>CM069923.1:24641148-24968903 GCA_036172225.1 Cryptocoryne crispatula var. balansae
GAAAGAGCAAGAACAAATTCCTCGCGCAAAAGCCCCGCGCATAGGGCACCAAGGCGCCCTATAAACGGGGTGCTGGGAGCCTTACATGGACCATTTATCTATGCATAGTTCTGATCGCATATCGTTGAAGACCTCGAGTCACAGAGGGTCGTAGTCCGAGAACCCTTCAACAAAATCGATGAAGGATTCAGGCCACTTTTTAGGTTCAGTGGATAAGAGATAGTCAAATAAACGGGGACAACGGTGTCTTCTCATGGATGTCTTGACCCGTTGCGTTTGACCTATATCTTCAACTATCTTCTTATACTTATTTGTATTTCTTTAAACCCAAAAAGATGCATCATTGCAACGTTACACATCATCTCATGCATCACCATACTCATCTTTCATGCCAACCCTTACCATGACCACCCCAAGAAAAGTATGATCATCCTTTCTATAGCTTTTAGAGGGCTTTCTGGTCTACCCTAAAAAAATTGGTTGCTCAAAGCCATGTTCTCTAACGATGATTTCATCAAAACAAGAGAGTTATTTCATTCCGAATCGCACCGGTATTTCGAGTAAACCCGAAGAATTTCAAGAACCCAACCTTGGTTGATCGCATGCTTCCTCTTTACTTTTCACAATTTACTTTCATCGAGTCCGGATACCACAATCTCGCAGTTCCGGCCGTAACAATTCTCCCGCACGTGGGATTTTTAGTTACTTTAGTACCGTTCTTCTCGCTTAGTCAATCAACCAAAGGGAAGGTTCCGATAAGACAAAAGGTAACTCGGAGTCCAAAGAAAGTTTCATTCACTCAACTAGGGCAATGAAGGCATGTCTAAATCTACACTCCTTGGCGTCACCTTTTCGTCCATTACGGCTTCATTCCTCTACACCTCACTACGTTTCACTACATTCGCTCGCGCCGCATTCATGTCATTCCCCTATAAAGCCGACGCCAAGGCGCAGGGCAAGCCGTAGACACGCAATTTTTAGGCCTATTTGAAGAGCTTAAATTCTTGTTTTCATGAAGAATATTTTCAAGGGAACCGAGTTTCACGGAAGAATCAGAGTTTTTCGGCACATTCCGAAGAAGATCGATAGGACGTTGACCGTGGTCAAAGCGGCCCGTATATAGGGCACTTGGCTCCCTATTTTCCATAGGGCACCCGGGCGCCCTACTTATAGGGCACTGTGCGCCCTAGGCACCTGGTCAAATCAACTCGACCGGCCAATTTGACCACTCACAGGGACTCGCCTTATCGATTTGACATAGCTCATGATGCTGGCGCCCTATATATAGGGCGCTTTGCCGCGTGGAACTGCTTTTCGGAATTGACAAAAGTACCCTCTTTTGGGCTATAAATAGACCCCCATTTGAAGCTGAAAGGAGGTTCCAACTTTGTGCCACCCTAGAGCTCATCCAATACCACGTTTCTAAGCCATTTGCACTTTCCATAAGCCTTCAAACCGACCCAAATTCACCCCCCAAAAATCCCAAAAACTTGCTATTTTTGCCATCTAGAAACATGGTTTTTCCTTCACTTTGAAAGTCTCTATCTGTCTCTCCTCTTTCATCCAGCATTCAAACCACCCACCACTAGCTTCATTTACATATTGGCTACAAGGAGGAGCCTCTACTTCGTCCCGAAAGCCACCCAAAGACTCCGGAGCAAAGATCGCGAAGAGGGGAAGAAAATCTGCCCGAGCCAGACTTAGTGCCCCATATACAGGGCGCTTTGACCTTGGTCAACGCGCCCTATAAGGGGGGCACCTGCAGCTAGCGCCCTATATATAGGGCACCAGCAGGGGCAGAAGCCGGTTTTGCACTTTTCGGAGTCTGATCGCCTGTCCGATCGGATCTTTGTTCTCCATTTTCATCTTAGAACCTATTATCACTTCATTTATCGTACATTAAGTTATTTTACATTTTTCATATATTTAAAAACATACCAAAAATAGGGGTTGGGATTTCTTCCCAATCTGGTCAGTTCATCCCCTTTTGTATGTTTAAGATACACACTAAGCATGATGCTATAGTCTTGCCAGAGGTAATGATCTTTACTTGTTTTCGTGTTTCTCCGCAGGACATTCTTAGATGAATCCGATCGAGGTGAAGCTTCAACCCGATCGAAAGTGAAAGAGCTCACTAAGGCTCTTCTCTTTCGGCCGGCCGAGAGAGGAGAAGTTAGAACCTACCAATCTCCCCATTTCTAAAGGTACGATGGTCAAACTTGCTTTTTCATTCCGTTTGCTTTACACTTAATCACATTTTGGAGTCTTCGGCTCTTGGCGACCACACACACAAACACCACTAACTCTTCACTCCAAGGAGAGAAAGAAAGAGGGCGAACCGCCGTACGAGCCGTTTCCGGGTGCCTACAAGAGCTCTTTTTCATTAATGTGGTAGTTTTGTTTTGTTGGAGTAAACGTTCCTGAAGTATATCTGCATACTCTTTCTTCTTTCTCTTTTTTCTTCTTTAGAACTGCTCCCCAATAGCATTCTGAAGCATCTGTTTTAAGAATGAAAAAATCTTCTTCTAATGGCATATATAGTCTAGGTAATCTTTTACATTTATCTTTAATTACTTGAATTTGTTTTGTTAACTCTTCTGTCCATATAGGAACATTTTTCTTCAAAAGTTTTTGTAACGAACTTCTTATTTAGAGCAATTTTCTATGAATTGTTCTATATAATTAAACATCCTAGAAATTTCTGTAACTGGTTCTTATCTATTAGTTGATCTGAAAATTGACAATTTTTTTTACATATATAATATAATATTTTTATTAAAATTTAAAGTTTAAGTAAATATTTTTTTGACTGACAAGTAAATAGTTAATAAATTAACTTTTAACAATATTTGTATTATATTTTAATTTTGAAATAAATAAGATACAAACAATTTTATTTTAAACACAACATTATTTTAAAAATGATGTAATGAATAAATTTTTGTTCTTTAATTTATCTAAAAGTGCCTCTCCCGTCTAAAAGACAAGAAAAAAAACATCATCGGTTGAAATCTCCGTATTATTCAGAAGGGCAATCATGGCATTATAAACTTCTACGTAACATTGAGACAATTGAAATTGACGGAAGAATCATACGTTGAAGAATTTTGCTTCTACGAACTGTTTGCATAAGAAATTTGGCTCATGAAACTGAATTTGTTAAACGGATCGGGAATCAATTTTCCCAAATAAGAATAGAAGTTAAATGATTTCACACTTGTTATTATATCTCAGATGATAATTTATATTTTTTGCTATCTAATATATATTTTAATTTATAATTTATTGCAATAGTGAAGGGTGAGTGAGAAGAGTATCGTATATGATCGTATATGAAATTTACTGGTGGAAGAAGAAATTATAATTACACATAATTAATTATTCTGAAAAGGATAAATGTCATATTAATTATTTTAGTGATAAGTAGGTAAAAGTTGACATATCTATTCTCTTGGTACGTTGGGGAACGAGAGGGAGGCGACTAGTAAATGAGGGTAAAAACAGAATAAGAAATGGATAGGAGTAAGAATTTTATGATTGACAGCTTTGGGATTAAACGGTGGGATCTAAAAATAAATACAAATCTTTTTGGGAACTGAAAATTGAAACCCTTAAAAAATAATATAAGTTAAATCAAATAACTTAGATTTTATCAAAGGATGCATGTGTTTAATGATTATGTAAATCAGATGATCATACTCAAAGTTTAAACTCAAAGTAACAAATCCCAACTTATTAATATCTGTCCTCTTAAATAAAATTCGTGTATTATCTTTGACTTTAAAGCAAACTCAAATTCTTAGAGTCCGGCTTTAACATTTCGATAAAAAGTTTGACTCAGAGAGCCTATCTTCCATATTTTGAATGAGAGTCTGATTTGTTTTTGTCCAACTTTCACCCCAAGTTGTTATTCTCTCTTTTGTGTTGGTCAACGAATCAACTTTCAATTATTGATCCGTTGACTAAAATTTTATAATTTTTAGTCTACTGGAGATTTTTTTTTTAACTTTGGATCCTCTCTGTTAGCGGATGTTTCACCAGGGTCAGGACATTTCTGATATTCCCAAAGTGACCCCGTGACCTCCGAACCCTCATCGAGCTGCTATCAATCAGAGGAGATGAAGAAGGCGGTGGAGAAAGGAGACCTCAGCAAGCTTTGGAGGAGACGACCTCGCCACGTTCTGCACCCTCGAACCATCTCGACAGAAGGACTTAATTAAGCGCACTACAATCGATCAGAGGAGAAGGTAACGATCTGGAGAAGACGACCTCACCCTAGTCTACCTTTTAATGTCATCGTCTGATCTTGCTCTGAAGGAGAAGGCAGTGCTTGAAGGACAAGACGACACCTTTGCTGTCTATGTCGAAGGAAGGAGAGGTCCGCATCTCTTTCTCGTCTTTGTTGTCTCAATGGCATCTTTCCCCCTCTTTCTCGCCGTTGCAGTGCTTATCAGTCTTCCACGGGACGTCAGGATCAAGTGTATTCCTGCTATCTACGGCTTCAGCGGCTATTGTAGTGCAAAGCCCGGAAAAGACCACGGTGGAACCATTACCGTCGGCAGCTGGAACCATGGGGCGACGGCAAGTAAGGTCGTTTATATTCGCTATGGGGATTACTAAATCACAGCGATAAAAGCCGACGGCAAAATCGGAGGGCAGGAGGATCCTCCCGAAAATCTGCCGCGCTCACCTTCTATTTCCCTGTTTTCCTTTACCTCGTCGATTGCAGGATGTTGCCGTCTTCCAATCTCCGCTCCAATGTCCTGCGAAGCCCCAAGCCACAGCGGGAGACACAAATCGACCATGCTATCTCCTCCGGCAGTTGCTCCACCGTCTTCACGCCAAGCACACCAAGCCGCGCAGTACTGATTTGCTCCAACGTCACGCCACAGCCCGGCCTGTACGTCTGCCCAAGGACACCAAGCCGCACTAGTGGTGTAAATGTAATGAGTTATTAAATTTTAAATTTTCATTTGAATTAATAAATGTAATAAGTTGGTGTTCAATATGGCTTGCATTTTTTTTCAGGTTGGCAATTCTAGAGTTGATATCGGAACATCTTCTTCTCATCACCGACTATGAAAGAATACTTGTATGTAATTCTATAACATTTTAGAAATGTTATAGAGTTGATATCGGAACATCTTCTTTCTGTCCGATAATAGTTAGAAATGCTATAGAGTTGTAACTAAATGCCTTGAGGTCTCTTTATTGGTTTTATTATGTAGATTTTGAGGTCTCTTTATTTGTTATAATATTTTCTCACCATTATTTGTGCTCTTTGATTTTTTTTGACAGCAATTTAAAGTTGGTTGAAGAGGTTGAACATACCAAAAAATGTTGGTGAGATGGAAGATGATTATATTTATAATATCTTGAATTTCAAATTTAAGAGTTATTGTGTTAGGTTCATGATGGAGATTCAATTTGTCTATTTTGAAATCTCTTCTATCTTTTTTTACTCTTTGATTTTATTTTACAGGAACTCAGAAGTGGGATGAAAGCACTTGATGTTGGCTAGTTGGAAGACTTGCTCTCATTTAAATTACCTTGAGTCCCAGATGTGATGGTTATCCTACTTCATGGTTTTGGGATACGTAGATGAGTAATGTTGTGTTAGATTGATTTTTTTTTTCAAATATGACATCCACTTTTTTGTGGATGTGCTATTTGGTGACAAACTTGTGGAATAATTGATTGTTGTAGTTATTACAAATTTTTTGTGCACAACATATTAAGGGAGTTTGCTTATGTTTCTATGTTATGTTTTTGTTATTGCAATTTTGTCCAACACGAAAATGAGAGAGTCACCGTTGAATGCTGTTGTTTGTTAGTCTTCAATTTAACTAACGTTTAATTGATGTGCAAATAAATTCTGACTTTTATTATTGATAATGTTTATATTAGATTAAAATTTATATTTATCATGGTTGGTTATAATTATATCTATTGTCTAAAATTATTTTAGTATTTGAATTGTTGAAAAAAAAGAATTTTTAATTATTATTTAGCTATCAACATTAATTAATAATAATAACAAATATAACATTTTATAAATAATGAGACGTTACCGTAATCTTTTATACTTATTTTAAATAGACAATGGTTGTCACCCTAGGATATACTATTTAATAAACAATGATACGTTACCGTAGTCTTTTATACTTATTTTTAATAGACAATGGTTATCACCGTAGGCTATTTATGTTCGATTCTTAATAGGCGACGGTCCGCGTTGTTGTCTATAACAAAATGCTCACGGTCATGTACGTTGGCTATTGAAAGAAAAACGGTTGCTCCAAAATTAACATAGCCCACGGTATAATCATAGACCACGGTGGATTAACGTGGCCTATTCAAATAGGCGACAGCAACATACCCCACGCAACTTAGCCGACGCGAACACCGTGGTATTTTAATTGCCGACGGTATTAAACATGGCCTATCATATTATACACAATGCTGGCATCCGTGGTGTTTTTCGGACATTCCACGTCGTCTGTTGCATCGGCAGTGTCGACGACGTGCAGCCTGTACGAGCTAGTCTTGTTCAGAACAATGAGGGGGCACCCTGTCCGGCGATGCCTGTGCCTGTACATCCGAGGCGCCAGCCTCGGGCGATACAATGCTTTTAATCCTCTTTGTAGACTCAATACCTTTATCTCATATTCTCGTGGTAAGGAGGACAAATATGTCTTTTCATCCTCACTTTAACACCCTGCTAAAGTAGATCTATTGTTTTAGATGTACTGACGTCGGTCTGTCTATCGAAGATGCTCCTTTGAACTGGAGCGGGAGTTAATTTCCTGTAAAAAAAAAAAACTTGAGCGTAAGGGATAAGAGTTCATCCAGATCTCTTTTTACAAGAATAATTTTTCCACCATCTTAGACCTTGGATGCGTTTTATTGGTCTGACATTTGATTTGGTAAGAGGTTTTGGATATTTAGGTTATTTAATTATATATCTAGGTTTGACAGCCGCTAAAATCAAATAGTTAATAATCATATTTAAATAATGACGCCCGTTATCTTCAATTTGAATATAAATTTTACTTTATATAAAAAGAAATTGATAGAAAAGCCAAGAACTTTTATGCTTAGTTATCAAATTTAATATTTTGATATATGTATTTTTATAGATACTATTTTAACGTTTATATTTAAATATTAATTGTCAATTTATCAAACAATTCTAATCATTAAATTTATATACGTTCATGCAACATATTCAAATATGAGATGTGAATACTAGATCTCATATTTCAAATTTAATATTATTAAAAGTCACTTTAATTAATTTCTAAATAAATATGCTATATTGTGATAAGGTTTTTAAAATCAATATATATATATATATATATTCATTTTTTAATTTAAAGACATAATCTCATGATAAAAATAACATTATATCCTTTAGGTTTAAGTAAATCCTAGATTAATTAATACATAAATACATTAATCATATTAAGTTCTTTTTATAACACTAGGAGTTTACGGCTGTTTGGTTAGAGTATCAAAATTGATACAATATCAATTTTGATATTAATATTCTAAGAAGATGTAATATCAATATCAAAAGTGATAGTATTAAGTTTCTTTAAATGTTTGGTAATGTTATATCAATATTAAAATTGATATTAGATGTTTGGTAATACAATATCAATATGAAAATCACTACTAAGTATTTTGATTGATTAGAGTCAAAATTATTTTTAACATCAAAATTATTGTTAAAATATAAAAAAATTTATATTATTTAAAAAATTAAATATATACTTAATGGCCTGTTTGGTTAGAGTATCAAAAATGATACTATATTAGTATTGATATTGATATTTCTAGAAGATGGAGTATCAATATCAAAATTGATACAAATTGACACTTGTATTACATAACATGTGTTGTTTGCACTACAAATTTTAAAATTGATACTTTAAGCCAAACACCTCAAGGTGATTACCAACAATATCAATTTTAAAATTAATAGTGATAGAGATGTCTAATAGTGTTACCAAACAGGGCATTAGATATGAAACTAATGTATTCAAAATTTCAAATTAAGGCAGAGCAAACACCAGTTACACCACCCATACTTAGATTTCAGTTAGAACAAGGGAATTCATAAACATGATAACTATGCTAGAATAAGAGATTTCACGTGAAACGAAAGTGTTCAAAATTTCAAATCAAGGCAAAACAAAACACCAGTTACAACATCCTAGTTCGATTTCAGTTAGGACATGGAAATTCAAAAACATGACAACTATGCTAAAATAGGAAGTAATAAAGTCAAGATAGAAATAAATCAAATTTCTCGTGGTCATTTGGATCCGTGTTCCATCTCTACCCGTATTAAGCATTAGAAGTGCAGATATTAGTTTGGCTTAAAACAAACTTGGCTGAAAGGTCCCGGTAAACATTAATGGGGTGTTTGGTTGCATAATAATGAAGGTTTTTGTTTTAATTTTTAAAAATTATAAGAAAACTTGTTAAAAGAGGTGTTTGGTAACCATGACAATTTTATGTTTTAAAAGTGATTTTCTTCTTAAACAAAAAAAGAGGGCCTCACCTCTTTCTTTTTTCTTGTGGTCCCCCACTTTGTTTGGTCATGTGTGGTAATTACTCTTTTTTGTAATCACATCCCTCCAAACATGATAATTTTATGTCATGAGTTTGTTCACTTTTTATTTTAATACAATTTTTTATCATGAAAGTGTACAAAAAATTATCATGCAACCAAACACCCCATAAAGTGGATAGGTACGTTACTTCCCAGCACAACCAACTGTTCTCTTGAGACCGTTTGGAACTAGTTTAATCATGTTAATGTTTCGTAATAGGGTAAGTTACTTAAATAGATGAGCTAAATCAGGTAAGTGAGATTAGGATTGGATTGTGAATTGAATTGACATTGGGTATGATCTGAGTCATGTCATGATTCATATAGAGATTAGAAAAATCCTAATCGTAGTAGTGTTTTTGAGTTGTTCTCCCTATAAATAACACAAGTCAAGATGTCGATTGTCGAGAGAGCCACCTAGGGAGAGATTGTTTATTTGCCCTTTTAGTGGAGTTCGACTTCTCCAAATATCTTGTCTTTGCGGTGTCTTTGTCTTGATTTGTGAGTGATCAATCACGTGATTTCTGTGACATTTAGTTTTAGAGTAGGGTTGAAAGATCGATTGGAGGAGTTGAAGATGTCACAATGAAGACGACAATGACCATGGTGATCCCAACACCGATGGTTCTACGGTATTTGCAAGCAGAGGACCAGACATTCGTGGCAACACTCCAGTAGCCATGTCATTAGGTGACGGGTGGAAAGATTACTCTGGTAGTGGGCATCTAGGCGATGCGAAGGCATCCTTGATGACTGTAGACAGTGCACAGAGGTGACAAAAACCATGGGGGAGACAAGGAACTCCCACAAAGGCACTCCAGAAAGGCAAAGATCATCAACACGTGAAGAACCAAACAAAGGCAGTGGTAGGGGTGCTTTTTTGGTGGTACAATGGCCTGTAGTGACATCTGGCAATATTTTCAATGATAGCCACGGCGTTGGACAACATTGAGGTGAAGACCAAGGGAACATAACAAGCTTATTCCAGTGGCATGCTTCCAAGCAACTTTTGGTGAAGTCCTCGGGTGCACAGAGGCAAAGGTGGCTGGGCAGCGGCGGTCTTCTTAGTATGCTGAAGAACATGTTGACCAATATAAGCTGAGGTGGCATCCATGGTGATGTGGACAAGTTCAATTCAAATTTACATTTCAATTACATTTGTTATGTAATTTACAAGGTTCAATTGAACTATCATATTTGTTCACTGTAACATAGAGTATAAATAGAAAATTGAGAGTAATAGGACTAGTGAGGAGGCTCCTATACTTTTCCCGCTTAGTCTCTATTCTTCCTCTTTGTTCTACAATCCCACCTTCGGTGTAAGGAATTCTCTTGCTGTGCAGCTCAAGATTTGAGGTAGTCTTCACAACTTTGTAACTTGGTATCAGAGCAAGGTAAACTCTACGTAGTTTTTTTTTCTTGGTTGATCTCGTCTGTTCTCCCATTACAATGGAAGAATCCATAATTAGTTCTCCTTCTGCTGCACCCATGAATCCTTTGAGATTACCATTTGCTATGAGTTTAATCGTTGCATCTCTTCCAAGTATTTTACATTGTTTCTCAGTTAAACTCAATGCGAAGAATTACACGATATGTAGAGGTTAGTTTGTACCATTTCTCAAAACATACAAACTCATGGGGTTAGTGGATGGGTGTACACCTTGTCCACCTAATTTTGTACCCGATCCCCTAGATTCGTTAATGAAAATACCAAATGCAGATGCTGCACTTTGGAAATAGTATGATAATCTTATCATAACTATCATACTGTTCTCAGTTAGTGACTCCATTCTTCCCCTAATTGTTGGTCTTGACAGAGGTCTAGAAAGCTATTTCAACAGTTTATGGTTCCACCTCAAAATTAGAGCTTTGCAATTGAGATTGCGGTTAAGTGACTTAAAAAAGAGGGCCACGAAAGTTACAGAATATCTTAAAAAATGAAAACATATCCAATTCCTTACTTATGGCTAATGATCTTGTCTCAAACAATGAATTATTAATTCATATTATCACCGGGCTAAGACTTGAATATGATTCATTAATTATGGCGAATACAACTAGGTCTAACACTGGAACCCTTAACATTGATGATGTATAAATATTATTATTAAATCATGAAATTATTTTACTCTAGCCACAACCTAACTTGACTAAAATTACAACTAATATGGTGAGAACTAATGCGGCAGGTGTTCAGTAACAACATAATTAAAAAAACTACAGAGGTAGAGGCAAATTTTAGAGGAAGAAATGATGGTAAAGGTAGGTTTGATAGAAATTCTAATTATAGAATCACTATCAAAAATCAAACACAAGGGAACCAACATCAAAGTGGCTAGAATTTAATCTACAGTTATGGGCAACATCAGTCCAATTATAACTAAACTCTTACTGTGTGTCAGTTATGTGATAGGAGAGGGCACACAGTGTTAAATTGTTAAAAAAGGTTTGACCTCACTTTTTGGGCTGAAGGCAACACTAGACATGGGATATTCAAATTCTAATTTCTAAACCTTCTCTGCTAATGTAGCATCCACCCATGCCAACTCTTAGTTTGACACAAATTAGTATATGGACACAGGTGCTAGCAATCACATGACACCTAATGCTAATCTGATTCAGAGTTTAGTTAACTACACTGGTCATGACAAGATAATGGTTGGAAATGGAGAGGCCTTGAACATTTCTCAAGTGGACAATTTAGGTTACAAGAACTTTAATCTTCTCCCTACATTATATGTTTCTTCATTAACTAGAAATCATTTGTCTGTATCTCAATTCACAAGTGATAACATTGTGTTTTTTGAAAATTTCTCTCACCATTGTCTTGTCAAGGATATCAAGAGCAAGAAGGTTTTGGATCGAGGACAGAATATTAATGGTCTATATTGTCTCCCTCCAGAGAATTCCAAGCTTCCAACTGGTCTTGCTATAAAAGACGTGGATGTTTGGCGTAAGAGGCTGGGGCATCAAGATTTTCATACTATTAAAAGGTACTTCAAATATTAGGTGAACCTTTCAATTTACATCAAACTTTTTTTTACCCTCATTGTGCTATTGCAAAGAGTCACATACAACATTTTCTGTCTTCTAATTACATTTCTAAATTTCCCTTGGAAACAGTTGCTTCAGATGTATGGGGGCCTTTCCCTTTTGTTAGCAACAATGGTTGTAGATGCTATGTGATCTTTATTGATCACTTTAGTAGATATTGTTGGTTATATCCTATTGTGTCAAAAAATGATGTCTTTCATGTCTTTCTTCAGTTTAAGCACCAAGTTGAAAACTTGTTTTCAAGAAATGTTAAAATATCTAGTCAAGGTGAAAATATGCAAAGGCACCTTGAGCAAAATCAGATAACCCCTCATGTTTGAAAATCCCACAATGGTACGCACAGAAAAATTGAAAAGGGGTCAACCTAGGTGAAAACTTTGCAAAGGAGCAATCAGGTTGATAAAAAATAAAAAAATCATTATGAGCCCCCAACCTAACAAGGTGAGTGAGTTCATCTCTCTAATTTTATTAAGGAGGAGGTCCGAGTTGTCGATGATGAAAAGGTTCACATAGGCTCATCTACCTTGTAGTAGAAATATACCGGGGAGACCATACTTGAGGCAACAAGGAAGACCACCTCCCACCCATAAAATTTGAGGGAAGTTCCCACACTTCACCTTGGAAGGGACAAAGGATAAAACCCTACTTTACTCTAACACATTCATGCCATTTCAGTCTTCCTTTTGACTATGTCAATCCTACCATCTTGATCATTTTGATCCTGATGGTCTACAAAAGCTTTCTCTAGTCATGGCAATTCAATCTGCATGGCCAACAAGAAACTTTCTTGGCCTTAGCTATTCAGCCCACACAACCCCTAAAAGCTTATATCGCCATGACCCTCCCAGTTTGTGTAGTTTTGAAATTCATATCAATCTTCAAGTCCATACCTTCTTGACCATTCTGGTTTGGTTGGTCCACAAATTTCTATGTCGTCCTGACCACTCTGATCTTGATGACGTACAAAAACACATCATCTGGACCATCATTCTAGCTAACCTTCCATACTTCAACCGTCTTGACTATACTGGTTTAAAATGGCTTTAAACACCCACTACCCTAATCACTCCGATCTTAGTAGTTTGCACAACCCGCTACCTTGACCATTCATTCTTGTAGCTTCAAACAAGGCTACTACAAATGCCACTTTGGCTTCAATTGCCCCTTATTGGCCCCTTTGAGGCCTATATTTATACCCTTTGTGCATATCCTTCAAAAGATAACTCCTTTGTGGCTCTTTATTGGCCCCATTATGGCTCTCAAACTTTGCTCCTTAGGCAAGCTTGAAACCCCCTTTGTGTTGGTTTCATAAACTTTTTCTCAAACCCTCATGCCAAGTTGCCTTCCTACACTTAGATTGGTTTCACCTTTACTGAAACCCCCTTTGTATTGGTTTCACAACATTTATCAACCCTCATGCCAAGCTACCTTCTACACTTGGATTGGTCTCATCTTCATTAAAGCCCCCTTTGTGTTAACTTCATAAACTTTTATCTGACCCTTATGCCAATATGTTGCCTACACTTGGATTGGTCTTACCTTTATTGAAACTCCCTTTGTGTTAGTTTCATACTCAAATCCTTATGCCAAGTTGTCTTCCGTACTTGGATTGGTCTCACCCTTGTTGGAGCCCCTTTGTGTTGGTTTCATAAACCTTGATCAAACCCTCATGCCAAGTTGCCTTCGCACTTGGATTGGTCTTAGCTTAATTGAAATTCTCTCTATGTCAATTTCAAAATCTAACCCTCATGCTGAATTACCTTTTGCATTTAGATTGGTCTTATGTTAATTGAAACTCCTTTTGTGTCTGTTTTAGAATATGACCTTCATGCCAAGTTGCCTTTCACATTTGAAATGGTCTTATCCTTTTGAGGAATCCCCTTTATGTTGGTTTCTTCATTTATCCATTCAAAACCCCCTTTGTGTTGGTTTCAAGATTAGTTCCTCATGCTGAGCTACCCTTAACACTTGGATTTGTCTTATCCTTTTAAGGAATCCCTTTTTGCTAGTTTCTCTATTTATTCATTCGAAATCCCTCTCGTGTCGGTTTCGGGATTAGTCCCTCATGCTAAGATGCCCTCCACACTTGGATTGGTCTTATCCTTAGAGGAATTCCCTTTGTGTTGGTTTCTCTATTTATCCATTTGAAACTCCGTTGTGTCGGTTTCGGGATTAGTTCCTCATGCTAGGCTACATTTCCCACTTGGATTGGTCTTATTCTTTTAAGGAAACCCCTCTCGTGTTGGTTTCTCCACTCACCTAGTTGAAGCCTTTTGATTGGTTTCACAACTTTGGTTGGACCCGTAAGGAATCGTCCATAAAAGTTTGGTGCAGCGAAAGCGACGATTCCTATGGGTTCCTTTAAAATCCGTCTCAATCAGAACCGAACGACGAAAATCGAAAACCGATCAAATCGGGTTCGAATATACCTGATAGGGATTCATATAATCTCATGGAGAGGAAAGAGATGAGCTTCTTAAGCTCTAAAAACCGTTCAAGCGTCCGGTCTCCAGCAGTATCCACACGAACTTCATCCACAGCAGGTTCTCCCTTCGCACCGGCCTCGAGAACTCTTCCCGAACGGAGCTCCATCGACCATGGACACCTTATTGAGAGAGGAGGAGGTAGGGAGGAGGCTTGAGACGTGGTTTTCACCCTTGGCTTGATGGGTTTGGCTGAAACCATTAGTATTTATAAAGAATTATGGAATTTTTCATAAAAACCCAAAATCTCCATAAATAACGTCCTTGCCCCCGCACGTGTGGATAAGTCCTTTTGTGTGTGACCCACTAGGCCCAATAGCCTATTTGGTTGAGGCTTAAATAAAATAGTACAATTCTATTTAATTTAATTAAATCCATTATCCGATAACAGATTACTCGGCCTACCGATCATGAAGGGTACAAGCCACATCCCATGATCCCAAATGGCTATGGGGATAATCTCATCTCCATTGAGCCTTTCCATCATCAGTTACCACATGGATATAAACCCTCATCCATCCAATGTTCCGGTCGGAAAGGAGTACGGCATCAACTGTCAACTCCTTAGTGTACCGACTCTATAGGAACTTGTACTCGGAATTGGATCAATTGAAAAACTTCTTTTCCAATTATCCTCTTTTCCCTGGCCAGGGATTTAGCGTCCTATCCCATAGTACAATCACGCTCACTTACCGAGAGTGGCCGGTCCCTTGTTGTCAGCTCAATTGCCTCCATCGGATTTTCCTTGTACCCGATCCATCGCTATATAGGACCATCTAAATTGTGATCCATAAGTCAATGGTCAAAGCACAAGTTACACCCAACAAGGCATATTTGGCGACTCAGGTCAAAGGTCCAACCATGCAACCGTGATGATAGAAAACCCTGATAGACACTTCGGCAAGATACCATTCGTGGTTTCTAATTCGGTCAGTTCAGTGAACTCATTCAACTAATGAGCACATGTATGTGTATCTCAGTGTCTCCACACTAATGACCAATGAGATCGGTCGTCCTCATCACATGAGAAGACATCACATACACTAGTCTATCCGGATCCTTGATGTCCCATCTCAAGTATCCTATGACTAGGAACATTTGGATCAAATACCTCTAGATGATCAATCGCATTATCATGATCTCATCATGATTTAATCATCATTGTATTTGATCAAGGACTTCATTATGATATTCGCAACTAATAAGAGCTTATAATGAAGATTTGCCTGATTAATTGAATGAGATATTTCTAGAAATGTCGAATCATATCATATAGGATTGGATTGTAGGGCATACATATCTATCAGACCCCCATGTTGAATTATCAATAATCTCAACCCGGTTCATTCTTCTTCAATACGGCTTGAGGGAAGCCTTAAATCCTTATAAAAATGACAGAGAGAGAGAGAGAGAGAGAGAGAGAGAGAGAGAGAGAGAGAAAGAAAAAAAGAGAAGAAAGAAAACTTGGCTAGAGTGAACATCTGAAAGGGCGCTCTAGGCAAAGCAGATGACCCCGCTACATGAAAACCTCTTGAGAAGTGTGAAGGTAAAAGATCAAGGGGGCTGGTCCAGGTGAAATTCTCGTAAGAGATAGTCGGATCAGTAAAAAAACAAAATAATATCAAAACAAAAGAGAGTGACTCATTCAAAGAGCTGACATCATTTGATGTGCCAAACAAAAAGATTGAAGCCTGTTGAATGGGAGATAGGCTACCAAATAAATAAGATTCAAGGCTGGTCATATCCAAGGGTCAAAGCCTTTCTCGGTCATGAAGAAGCTTATACAACAGAGGTAGTGAATGGATTGCCAATGATAGAGAAACAAAAGCTGAATGCCAACTTACATGGGCGGTCCCTTCTTGACTCTTGTCTCCAAGACACCGCTTGTGGGGGCATTTGTTGGTGCCAAAATTTTCCTTCAATTTGCTCAATATAGATTTGAGCAATGCCGAAGTTGGTCTAGAAATCCAACCTAGATTTGGTAAAATAAGGACCATATGGTACAAACAACTTTGGAAATGCCTCGGCATGGATTGATAGGCTCCAAATGGCAAAGATAATGGGTTAATTGCATAGTCCCAAGTAGAGAGCTTTCGCAATGATGCCTAAAACATAGAAAATAGACATCAAAAGGCTGAAATGACTATTTTGCCCTTGACACTTTGGCACAAGTTGAAACTCTTATCAAAAGAATCCAACTTCACCACATTGTAAGTATAAGATAGAGATGGACAACGCTCGAAATGGATCAAAAATTTGACCACCAGTTAGAAATTTATTCAAAAAATATCAAATACAAGCAAAGTCTATGCCTTGTCACATCAGGGGCATGACAATCCAAACAATTTACAGATCAACCTATAGGTTGAATATTTCAATTCCTTAGTCCATGACTTTAGCCTTGGGAATATTGATACATTAAAATTTAAATTCGACCAACAAAAGTATTTAATTGCACTCAAATGTAATTTCGATATTATCGACGGTCGAGATTGCACCAATTGAGGAAATCGGCAAAATTATAGATCTGATGCAATTCAGTACATCTTGGCCACACATCTGGATGGAGTGCAAAATCAATGGCCATCAGAGCTCATTCCAAAATTTTCTAGATCAATTCAAGGTGTTTATGATTAACTCTGGCCAGAATTAACGATATCCGTTGGATTGGAGCATCTTGATGAGATGATGAGCTGCCACTTCACTCTTGATCGAAATGTATGCCCAACAAGGCAATCATATATGATATGAATCGACATTTCGTGAAATATCTCATTCAAATAATTAGAAAAATCTTCATTACTAGCACTTATCAAATACGAATATCATAATGAACCCCTTGATCAAATGCAATGATGATTAAATCATGATGAGATCATGATAATGAGATTGATCATCTAAAGGTATTTGATCTAAATGTTCCTAGTCATAGGATACTTGAGATAAGACACCAAGGATCTGGATAGACTAGTGTATGTGATGTCTTCTCATATGATGAGGATGACTAATTGCATTGGTCGTTAATGTGAAGACACTGAGATACACATACAAGTGCTCATTAGTTGAATGATTTCACTAAACTGATCGAATTAGAAATCCTAAATGGTATCTTACCAAACTCGTTAATCGTGGTTTTCTATCATCATGGTTGCATGGTTGGACCTTTGACTCGAGTTGCCAAAAATGCCGTGTTGGGTGGAACTTGTGCTTTGACTATTAACTTATAGATCACCGTTTAAATGGTCTAGTATAACGGTAGATCGGGTACAACAAAAACCCGATGGTGGTAATTGAGCGGACAACAAGGGATCGTCCACTCTCGGTAAGTGAGAGTGAATGTCCTATGGGATAGTAATTTAAATCCCTAGCAAGGGTAGATAGGATAATTAGAAAAGGAGTTTTCCAATTGATCCAATTCCAAGTACACAATCCTATAGAGTTAGTGCATTAAGGAGTTGATAGTCGATGTCATACTCCTTTCTGATTGAGACATTGGATAGACAAGGGTTTATATTCATACGATAATTGATGATGAAAAGGCTTAATGAAGATAAGATTATCTTCATAGCCATTTAATTAAACTAATGGGATGTGACTTGTACCTTTCATGATCGATAGGTCAATTAATCTATTATCGGATAACGAATTTTATTAAATTAAATAGAATTGTTCTATTTCATTTAGGTCTCAACAAAATAGGCTATTAATCCTAGTGAGTCACACACAAAAGGACTTATTTATAAGTATAGGAGCAAAGGGCATAATTTATGAAGATTTTGGATTTTTATGAAAAATTTCAAAATTCTTTATAAATACTAATAGTTTTAGCCAAACCCTATCAAGACAAGGGTGAAAACTACATCCTCAGCCTTTTTCTTACTCCCTTCTCTCTCTAGAAGGCATCCATGGGTGATGGAACTTTGTTTGGGAAGAGTTCTTGAGACCGGCGTGAAGGGAGAACCTACTGTGAATGAAGTTCGTGTGGAAACCGTTGGAGATTGGACACTTGAACAATTTTTAAAGCTTTAGAAACTCATCTTCTTTCTATCCATGGGATTATATGAATTTCTAATCAGGTATATTTGAATCCGTTTTGACCAGTTTTTATCGTTTGGTTTTGATTGAGACAAATTCTAAAGAAACCCATAGGAATCATCATTTCCGCACTAAATTTTTTAGGATGATTGCTTACAATGGTATTAAAGCCCAGTTCAAGTCTCAATCAAAACTAACATTGAATCGACATTATTTCATGTAATTTATGTGTTTCTGAATATGTGCAAATGTCTGTTTTGTCAAGGCCACCATAATCTTTATGTGATTCAGATAAGATATTTCTTGGCTTTTTTAAAATCTCGTGATATAAGGCTTTCCAATGCTACAAACCGTTCAAAGTTTGGATCTCTGTAGAGTTTGGAGAAGCCTCTAAAGTTGGTGTTTCTATGATATCCAAACCGTTACCCGGATTTGGGGATTTTGTGAAGTCTCCATCCATGGATGAAATTGAGGCTTGAAAAAGGTTTTGGAAGATGGGTAATGAGATTACATAACCTTTCTTCTTGATCTCCAACTTTGAATGATGGCGGAGGAAGAGAATTTGAGAATTTTCTGGTGAATTAGGGTTCTCCTGGGTCTAACGACGTTGGCCTGTTTCTCCTTGATTTACCATCATTAGAGAATTTTTCTCTAAAGAGATACATACATATTTTGAAACTTCATTTCATGAGTATTCAATATTGTATTTTTTGAGAATTGTTTGCTTCTGGGATAAGGAGTTATCCTCATTGCAAGATGGTGATTTCTGCTACGGAATCAGAAGGCGCTACCTCTTCTTTCTCATTTTACGGTCTGTTGTGATATTTTATAGAGATGAATTTGACTATTTTGAGATCCTTATTTGATGAAGAAATGAACAGTGCATTACACGACTGTCGGGGAAGGCAGTCGGCACACGTGCCAATGCATGACGGTCGGTGCAGACACCGATAGGAGCCAGCACACTCTGTGGCACACAGAGGTGCATGCCAGCATGGTGCAATGAGCCGGAGTAAACGGTGCAATGTGCGAAAAACTGTATTTTATTGATTTTAAATTGTTTAAAATCATAGGAAAATATAAAAAATTATCAAAAAATTCCAAAAAATTCCAAAATATTATAATATTATTTATCATGTTTTAAAGTGTTTAATGACATGTCAGATGATGTTAAGCCCTGCTTACATGAATTCACTCATAGTTAAATTTTAAAATTGTTTTAAAGATTTAGCTTAATTAATTAGTGTCTTAATCAATTATGTAAAATGAGATTTTATAGAATGGAAATTGGGACATTAATTTTTGACTTTGCATAGTATTTAAAATGCATAAATGTTATAAATAGTTTAGATATGCATGTTTATTTCACATAAATTGTTTATATGTTGTTTGTATGTTATTTTCATAATATTTATTTCATGAAAATTTGATATGCATGAAATTGGTAATTTCAAAATTACAATATATAATTTTATGCTGATATATATGATATATCTCATACGTATGCGTTTTGTGTTCATGTGATGAATGTTAGTGTGTATGAAGGTGATCATTGACTTAATTGTGCTTAGCATGTGATTGCTTTTTAATTGTGTTGGTTATGTTTTTAAATGGGGGCAACGTGTGCCACCTCTCTCTATACAATATGATTGTACATTCTACCTCCCTTCATTAATGTACTCCCTTTGGTTAAAACCAAGATTTCTTATAAAGTTATGTACATTTGCGGGTCTGCGTACCTTTAAGTCTCTTATAATAGTTATAAGCTAGTTCATGGAAGGTTGGAGAGAGGGACCACTTAGAGAAGCACCCTTCTAAAGTGGGAGCATACCTACTCGAGCATTTGAAGCAAGGATTTACACCTATAGGGGTGCCTTTGGTGCATGCTTAGGGTTAAATCCATAATTACCTATTTTTTGTGCTTATTTGATATGTGGATGTGTGCTACATGTTATACCTTAGATATATGATATTATAAAGGTATTATGTATACTTAGTACATATTATTGATAAGATTGAAATAAACTCTCTCCTTATTTCAATTAGGTTGATAAGCATGTGACATTAAGAATGACTCACATAGCCTTCCGTTGTTATGATCTTGATGAGCCAATCTTAAATTAGATGGGTTTGTTGTGCTAGCACAAGGCCCATTCAACAAGAGATTGGTGACCATGGCTAAGGTATTTGCTGAACCTTGGGGTGGACTATTTGCGTGACTTTGTTTTGCTACCACAAGGGCTGTCTAAAGAATCTATTCTCATAACGTAACAAGAGGGTTTGACCTTACTAGAGTATATGGCTTGTTGTGATACCACAAGGTCATAACTCTAGAGGCTAAATGATTAAGAGTTACAAGAGTTGCAACTGGCAATAGTTGCCTACCTATTAAGCATGGGGTGATTTGTTGTGCTATCACAAGATCATCACCATAAATTTAATATGATCTTAGTCCCCACTAGGATTTCATCGTGATATCCCGTCTTTGCATAATGAGGGTTATGCAAATTCATCAAAAATTAGTGGGAGCATAAATTATAATGAAAGATCAGATCTTAATTTTATTGAATGTCTGTAATGTTATATTAATAAAATTATATCTCAGTTGTAGAATATATTGATAAATCACCAATAGTTTGGCAGACTAGATGTCAAGTAGCTTAACGACTCACACTTCTTAGACCGGTTTAGAACTAAGAGAATTGTTTTCATAGTTGACCAATTAACTATCCTACTTGAGAAGTAGGTGTCTCCTAAACTATCTAATGATGTAAAAAAAGATAAGATCTTATCTCATAGACAAGATGCATTGTTTACATTATACTAGATGTTAGTCTCTATGAGACATAAAATTTTGTAGAGGCAACATGAAAAGATGGATATGAGATCCATCATGGCTCATAGTGATAAGTTAACTAAAGGCATGTTAGAACAACAATACATCTTAATTATTCTTTTTGGTGAGACCAATAGAAATAAGTAAAATCATTAGATAGAAATAGGAGATAGTTAAAAGTAAAAGAAGGTGGTCAAGATAATAAAGCTAGAATAAGATAGAATTCTTACACTCTCATGATGATGGTAAGTGGAAGAGGAAGTGCAATGTGTATGGTACATAATGCAAAGGTGGAGCTTAAGAAGCTTCATACATCTAAGTCATTGATATTTACTTGTTTTAACTATACACTTAATAGTATTAGATACTATATGTGTATATCATAATATTAGATACTATGGATACATCTAATGGTATGAGATACTAAATATGCATCTTATATCTACAAGGAGTTGTAGATGATGACAAGTAAATGAAGGCTTAATAAATAAGATGTTGACCTACATATGAATTGGTGCAAAAGTTGCATCATTATTAGTGGGAGGTACAAATCTTTAATAACTTTATGCAGATGTCTTCATAATTAAGATTGCCATTATATCCTTATATAAAAACATTATATGATTTCCTACTTGAATAAATGTTGATTTATTATGAGCTATGTAATTGATAGATGTTCTAAAAGATTGAATGGTAAAGTGTTTGCCAGTGGGAGCTAAATGAATTGTTTAATCATATTTAATATATTAGCTCTCATGTTATGTGTGAATACTCTTTTTAAGAGGAAATGGGCTGATTTAGATCAATCTACACTTTAGCTTAATGTAGACATGGAGAATGGGTTAATGAGTTGTTAGAACTCGTACATGTAGGTGTATGTTAGCTCATATCTAGTAAGACTAAAGAAGAATACTTCTATTTCATCATTTTCGAAGATGATGTCTCTAGGTTGGAATATAAGACTATAAAGTGTTGACTTGTGGGATATCATAAATAAACTTATGGATATTAAATATACCACCCTTATGGATAAGGATATGTGCTGCTCAGCTCACTATATTTCTATAGAAAAAGTTTCTTCTTAAGAAAGATAGTGGGAGCAAGATATATATGGAAGATATTCCAGTCTCACAACTCAATGACACTTCTATTAAGGTACTGGTTAATCATTACACATGAGAAATTCATAGGTCTATACTTGTGTCCATTCAACCTAAGAGATATGTGAGACATATCTCTGATAGATGAAATGAGGCATAAGATAAAGAGATATTGTTCCTAAGATCTATATAGAACCAATATGAGATATTGATTCATAAAGGGGAAGAGACAATAAAATCTGATATAAACTCAATCTATTTTAATCAAGTTTAGAACTTGATAGATCCACCTAAGGGTATAGTATTCATAAGAAATAAATGGATCACTAAAGAATAGATTGGTGTGGATTAGAAAGTAGAGACCTTCAAGGTGAGAATAGTTGAAAAAAGATATCATCTAAGTCAAATGGTTGGCTATGATGAGATCTTTTATCTATTCCATGAATTAATCCATTCGGATTTTGATTGTTATGTACTATGATTATAAGATGAGCCAATTGGATGTTAAGATAGTGTTCCTCTAAGGTATTTTGAAGAACAGGTGTATATCATACAACCATAGGGAATTGAGTCCCAATAACATTCAAATAGAGTGTGTATTAGGTCCATTTATAAACTGAAATAAAACTTCTCATAGATCATATATAAGGTATAATGAGATTAAATGTTATGAACGAAGTGGAGCCTTGTGTATTCAAGAAGATAAGTGGGAGTGCTATTACTTTCTTAACAATTTATGTAGATGACATACTACTCATTAAGAATGAAGTAGGTATGTTATCATAAGTGAGACTACCTATCAAATTAATCCTCCAAACATAATTTGGGTTTTGAAATCTATAGAGATAGATCTAAAAGCAATGCCTAGTTAATGTATGTAGTCACCATAGTTAAAGGGTTTGACATAATAAACTCTAAGATAGGTTTCTCACCTATATGGTGTGTAGTTGATCTCTCTAAAGTGATTGTAGACACGCAATTTTTGTCCAATTGAAGAGTTTGAATTCTTGTTTTCATGAATAATATTTGAGTAACCTTTCAAGGGAACCGAGTTTTCCGGAAAAATCAAGTTTTTCGGCTCATTTCAAAGAAGATCGATAGGCGTTGACCAGGGTCAAAGCACCCTATATACAGGGCACCAGGCGCCCTGTATATAGGGCACCTGGAGCCCTGTATATAGGGCACCCAGTGCCCTACTTATAGGGCACCAGGCGCCCTATAAATAGGGCACTAGGCACCCTACTTATAGGGCACCAGCACCTGGTCTGACTGACTGGACAGATTGATGGGACAGTTCTGCAGATAAAGTTGCCCTCTTCTTGGCTATAAAAGGACCCCCATTTGGAGGCTTGAAGACACACCAAGGGCGCCCCCCAAACTCTCTCATCCACCACAACACTCCCAAGGCCTTACAACCCCTCTCCAATCTCTCAAACCGTTCCAAAACCCTCTCCCAAAAACCCCAAAACCTGCAGTTTCCTTCTTCAGAAATATGATTTTTCTCCGACTTTGAGGGCCTCTACACTCCATTTCCCTTACATCTAGTGCCAAAACACTCTTCCATTAGCTTCACTTGAGTATTGGCTGCTTGAAGATCTCCTTCTTCCATCTTGGAGGTCTTCCTACACTCCGGAGCGACACCGCGAAGAAGGGAAGAAAATCTGCTGAAACTAGTCCCTAGTGCCTCATAAATAGGGCGCTTTGACTTTGGTCAATGCGCCCCACTAAGGGGACACCTGCAGCAGGCGCCCCATATATGGGGCACTAGCAGGGGCAGACCCTGTTTTGCATTTTTTTGAGTTTATTTACCTTTCCGGTCGATCCTTTACTCTCCCTTTCATTTTAACTTTCATTAACATGTTATTTAGCATGCATTAAGCCACACCTTTGCATCTTCATACCTCTTTAAAAACCTATCAAAAATAGGGGTTGGGATTTAGTCCCAATCCGGTTAGTTCCTTCCCTTTTGCATGTTTGAGTTCGAGTTTGAGCATGATTCTACACTTTCACTAGAACTAATGATCTTTTCACTTGTTTCTATGTTTTCATATGGACATTTGTAAGTAAATCCAGCCGAGGCGGAGCTTCAACCGGATCAAAGACGAAGGACTCACTAAGCTCTCTTCTTTCGGCCGACCGAGAGAGGAGAAGTCGGAACCCAACAATCTTCCCACTTCCAAAGGTAAATCTAGCCGAGGCGGAGCTTCAACTGGATCAAAGACGAAGGACTCACTAAGCTCTCTTCTTTCGGCCAGCCGAGAGAGGAGAAGTCGGAACCCAACAATCTCCCCACTTCCAAAGGTACGATGGTCATTTTTATTCTTCATTTTTATTTCTTTCTACTATATTTTGGAGCCTTTGGCTCCTGGCGACCACAACCACTAACATCCCATCCACCAAGTCTCCAAAGCAAGTGTAGGGGCCGGGAAAGGGAGATCTACGGATTCCCCGTTTCGGGTGCTTACAGTGATGTGTTTATAGACTTCTTGAGAGATAAAAGGAACACATGAATAGATACCTTATGCTTTTGTCATAGGGTCTATCATGTATGTGATACTACGTACATGATGTGATTAATGCTCTAAGTGTTATGAGCATTCATTAGGAAGATTCAAGTGAGAGTCACTAGATAGTTTAGAGATATATCATTTAGTGCTTGAGAAGCACTAAGAATGTATCTCTATACACTAGAGGATAAGACTTGAAGCCTTGTAGTTTTACAAATACAAGCTTCTAGTCAATCAAGTTTGATAATAAGTCAAAATAATAGTGGTGCAGTAAGCTGGAAGGGTTCCATGCAATAGAACATTGCTAATTCTACAACTAATCTAATGTAGATTACATAATAGCTTCACACTACTTGAGAAGTAGCTTAGATGAAGATGTTTATCTGAGATATAAGATTGTCCCAATTTTCTCAGAAAGTGTACCATTGTTTTGAGAAAACAATGGGGTAGAGCCGATATCTCATTAGAAGTTAAAAACTTTTATGGCATTACCATAAAATTAGAGAGATTACAGCTTATAGAGATATAATTAAAGATAGTGTATCTACTATTAATAACATTACAGATCCACTAACTAAAATAATTACTCGAAAAGTATTTGAGCTTAACCTTAAGCTGATATAGATCAACCAAATGGGTGATTGACTTTAGTGGAAGTGGGAGATTGATAGAAATGTATGCCTGACAAGGCAATCATATATGATATGATTCAACCTTTCTAGAAATATCTCATTAAAATAATTAGACGAATATTCCTTACTTGCTCTTATCAGATGCGAATATCATAATGAACCCCTTGATCAAATACAATGATGATTAAATCATGATGAGATCATGATAATGAGATTGATCATCTAAAGGTATTTGATCTAAATATTTCTAGTCATAGGATACTTGAGATGGGATATCAAGGATCCGGATAGACTAATGTATGTGATGTCTTCTAATGTGATGAGGATGACCGATTTCATTGGTCATTAATGTGGAAACACTGAGATACACATATAGGTGCTCATTATTTGAATGAGTTCACTAAACTGACCGAATTAGAAATCTTGAATGGTATCTTATTGATTTGCCAATCAGGGTTTTCTATTATTACGGTTGCATAGTTAGACCTTTGACTTGAGTTGCAAAATATATCTTGTTAGGTGGAACTTGTGCTTTGACCATTGACATATGGATCACCATTTAGATGATCCAGTATAGCGATGGATCAGGTACAAGGAAAACTCAATAGAGATAATTGAGTGGACAACAAGGGATCATCCACTCTCGATAAGTGAGAGTGAATATCTTATGTGATAGTACTTCAAATCTCTGACCAGGGTAGATATGATAATTAGCAAAGGAGGTTTTCAATTGATCTAATTATGAGTACACGATCCTATAAAGTCGATACATTAAGTAGTTGATAATCGGTGTCATACTTATTTTTGACTGGGACATTGGATGGACGAGGGTTTTTATTCATGCGATAACAAATGATGGAAAATGCTCAATGGAGATAATATTATTTCCATAGCCATTTGGGATCATCAGATGTGACTTGTACCCTTCATGATCGGTAGGCTGATTAATCTGTTATCGGATAACGAATTTACTTAAATTAAATAGAATTGTTCTATTTCATTTAAGCCTCAACCAAATAGGCTATTGAACTTAGTGAGTCACACACAAAAGGACTTATTCATAAGTACATGGGTAAGGGCGTAATTTATGGATATTTTGAATTTTTATGAAAAAATTCAAAATTCTCTATAAATACTAATAGTTTCAACCAAACCCTATCAAGCCAAGGGTGAAAACTACATCCTCAACCTTCTCCCTACCTCTTTCTCTCTCTAGGAGGCATCCATGGGCGATGGAGCTCTGTTCGGGAAGAGTTCTCATGGCTGACGCAAAGGGAGAACCTGTCGTGGATGAAGTTCGTGTGGATACCGCTTTTTAGACTGGACACTTGGAACGATTTTTAGAGCTTTAGAGTCTTATCTTCTTTCTCTCCATAGAATTATATGAATCTCTAATTATGTATATTCGAATATGTTTTGACCAGTTTTCAGTTTTCATCATTTGATTTTTATTGAAACAGATTCTAAAAAAACCCATAGGAATCGTCGCTTCCGTTGCACCAAATTTTTTAGGATGATTCCTTACAACTCTATTCATATGTTAGGTAAATTCCTATGTTCTCAACATCAGATGTGTGCATACACCTTTGTCTACACTCCTCTAGTTGGAATTCCTCTGGGTGAAGGCTTCTTCATGGAATTAAACTCTCACCCTCATTCTATCTCTAGCTTATCCTTATCTCCCAATCATCTTATTTCTTATCTGGCCTATCCTTTAGACTCCCCAGTTAGTGGGAGACTAGGAGAGCTTGATCAAGTGTGGCCAACCTCCCTTTCAGCCCACCTTGTGTGCACATCACCTACAAATTAAGTTCTTGTGCGCACAACCATTCACCCCATGCGCACATCAGATGAGTGAGACTTCTTCTTGCATAGAACTCCTCCCATATAAGTCCTCTTATTTGACTTTCCCTACCTGATCCTTATCCTTATCCTATCGTATCTAATCAAGTTCCCCTTTGGAAGGGAGATTTGGCCAACAAAAAGGGCTGGACACCATTCTCTCTCTCGAACCATCATATTAGCCAACTCCAATAGCTCTCTCTCCAACGGGCCATCCTCCTCCCTCTCTTCTTCTTTTTCCAATACCAACAGTAGTAGAGGAGGAAGAAGAATACTGATCTCCTTCCAATGCCAACAACAACACCAGAGGAAGAAGAAGGCTAGCCTACTCCCTTTGTGCGTAGGCTTCTTACTAGTAAGGCATCCTCTCCTTTTCTCTCACCAATGCTAGAAGAAGAAGAAAGAGCTTCATCCTTCTCCTTTTTACGCCAACATCCAGTAGCAAGGTAGCCAACCTTTCTTCCAATCATAGTAGCACCTACACACCAAAGAGAAGAAGACTGGCCATCTTCTCCAAGCAATACCGATAGTTTCTACAATAAAAAGAAGAAGAAAAGGTGAGGGAAGAAGTCCATTATGTAGCTTTTTATCTTCTTCTCTTCTTCTTCCACTTCTTCTTCACCTTTTTCCATGGCAAAACTTGCCATGTTCCAGCACTTTGCACACTTTAAAAATACCTCTCCTTGTTGGCCATTAACAATAGCCTTGTTCAGCCATCATTCTGGCCACCCAAACAATCCATGGGCGACCCTTGATCAGCCCCTTTGATGGCCAAAAAAAGCGTTGCACATGCGCTTGTTTGGCCCCCATTTCTATCACCAACACAACCCCCCTTTTGTCCTTACTCAGGCCCCTTTTGCGCCCTTTTATCTTACCATCTAAAACCAGCCCTTTGGTCTCCCCCAATCAGGCTTGAAATGACAACTCAAAGACATCTCTTGATCAGGCCTGAAATGTCAACCAAATCAGGCCCTTTGCCTGTCTAAACTTCCCCCTGTTCGACCCTCTGCTGGCAATTGAATAGATTCCAAAAATATACCCAAACTAGGCCCCTTTACTAGCCTAAATTTTTCTTTATTCGACCCCTTTGATGGTCACCATGCACAGGTCCTAAAGACACCCTCTTTGCTATCCGAATCAAGCCCTTTTGAGTGTCCTCAATTCTGTCCTCCATCAACCCATGTCTAACATCTTAACCAGGCCCCCCCGAATAGTCCCCTATAGCTTCTCAATTCTACCCACTTTTGTAGTAGCCGAACAATAGCCATATCATCTCCTGTTTGGCCTATCAAAATAGCCCATTGATGGTGTAGACACGCAATTTCAGCCTAGTTGGAAAGTTTAAATTCTTATTTTCATGAAGAATATTTAAAGCAAATCGTGTTTTCCCGACGGATCAAGTTTTTAGGACATTCCGAAGGGGATCAATAGAACAATCAGCCGGACCGAACACCCTGTATATAGGGCACCTGGCGCCCTGTATATAGGGCTCCTGGCGCCCTGTATATAGGGCTCCTGGCGCCCTATTTATAGGGCACCAGGCGCCCTATAAACAGGGCACCTGGCGCCCTATATACAGGGCACCAGGCGCCCTATATACAGGGTGCCTGACACCAAATCAAATCGATTCGACCGGCTGATTTGACCCCCTGCAGTGACTCGTCTTGTCGACCTGACAGACCTCATGATGCTGGCGCCCTATATATAGGGCGCTATGCCGCGTGGCACTACTTTTCGGAAATGGCCAAAGTGCCATCTTTTGAGCTATAAATAGACCTCCATTTGGAGCTTGGAGGAGGTTCCAAGTCTGTACCACCGTAGAGCCCATCCAAGACTATGTTTTCAAGCCACTCTCACCTCCCATAACCTTCCAAACCGATCCAAAATCGTCTACCAAAAACCCAAAAAACCTTCTGTTTCTGTCACCCAGAAACATGTTTTTTCTCCAACTTTGAGAGCTTCTATCCGTCTCTCCTTTTGCATCCAGCATCCAAACCACCCTTCATTAGCTTCATTTGCATATTGTCTACAAGGAGGAGCCCCTACTTCGTCCCGGAAGCCGCCCAGCACTCTGGAGTGACGTCGCGAAGAGGGGAAGAAAATCTGTTCGAGCCAGACTTAGTGCCCCATATACATGGCGCTTTGACCTTGGTCAACGCGCCCCATAAAGGGGGCACCTGCAGCTAGCGCCCTATATATAGGGTAATAGCAGGGGCAGAAGCTCGTTTTGCCATTTTCGGAGTCCGATTGCCCGTTTAATCGAGTTTTTGTCTTCCTTTTCCATCTTAGCACTGTTCATCATGTTATCTGGCATGCATTAGATCATTTTTGCATCTCATATATGTTTAAAAACCTACCAAAAATAGTGATTGGGATTCCTTCCCGATCCGGTTAGTTCATTCCCTTTTGCACGATTCAGAGTCTTTATCAAGCATGATGCTATACTTACGCCAGAGCTAATGATCTTCACTTATTTTTTTCATGTTTTATGCAGGACATTCTTAGGTAAATTGATTGGAGTGAAGCTTCAGTCCGATCGTAGGTGAAAGAACTCCCTAAAGCTCTCCCCTCTCGGCCGGCAGAGAGAGGAGAAGTTAGAACCTAACAATCTCCCCCCTGTTTACATCCCTAAGGTACGGAGGTCAAACTCTTTCTTCTTCTAGTTCATTTGCTTAATACTTAATCACACTTTGGAGCCTTTGGCTCCTGGCGACCACACACTTCACCATTCTCTCCCCTCCTACTTCTTCTTCTCTCTCTCTCACCGACACACGCGAGCCGAGCCGGCTCATCCGGGTGCCTACACCTTTTGACGACCACGGTGGGACAACTCTTGCTTAAGTGAGTTCTTTTCACCTTTTAAAAGAATGTCCAACATGTTCATCCTTGCTTTGGCTCTTGCTTGAGTTCTTACATTCTCCTAGCATTCCTATTCACTTGCTTGCTTGTTTACTTGCTTCACTTTAGCATCACTTAGTTTCTTCCGGTTTACTTGCTTTCCGTGGGTCCTCTTTTAAAAGAAAAAGCATCATCTAATTTTTAGGCTTGCTTTATCGATTTACTTTGACTTTGCACCTTAGAAATTATCTTTTTAAGCATCTTTGCTTATTTTCTTTTAAAAAGTCTAGTTCCTCCTCTAAAGCATCTTTAGTTGAAATTAGTACTCGCTTTCACCCTTGTTTGACTTTACATCATTGCCTTGTTTCCTTGTTTTCCAATACTCTCTTGATCGTTGCATGCTTTTTATTTGCTTCTCACTCCTTGATATCTCACTTGCATTTAGTTTGCATTGGAGTTCTTTCGACTCCTTTAGGTCATCCGAGAAGGGAGGCTCTCTCCTCCCAAAGACCTACACACCCAAGCACCCCTCTTGGTGGTTGCCAACTCCTCCTCTGGGGATTCCCTCTTGGAAGGACCGTGTAGCTTCCATCAAGACCTCCGTAAGTCCCCAGATGTGAAGGATTCTCTCTTCACTGATCGGGCTGGTTGTACCATCTTATCCCAAAACCCGGAGTACCTATTACCTATCCTTGTGAAAAAGTGACAACCTTAGATAGCTCGGCATTGTGGGAGCATAGGGTCCTACCCATTTATTTGAGTGGACGTTGTTTCTCTTAACAAGCCACTAATTTAAGGTTGAAACACAAAAGATCTTTGCGATAATCATTCTAAGTCCATGCCATCACTTGTTTGCAAATCAAAATCGAAAACCAAAACCAAAAATTTGAAAACACTTAACAAAAACCCAAAAGAAATCTTTATTTGAGGTTAATTTGCTTGATAACCGGTTTGTTCAAACAAAAACCAAAAACCGAAAAAAGGAGGAAAATTTTAAAACAAAAAAAGGGGGATTCTTGTGTTTTTCGTCACCTTTCCTTTCTATTTATGAACTTGAGATCAGGGCGAGTCGTCGGGATGACGGACCAAGGATACGAGCCGTTGCAGTTGGAGTATGACCAATCCTACCTCCACCCGAATGCCGTATGTGCCGTTAATGAACCCGAAATGCTCCCTGAAACCAGTTCACCCCGACCCCACCCAGATTCTCTGTGGGAGGCATTTGCTCATGCCGACCCAACTCAACTACAAGCCATTGAGGCCATCCTGAAAGGAAAATCTCCTGTCAATCACACCCATGCCGAGGGTGGCCACCACACTTCTACCCCCCAGTTAGCAACTGACCAGCCCGGTGCACCAGTACTGGGCCATTCTCACAATGGACCCTTGATTCCAAACTCACCCCATCCGGTGGCCATCTTGAACCACCTAGACCCATACATGGCGCTTTGACCTTGGTCAACGCGCCCCATAAAGGGGGCACCTGCAGCTAGCGCCCTATATATAGGGCACTAGCAGGGGCAGAAGCTCATTTTGCCATTTTCGGAGTCTGATTGCCCGTTTAATCGAGTTTTTGTCTTCCTTTTCCATCTTAGCACTGTTCATCATGTTATCTGGCTTGCATTAGATCATTTTTGCATCTCATATATGTTTAAAAACCTACTAAAAATAGGGGTTGAGATTCCGTCTCGATCCGGTTAGTTCATTCCCTTTTGCACAATTCAGAGTCTTTATCAAGCATGATGCTATACTCACGCCAGAGCTAATGATCTTCACTTGTTTTCTTCATGTTTTAAGCAGGACATTCTTAGGTAAATCGACCGGAGTGAAGCTTCAGTCCGATCGTAGGTGAAAGAACTCCCTAAAGCTCTCCCCTCTCGGCCGGCCGAGAGAGGAGAAGTTAGAACCTAACAATCTCCCCCCTGTTTACATCCCTAAGGTACGGCGGTCAAACTCTTTCTTCTTCTAGTTCATTTGCTTAATACTTAATCACACTTTGGAGCCTTCGGCTCCTGGTGACCACACACTTCACCATTCTCTCCCCTCCTACTTCTTCTTCTCTCTCTCTCACCGACACACGCGAGCCAAGCCGGCTCATCCGGGTGCCTACAGATGGTTCCTCTAAACAGCACTTAAGCCGGTCCAACTTTAGCTCCTTTGAGGCTCATTTGCTCATTACTACATCAAGAAAAGAAGCATGCAAAAAAAAGTTCATGTAGGTTGCAAAAATAGGCCATGCTAGCCATTGAAGCTCAAAGCAGGACTTATTGGCCCAAGGACTTGAAGACCGACTTGCTGCATCGATGAGACACAAATTGGCCCATTGGGCATTTGGAAAAAAATGATTAAGTCTTGGGAGTTAGTCTACGACTGGACACTGCCCCAGACATTTTAAACTTGAACTAAAAATTGACTAAGTCTGGGGAGTTAGCCCACAACTGGTCACTAGCTTAGGCTTCACACTTAAAAATTAACTAAGTTTGAGAAGTTATCCCATCACTAGGTGCTACCTCAAGCTTTGAACCTCAAGAAAAAGTTAAGTCTGGGGAGTTAGTCCACCACTGGATGCTGCCACAAGCTTTTAAAAAAAATTAAGTTAAGGAGTTAGTCCACAACTGGCTACTCCATTGGGCAACTAGTCTAGACATGCTTCAGGTATGCTGACCCAGGAGTATGCTTGGGACACGCTTCCTATGCAAACGAACCCTTTCCACTATGTGGAAAAGTTGAAAGACTTAACTATGTAGGATGGGTAAATTTCCACACTGATAAGAAAAACAAGGTGGCATGCCATCAAAATTTTTCTGATCCTGTGGGAGTTTACACCATGAGAAAGAAACTTCACTTTGATAGGTCGAGACATGCAAACTTAGACATTTCTTGTCATGGCATATGAACTACTAACATTGCTAGACTTAGCATATGAACTACTTATGCACTATGTACTCAAACATGAACAAATGCAAAGAACATTTCAAGTGATGACTTGGCTTGGTGTGACCGGGCATCGATGCTAGCCCGACGAACTGGATGGGATGAAAATCGAACACTTAATCAAATCTAAATACACTTAATCAAAATTTGAAAGAACACTTAATGAAAGAATAAATTGTCAAAAAATGTGAAATCCACCATCCACACTGCTATTCAATAAAGGAAAGTTTGGGTAAACTTCACAAGGCCTCCCACACCTCCAATGAAAGAAGAAATTGATGTTCTCTATTTTGTCCAAGGCGCCAAATAGATTAAAACTTCAACTTTCTGAAGTCCTATGGGACAATTCACTGATTCAAGATTTTAATGGAGGGTTGCGATGGAAAGTCCTATGTCACTAGAATTTTACTAAAGCAATTAATCATAGAAATGCATCACACTTGCTATGTGTTTTATCTATCAAATATCCACTTTCTACAATTTTAAGAATGCATAAAGTACATAAAATAATGTCAAAATGATGTCATTTTCGATTGAGACTTCAACATGGCTCTGATACTACTATAAGGAATCATACCGAGTATTGCAAACATTCAATTCCATAGATTTCATGGTTGTTGTCTCAATTGGAATCAAATCGCATTATTGAGAACCAAAATTTGAACCAAATCAAAAATATGTTTGCGAATTCAACCAATCCCTCAAAGTTGGAGAAGAATGAGTGTTCCACACTCTCCAAGATGTTCAAGTGCACGGCCTCTAGCAGTATCTACATGAGCTGACTTCTATTCGTATCCCTATGTGACCGAGACATTGATTGAACAAGGATTTATATTTATACGGTAATTGAAGGTTTAATAGGGATAAGGTCATCCCCGAAGTCATTTAGGATCATGCAATGAGACTTGTACTCATTATAATCGAAAAGCTACTAAATATGTTATTAGATAACAAATTTAATTTAAAATAAGTTATTATTTTAATTAAGCTTCAACTAAATAGACTATTGGACCTAATGAGTCACACACATAAGAATTGATCTGTAAGTATGTGGGCATAAGAAAATTAATATAAATTAAAAAGTTTTTATGAAAAATTTTAATTTCTATAAATAGGAGTGCATTTAGCCAAACCCCATCAATTCAATGGTTTCAAATTTTGTGCTCAATCTTCTCCCACCACCCATCCCTTCTTGGAGGTCGATAGTGGCTAGTGGATCTCTATTCGTGATGAGTTAGAAGGTTCGAAGTATAAGATACCCATCTATGAAGAAAGTTCGTGTGGATGTTATTAGAAGTTGTGTACTTAGATAACTTGGAGATCAAAGAAATGCTTCATCTTTATTAGGCATAAAGGATTTCTCAAAGCTCAAGAATGTATTTTCAATTTCATTCAAATCCGATTCTTAATTTCGTCATTCAATTTTGATTGAGAGAACAATGATAAAATCCAAGGAATTGAAAGCTTCTACTACCACAAAACGATTCCTTATAGGATGGTGGTGAAGAATGATGGTGAACGATATCCTGACGATGAGGACTCCCTCTTCTTTGATGAAGTAGTACGTCGATGGAGAATGACAACAACAATTGCTTCTTAATTTGGCTAAGGAGAATGATAGTAAAGGATATCTCGACGACAAGGGCTCCCTCTTCTTTGGTGAAAGAGAAGATAATGCTTTGCTTCTTGCAACCTCCACTACACTGGACTAAGGTTTATCTTTTACGGAGGGTAATTTGGGAATTAGAGAAAGTGAAATTGGGGAGATAATTGAGGGGTCCAAAAAATTTTTAGTCTTCACGGTAATAAGACCTTTAAATAATTCTATTGATGGCAGGATAAAATAAAATTTAGCACCATCTGTAGACATGCAAATTTTGCCTATTTGAGGGGCATAAGATCCATGTTTTCTTAGAAGGTATTCGAGTTTTCCGATAAACAAACCGGACCACCAAGAAAAATGCCCAAAAATTAAATCTGGGGGCCCAGGCGACCCGTCTACCGGGTCGCCCAGGCGACCCCCCTGCCAGGTCGCCCAGGCGACCCGTCTGACGGGTCATCTGCCAAATCGTCCGTTCTGACGGTGGTAGGTGAAACGTCGAATCTGGTCAGGTACGGCAAGCGACCCGACCAGCGGGTCGCCTGCCAAAACAGTGTACGAACTGGGCGAAGTGACCCGTGAGCGGCGCACGCTCGTCCGGATGGTCGGAGTCGACTGGGCGCAGGCGACCCGACTGACGGGTCGCCTGCCACTCCAGCTCTAAATATATATAGAAGTACCATATAGTAATGCTAAATCCCATAGTACGTCTAGGCAGGGGCGTACTTAGGATAAACCGCGGTATCCGAGATCGAAGGATGCACCGGATTGATCTAATCTCCGCTGCCCACGGGCCACTAACATAGGCCGGAGGAGTAAATATTATATCACGTGCATCATAGCATCAATAATATTTCACAAGTAAAAGCCATATAATTACTCAGACATCATAAATTCATCAGAACAAATAACCAGAATTACTGAATCACATTTGCCGTTTCACTGAAACGGCTATACATAATATCAAGTCATGCAGAACAATTCCTCCATTCACATTTCAATGCAACAAACCCAATTCGGAACGATATGCAATTATGCACATAATTCAATTACACTTAAATTCATGCAATTGACCCAATCAGAAATATGCAACACGGATAGATAGGCTAAATTTGAATTGATCATGATTTTATAATAATCCACAAAATAATCCACATGGCATATTTATTAAGCTATTAACATTAATTAATTATATTCCATAATTATCAAACGATTCCAAAATCATTTCAATTAGCTTTTAAATAAACAAATTGTTCATAAATCGGATATGAATATGCTTATAAGAGGTCATAATTTCTATTTTCTTTAATACAAACAATGTAATTAACTATTACATTATTTAACTAATTTATATGATCACTAAACCATAATTAATCACATTTATGACTAACTAATCCAATTCATGAAAATGAATGCAACTACACATGAATGACATGATTGGCATTTAAATAATCACATGCAGACAATTAAATAAGTAAACTACCATTTATCACTAATTTCTAACTATTTATCTAATAAACATATTTTAACGTTTTAATTAAAATATCGAGATGCTATGGAAAGTTGGGATGCCTACCTCAATGAGGTCGATAATTTTCGAATCTAGGAAACCCAAGTCGGTTTAATCACGAGGTAACCGAGTCGATTGCAGCTCCGGGTATCCTCCAATCCTATTGACATTAAAAATGATAAAATGGTTAATTAACTCACCCAAATTAATTAATGAAATAATTAGGAGGAGAGAGAGAGTTAATCGGGGAGAGAGAAAGAGAGAGTGCGAGAGAGAGAGAGAGAGAGAGAGAGAGAGAGAGAGAGAGTGTGGCGGGGGAGAGAGGTAGGAGGAGAGAGAGAGCGTGAGAGAGAGAGTGCTGGCGGGGAGAGAGAGAGAGCGCGTGGGGGGAGAGGAGAGAGAGAGAGGCAGGGGGCGCCGTGTGCCGCCCCCTCGCCGGCGTAGCCGCATGCGGCCGCCGGGCGCCCTCGCGGGCGCGCGCGCGCGCGGAGAAAAAGGGGGGAAAGAGAGAGAGAGATCGCGGGAGAGCAGGAGAGGGAGAGAGAGAAAACGAGGGAGAGCGGGAGAGGGGAGCGCGCGGCGGAGGGTGAAGCGCGGCGGCGGCAGCGGTCGACGGCGGCCCTCGACAATGCCGCGACGGCGGAAGAAGAAGAAGAAGAAGAGGAGGAGGAAGAAGAAGGGGGGGGGAAGGAGCCGGGCGACGGTGACCTCGCGGTGGAGAGAAGACGACGACCGGGGGGGCGATGAGAGCCGGGTGAGAGACAGAGAGAGGGGGGTCGCGGAGCAGGGGCCGGGGGTCTCGCGGCTTCACCGCGGTTGTGCGGGCACGGCGACGGCGACGGAGGCGCCGGCAGAGAGGAAGCGGGAGAGCGGGAGAGGGAGCCGGAGAGAGGAGGGCGGCGGGGTGCGACGCAAGCCGCGACGGCGGCGACGGTCGGCCCGCGGCGACGGCGACAACGCCGGCAGCCCAAGGCGACGGCGTGATGTGGCGGGGGCGCAACGACGGTGTCGACAAAGAGAGAGGAGGCAGACGGCGACGGTGATCGACAAGGGGGGGGCTGGCTCGGGAGGATGACGACGGCGAGGCGGCGAGGCGGTGAGGCGGCGTTCGAGGGAAGAAAACGGGACGAAGAGGCGGTGGAGGAGAGAAGATTCGAGAGTTTTTTTTTTTCAATTAATTTTTTTTTTAAATTAACCGGATATTACATTCTTCCCTCCTCACAAAAATTTCGTCCTCGAAATTTCAAAATATCATTTCCAAAACACTGATATTCCTCGTCCACCGATATCATCCCTTTCTGCAACCTTTGTTGTTTAACAATAACTTCTCCTATTCAGATTGATCATCCAATCACGACATATTATTAAGATCCAATTTTATATCATTCATGATTTGAGATAATCTTTCATATCATATAAACAACTTTCTAGAATCTCATATCACCTGATTCTATTATTCTCACGTAGATAAGACGAACTACTCCAATTATTCTCATATATGTCATAAAATCTTTCCAAAATTCGACGATAACTTATCCTTCTATCCACATATCTTAGCAATCCAACTTACTTATATAACATTTTTACCTTACGAACATATAATCTCCTGAGATGATCAATAATCCAAATTATTGACATTCTATATCTAAATATTTTGTAAATCAATGCAATATAAAGCAATTATCCTCTTCAAGGGTATTTAATAATCCCAAAGTCTCCACATAGATTAAATTTAATAATCTCGTTCAAAATTGACAAATCGATCCTTATTTATCAAAAATTTTGAAATATACTAGATCTAAAGATTCAACTCCATAACATACCTACCTAATGCTATCAACAACATAATCTAATTATCTAACTACTAATCTAATAACTGTGATCCAATATCAATAATTCAATTATCCAACCAATATCTTATATATGGATTGATATACCCAATCAACATTACTCTAAGTGACGAGATCCACTAAATATGAAGATATCTCATTGTAGAATTATAAACAATGATTATTTAATCCACAATAGAAAGATAGAAATTCCTTAACTATTCCTCCTTCATTCTCTTATCCGAAAATCATTTCTAATAAAATGTAGCCTAACCAATTCGTCTAATACAATTAATCATAATTCAAAAATCAATCGTTCATTCTCTACTCTAGTCTAGATAATTGTATATCCTCTAACATCTTATATAATCCTCATCCTCAATATCAAAAGATTGAAAATCTTACGATCATGTCTATATTTTCATAATCTATTCCAAAATTTATATTGGTAATTCATTCTCTAAATCTAATACCTTCTCGTTCCTTCCTTAAAACAAATTTATATTTTAGATTCCATTCACTTCCACACAACTAACAAAATAAATCTCAACTATCCTAATATCATCTTTTAATTTGAGAGATCATAACAAATAAGCTAAGGTCTAATCCTCACATAAGATCAACTTATGCTTAGACACAACATATAGCTACAATCACCTAATGTCGGGATTTGGCTAAATTGTGCAGACAAGAGACAAACGAGTTCAAAATCGGATAATGAAGGTAAACAATCATGATCAGGAAACTATAAGTATAATTTCAAACTAGGTTTTTATACCCTAATGCACATAACTATCATCATATTCAAACCATCTCTAATTTTTACAATAAATCAACTAAATATCTCATCTTCAAATCTTGCATCATAATCCATACTCTGAAATCTCATATTAATAATCTCATTCTCATATCCAATTTACTTTCCATTTAAGACTATATAATCAAGTAATACTACAATTATCATTTCACTTCATTTCTAAGATAGGTCCAATATCAAATTCTAATCAACACATGTTATCTTATCCTCCTATCTCACATAGATTTTCCTTCAAATAACATATAATGATAAATCAGATTCCTTCCAAATAACATATAATGATATATCAGATTCAATCTCATATACACAAATGATTCACTCTAATTATTTCACATTAACTATCCAATTAAATTTCTCTAAAAATTCATTAATCGATCATTCTGTCTTTCTAATCTAATGATATCATCATGATTCTATTTATACTTATTAAACTCACCAACCACTCCAAGTATTAAATATGTTAAATCTGAAAATTCATCATCAAACATCTAATAATATTCAACCATCACGTATCGAATATTCCATAATCCGAAATATGTATATATCTAATTCAAGGATATTGTCACAAAATTGGTAAAAATAATTCTTCATCAAATTAAACTAAAAGATTGACCAATTCTAAAAATCGGTTATCACATATTAATTATTCAATTTGAATATCTAATGATCCGGTTACCATCTAATGTTTGAAATCAAATGAATCCAAATTGATAATCTTATTCTATAAACAATAATCCAACTTCAAGATCAATAATTGGATCATTATAAAATGATATCATTAATTCTTCAATGTAGTTCTCCAATAATCTAAAATCAAATCTCTATACCATCTAATATTCTTAATCTAACAGACGGTCTAAATTGTTCCCATATATGTCATCAAAGGAAATACTTCTAAAATTTTGTCATATCTAACCCTTGATATTGATTAATTTATCCCTCTTCCCTCTATTTATCCAATCATCAATTCTCTATGCACATATAACTATTTATCTTCTCTCTCATATTTATCATACTTCCGTATTTATCCAACTACTAGCCTCACAAATTAACTTCACCTATCATCTAACTATCCATCCACATCAAATTTATTTATCATAACCACATAATCTCTTAACAGAATCATATCTCTCTAACTCAAATCAACTCAATACATTATCCTTAATTTGGCCCACCAGATATCATCTAAATCCAAATATCAAGGATCCTCCTACAAAATCCAAATTGACGCGGGATTGATCAAGATCTGACCATCCAATATCAGTATCCTAGGGCAATTAAAAATTCCATCCTCAAACATATAATTCCAACCCTCATTCAGATCGAAGATCATTGATTTCCAAAAGGAATGATTTTTGATTCATCCAAACCGACATCCTCTACCCAGGCAGGTCAAAATAGACCTTCCGGCTGGGTTATTGCTCTGATACCAACCTGTCACGCCCCGGATTTCCTAACCGGCGCAGCGGAATAAATCCGGAGATGGGACCGGGGAATTAACCCCTAAACTACGTCGGTTTGAAAAAATAATGAATCACAGGTCCCAGTTCATAAAAAATGATTCAATCCACAAATATAAATCTTACCTTGATTCCATATAAATAATTCATAAACCAAATTCTTTAAACCTCTTCTGCACTAATCCTGATCCACTACGCTTCTGCTGCGCTACTCTGATTACCTGAAAAATGTTAAACGATTTAGAATGAGTCACACAGACTCAGTAGGACTTATACCCAACTTTCCTATTATATTAATCAACCTACATAGTAGTAATAAATGATAAAATCAACACAAATCAGATTATATCATAATCACTAAACTAATTATCAAGATTATATTACTTAATTGGGTCATTTCCAAAATCAATTAACCGAATGAGACTGACTCTACATGAACCAAACTAACTATACTAAACCAACTGATCTACTCTACATGTCCATGCAACCTGGACCTACATGTATTTATTTCTTTCCATCTGTCTGAGTAGATCATATGCTCCACTCGCGTAACTCCACTCCAACTCTAAATATATATAGAAGTACCATATAGTAATGCTAAATCCCATAGTACGTCTAGGCAGGGGCGTACTTAGGATAAACCGCGGTATCCGGGATCGAAGGATGCACCGGATTGATCTAATCTCCGCTGCCCACGGGCCACTAACATAGGCCGGAGGAGTAAATATTATATCACGTGCATCATAGCATCAATAATATTTCACAAGTAAAAGCCATATAATTACTCAGACATCATAAATTCATCAGAACAAATAACCAGAATTACTGAATCACATTTGCCGTTTCACTGAACCAGATATACATAATATCAAGTCATGCAGAACAATTCCTCCATTCACATTTCAATGCAACAAACCCAATTCGGAACGATATGCAATTATGCACATAATTCAATTACACTTAAATTCATGCAATTGACCCAATCAGAAATATGCAACACGGATAGATAGGCTAAATTTGAATTGATCATGATTTTATAATAATCCACAAAATAATCCACATGGCATATTTATTAAGCTATTAACATTAATTAATTATATTCCATAATTATCAAACGATTCCAAAATCATTTCAATTAGCTTTTAAATAAACAAATTGTTCATAAATCGGATATGAATATGCTTATAAGAGGTCATAATTTCTATTTTCTTTAATACAAACAATGTAATTAACTATTACATTATTTAACTAATTTATATGATCACTAAACCATAATTAATCACATTTATGACTAACTAATCCAATTCATGAAAATGAATGCAACTACACATGAATGACATGATTGGCATTTAAATAATCACATGCAGACAATTAAATAAGTAAACTACCATTTATCACTAATTTCTAACTATTTATCTAATAAACATATTTTAACGTTTTAATTAAAATATCGAGATGCTATGGAAAGTTGGGATGCCTACCTCAATGAGGTCGATAATTTTCGAATCTAGGAAACCCAAGTCGGTTTAATCACGAGGTAACCGAGTCGATTGCAGCTCCGGGGTATCCTCCAATCCTATTGACATTAAAAATGATAAAATGGTTAATTAACTCACCCAAATTAATTAATGAAATAATTAGGAGGAGAGAGAGAGTTAATCAGGAGAGAGAAAGAGAGAGTGCGAGAGAGAGAGAGAGAGAGAGAGAGAGAGAGAGAGAGAGTGCGGCAGGGGGGAGAGAGGTAGGAGGAGAGAGAGGCGTGAGAGAGAGAGTGCTGGAGGGGAGAGAGAGAGCGCGTGGGGGGGGGGGGGGAGAGGAGAGAGAGGCAGGGGGCGCTGTGTGCCGCCCCCTCAGCGGCGTAGCCGCATGCGGCCGCCGGGCGCCCCCGCGGGCGCGCGCGCGCGCGGCGGAGAAAAAGGGGGAAAGAGAGAGAGATCGCGGGAGAGCAGGAGAGGGAGAGAGAGAAAACGAGGGAGAGCGGGAGAGGGGAGCGCGCGGGGGAGGGTGAAGCGCGGCGGGGGCAGCGGTCGACGGCGGCCCTCGACAACGCCGCGACGGCGGAAGAAGAAGAAGAAGAAGAGGAGGAGGAAGAAGAAGAGGGGGGGGAAGGAGCTGGCGACGGTGACCTCGCGGTGGAGAGAAGACGACGACCGGGGGGGCGATGAGAGCCAGGTGAGAGACAGAGAGAGGGGGGTCGCGGAGCAGGGGGCCGGGGGTCTCGCGGCTTCACCGCAGTTGTGCGGGCACGGCGACGGCGACGGAGGCGCCGGCAGGAGAGGAAGCGGGAGAGCGGGAGAGGGAGCCGGAGAGAGGAGGGCGGCGGGGTGCGACGCAAGCCGCGACGGCGGCGACGGTCGGCCCGCGGCGACGACGACAACGCCGGCAGCCCAAGGCGACGGCAGTGATGTGGCGGGGGCGCAACGACGGTGTCGACAAAGAGAGAGGAGGCAGACGGCGACGGTGATCGACAAGCGGGGGGGGGCTGGCTCGGGAGGATGACGACGGCGAGGCGGCGAGGCGGTGAGGCGGCGTTCGAGGGAAGAAAACGGGACGGAGAGGCGATGGAGGAGAGAAGATTCGAGAGTTTTTTTTTTCAATTAATTTTTTTTTTAAATTAACCGGATATTACACGGTCGGTCTCCAGAGGACCCTATCGTGACTCCGCAATGCCGCTGCAGTCCAGCAAACAAGGGGAAGGAGGGAGGAGGGGGCTCGGGGTGAGAATCGCTACGTATGCTGTGATGGAGGAGAATATTATGGGAGAGGATGTCTTGACTTTAAAACTTCTATTTAAATAATGTCTTATAATTTTAAAAAACTATGACATTTTTGCCCTACATGTTGCACTTGAGTTTTTCTAATTTTAAAATTAAAATTTAAAAAAAATAATTTTGATTTTAAAAATAAAACGGTGTAATCAAACACCTTATTATGTCTTAATCAAATTTAACATTTTTTATCGAGATTAGATATGAAATTAAGAAATAAATTTTTTAGATTAATCGTAATCAAATGCAAAATTGTTGGAATGTGTATGTCTTTCACATGTCTAAAAAAAATGTAATATTTAGGTGGAATAGCGTAACCACCCACCCCCCCTCTCTCTCTCCACCTTCTGTAACTACCCAAGCATCTCTTTCTTCCCTACATCGCACACAATTCCCCTCTCTCCTGATTTCCTCCCACCGTACGGAGCACCACCCCAGCGCGCTCTCTATATCTCTCCCTCCCCCCAATCTCTCTCTCTATCTCTTTTTCTCTTTCCTCCATTGCGCAAGCCCCAGCCACACCAATCTCTCTCGCTCTCTCTCCCGCTAGGAGGAACGCCACCGCCTCTTGGTGCACAGTAGCCCCCCTTGTGCCCTCAGTGCTCTCTCGGTTTCGACTAGTGCCGCTGCATCCCTGGCGCCGCTGCGTCATCGGCACCTCTGTCGTGCATCGTTCCCGCAGCCGCCACGATGGAGCAGAGAACACCGTCGACTCTCTGCCTTCGCCTCTACGACCAGCACCGCCACCTTGTCACCAACTGCTGCCGCCCTCCTCTCCGTTGAAGTCCTGCCTCGTCATCATCGGATCCAGCGTATCTGACTATCTGAGCATTATAAGTCGTCATTTCACGTTGGAAGTGTCCAATAGTGCAATCTCATCACACTCTTGCTATTGTTTCGTTGCATCCTGTCGATGCCGTCCCAAGTTCTCGCCCTTGACATAGTTCGATCAGCCCAACCAACTCCCTTGTCATTCTGTTAACCTTTGACATTGATTGAGATATAGGTCTCGACTATTCATACCATTTCGATGATATTAATTAATATGATAAAAATTTATTAGTTTACTCTTGATCAGTAGAACACAATTAACAATTCTTTATGACTTAGAATGTGTGTATAGAACAAATTAGAGATTTAATCTAGTTTATCAATACTTAGTTAAATTAAAAGAACTTCGTATGTCATCATGATTAAGTAGATCAAGTGAGATTTAACTTTGATGAATCAGATTGTTAAATATTGTGATATTTTAGATTGTTATGGTTATAAGGTGCATAACCCTATTTGTCAAGGGTAACTTATATGAGATTTAAATTGGCTTAATATATATAGAATGTAATCAGTTGATGTTAATGTTTTGCTTGTCTACATGTTAGTTTATTATAGTTCACGTTGTTTCGGAGCGTATGTGTCATCTTATGTATGATGGTTAAAATACGGTGTGATGGTTAGAATATGGCTGCTTGTAGTTTAGAATGCATATACATGAGGCATATAGTGATTTAATTGATTGAGTTGCATATAGTTGATTATGGTTTGAGTCTCATATATATGTGTGTGGCTTACATTTTGCCACTCTTAAATTGGCAAGTTAGTGTATGTGTTGAGTATTGTATACTTTCAGTTAATGAGATATAGTTGATGTACTGTGTTTCAATTATATAATGTGATTATATTTCAGCAGACTATGATAATGGCTTGTGGGCAACAAATGTTAGAATAATTCGGAACATTCTTTGATCCCGAATACCATAGATCATCCTAACTATACACATGTCTAGGAGCACTATGAATCTCGCTTAGTATATGTTACTGTCATATATATATTTAGATCTAATATTAGTTATGTGACATAACTACAATGTCCATTTTTTTAGACAAATGATTTAGTTTTGCATTATGACATATAAAGTAGAAAGATGTTAGATATAGTTCTTCATTTCAAAAATGATTAAGTCTTGGTGGTATTTGCATATAGAGATATGTGGATTGCATTTAGGTTCATGTTGATCTATTAGAAGAGTATAAAAGCATCTCATTTGATTAATTAAGCATTCATAATTAACATTATTTTGTTATAATACGATTTTGGTCTTATTATCTCTATTATTAGTTAAGAATTCTTAGTATAGCAGTGTAGGGTGAGTGTAAGTCTTGCTAAGTCAAATATAACTCATCACAATCTTTAATATATTTTTAAAAAACTAAGATTAACACAACAAAAATATAGTGACATTTTAGAATTCAAAGATTTAAATAATTGGTTATTTCATATTGTACACTGATATTTAATTTGTTCAGACAAAATATTTATTGTGCTATTTTAGATATAATTTTTCGTTTAACTTTTTCTCTGTGTATGTTTTCGATCTAGAGTGTGACATAAAACTTAAAGTTTATGGTTTCTTTTGTCTGAAATTACCTAAAAGTTAGGTAGGGAAAACAACAGATTCTGGACTTTTATTTCCACCAAGAGTGGTAATTTTACCTAATCGCTTCTCTTGTAACATATGATGCCAATTTTGGTAAATCACTAAACTCCTGATTTGAAATGATCACATTGAGAGAAAAAAATGTTTAGAATATAATTACCTATCAGTCGAAATAAGCAGTTTTAGAGCTTAATGGACTTTTATTGTGTTAATTCTTAATCATGGAGTCAAGCATCAACCACTCTAAGATCATGTGACAGTTCCACCTCACCCCACCTAGACCATCCCATAAAGAGATCATGCTCTTTCAAATGTGTTTTGTAAGTCACCAAATCATTGTAGTTCTTGCGCATATCATTCAATTTCGATTGTCACTTATAAAATTTCCCATTAAATAGTGCTTTTGTTATTTGTACATCAAAAGAAGTTGCTGTGACTTGAAGTTAACAAATCTTCTAGTTTTTATGTGCATAAGAATTCACTGATTCCGAATTCCCTTTTTTCTTTATAGCGGCTTGGTTTTCTCATTCTGTATTGCTCTGTTTCGTTTTGTGAGATACTGGCTTCAGGTCCTAGTGTAAGTAATGAATAAAGAAAGGAAAATTCCAGGTTAGTCTTGTGGAACCTGAGAACGGTACCCAAGTTAAGTTAGGGCCCATTTGAATCAATGTAAAAGCAAAATCACGAAAACAATTTTTTTGAAGTAGCTTTACCAAGAAAATTGAAAACATAATATGCTATATATTTGGTTGTATGCAATTAGTTTTCCTTGAAAAAGTTAATTTATAATGTAATTGGTCATAAATTACTTTCCCTACAAATAAATTTTTTCTTTTGAACATTGCAAAATATCCTCTAAAAATTAACTCTTACTGAGATGCAAAATTATATATTTTTAGAGAAGTGGATCATGTGATTTATTATTTGTAAAAGTAAAACACATAAATAGTATATTTATATAAAAGTATATAGAATTCTATGAAACATAAAATGTGATCTATCATTTGTTTGATAAAAAATTATTTTTTAATATTTTCAAATAGATAGCCTTATGTAAAACTTTATTTCAAAGGTCCTTATTAATTAAAAAAATCTATGTTTTCAGATAAATATATATTAAAAATATTTATTATATAAAATTTTATTTAGTTATTATATATATTAAAAAATTTTGTTTTATGAGTAAATTTTCTTGTATGGTTTTATAAGTTAAAATCTTATTGATCTTTCGCTGAAAACGGCAGCCGTGGCCTTCCGGCTCCCATTCAATGCCAAAATCAGGATGGCGAAAAGTCTTTACTTAAATTGTTTTACGCTGACAACAACAATAGAAATAAAAAATTAAAAGTAAAAATAAAATGTAAATTTACAAGTTACTTAATGAAAAAAAATGGAAGGGCTCAACGGGTGGTAAACCATATGATCTTTAAAGTTGTTTTAGTTAGTTTTTTTTTTTAATTGGATTGTCTTGCATCATGATACTGACTCCACTTCCGCCTGCCTCATTTCTCAGTCACCATCACTTTCTTTTAACGGCTTTGTCATGTTCTTCAGTGATCTCCCGTAGAAGGGAATTCTTGGTAATTAGGTGAATTCGGTCCTTGCAATAATATGACAGAAAGACGAATAATGGTAAAATAATGCCACTCAATCTAGAAATGATAAAAGCATATTAATCAAGGATTTGAACCATTCATCATTTCAGCTTCCTCATGGTTAACATTAATTTTTACCCTCCCTTGTCTCATCCACTACCCCTCTAAAGCCTCCTTGCTCAGATATTTTAATAATCAAAGTACTTTATTTTTCATGGTGAAATCCTGTTACATACCGGAGGTGCACCTTATTTAAGAAAAGTGTGATCGAATGTGGTAGCAAGAAATCACCTCGTGCAACCGGTTAAGTTTATCAAAATAATCATTTGGTAGAATAGAAAGTATACAGGAGAGGCTTCTTGTCTACAAAGAATTTCATCAATCAAATCCTCAATACATAGGACTTTCCTCCTAATACTACAAATACATTCAAGCAAAACAATATTCTTTGCTGCTTGAAGAAGACATATATATAATAATAATAATAATAATAATAATAATAATAATAATAATAATAATAATAATAATAATAATAATAATAATAATAATAATAATAATAATAATAATCAAAACAATGAACGAGAGACCCTTCGCAAGCACAATTTCTGGCTTTGCTATTAATTATGGTATTTCTAATTGCAATGCTACACTTAAAAGTAGATAACCCAACATTGCACAGTTCTCAACTGACTTACTGAGACTCTATCCAATAGTACACATAAGTTTTATTATATTGGTCTGTGATCTAAGTTAGATTTAAGTGAATTTGGCTGAGGACACTAATTTTTTTGCTGCAGTGAAATCACATACTTGCGGGAAGGAAAGTCATGCTACATCTATTTATTCCATGGAAAGAGGTAACTTTTTGAGCCCCAATTTTCAGAGGGATAACTGAATGAATATTTAGTGGAAAACCAAAAATTATGCATACATGTTATTGTTCTCTACTCTGCATGACACGTTCGGGATGAAATATATATTGAGTACGTTGCCTTCGTCAAATTCTAAAATGAAACATGAATATGTCACTGCTTTAATCATAGATATGATCGCCCCTACAATATTTTTCATGTGGCTACGGAGATGGTTGGTCTGTGTTTGGAGAATGCTCTGATGTTCTCCAAGAACCCAGAACTTGTGTGGTTACCTTCTCCTTTTAATCACTTTTAGGACTTGTTTGACACCAAAAATTTTCGGGGATAAACCAGATTTATTTTCATTTTGGGGGATAAACTTGATCTATCCCCAAATTATCCTCATACTAGACATAGCCTTAGGTGTTGTTTGGTACGGGGATAACTTGAAGATAAATTTGGGTTATTCTCAAACTTTTGAGTATAACTCAGGTTTATCCCCAAAATTTTATGGTACCAAACATGCCCTTAGGCATCGTTTGGTATCGGGATAAACGTGACGGGAATAGAGATAAACCAATCCTTGTGATTAACCTTATCCCCGCCATGTTTGGTTTAACTTAGGATAAGTTTAGGGATAATCCTATCCTATGTTTGGTATGTTAACAATAAATTTGAGAATAATCTTAGATTTTTAGATTTTTATCACCCGTAACATATTCATAAACATCTTAACCAACTTACATATTTATATAATAAATTTAAAATATAATTTAAAAATATAAATAAGAATACATTTTAAAATAGAAATTTGAAGTATAAATAATATAATTTTAAAAATACGGTAATGAAAATTAGATTTGAATTTTGTTTTTAAAATCTAATTAAATTAAGAAAACATTACAACTAAGTACTTTACAAGTTGATCTACATCTAGTACTTCGTATATATTTTCTTAAATGCTTCACAGATCATCTATTCCATATCAATAAAAACGGTAAAGGCCATGTATAAATAACTCGACTCAACCAGAAGTTGGTTGTTCAGCTAGCAATAATATAGAAACACCATTCTCACAAGGATTCAGATGATGAATTTAGATGTGATGGCACAAATTTCAATTTGTGAAGTTTCCTGGAACAAGCAAACATCCATTTCATAGATAACAAGTGACACCAAAGCACGTTAATATTGTGTGCTTCCTTGAGTCTTTCTCCATGGATATATGTCTTTGCAAGCCTCTCAGAGCTAGCCAAATCCACAAACCACAGCTTGCTATTTGTTTCCTCTCCATTCAAAAAATAACTTGCTCTCACTGTTATACGAAGCATGTTGAAAAATTGAAAAGAAATGTGGAAAGAACGTAATGTTGTTTTAAGACTAAAAATGGGTAATGCAAGTATTTATTAGTGGGATTGACTACTATGCTCATTGACATTATTAGACCCAACAACTCTTGCGTTGCGGCTAGCCAAAACATTCCATACCTTAGGATGTGCTTTATCTCAAGCTTAGCATACAAGATGAGAAAATTGTTATCGAAGGAGTTCATCTTGTATGTTCAAAACCTTTGCTTTAGTGACTCTAGGTACATGATGAACTCCTTAACTGTCTTGTTTTATCTCAGGCCTAGTATACAAGATGAGAAATTTTAACTTTATCAGTTCATGATTGAGTAAAATAATTTCTTAGAAAAATATTTGCACATGCTTAGCTACCTTGATTGCCTAAATTGCTATATGAGACCACGACCTTGGTACATCTATTCCAATGAGGACATGACTATATGCAAGTGTCCACCAAATAAGATGACAATTAGATTTCTAAACAAGCATGCCAGAAGAAATATTAAGCTGATCAACTTGCAAGTTTATGAGATAATTCATTTTTTTACAATGTAATTCAAATGGCTAGATACCACAGTTCTATTTTGCTAAAATCAAACATCATGTAGAAGTAGCAAATCAAAGTATCCATCATTGGTGGTCTAAGGGGGTACCAAAAAATAATAAATGAGAACATCACTGAAATCCACTTGATCCTAGAGAAGCTGCAGGTTTCACAAAAATCCCTAGACCTCGAGAAATAATCAAGTCCAACAAATCAAATGAGTGGAACTAGTTTTATATGAAAGAAAAATTAAGGATGTGCAGAGTTATGTGATCATTAACCAAGCTACAAGCATCGTTACTAGCATCCAAGAGCATGTTTGGTGAGAGTATTGAATCTATTATAGTATAATTTTTATTTTTTTCACTATATACATCAGAATTATCCTTCATGCTTAATATATGATATCTGTTATTAATACTAACTAAACAAGCCCTAAATTTTCTGGCATGATATAGTTATATGCTAGATAGCTACCAAACATAGTTGTTTGTTCTATCAAGATTATAGCCATTAACAAGCTAAACACAAAATAGAGTGAGCCTCAAACTAATCAGTTATCTAGTGTGTTGTATCTTGCTTTTGTTAGAAAGTGGAAAATGATACTTAGTTTTAGAAATGCAACTACTTGAGGTGGCTGCTTATGGTCCATGTGTTTAAGAGAGAGCTGATTCTATTTCAAGACTACTCATTTTCTAACCATCTTGTTCTGGTTCATCGGGGCAACACATTTGCTTTTACATAAGCTACACTAACCATCTCTATGTTTCTACATCAGTGATATATTTTAGAAACATTCTACACATTTGTGACTCTATCGAGAATTAAAAGGGTAAGTGTTTCTAAAGACACTCGTTCAACAGAATGACGATTATATCACTTTTTATCAATAATATTTATATTGGACTTTGTGAATAAACAATGTAGTAATTCTTTTAAAAATGATGTGACAAGCCTTTTGTTAATTGAGGTTATAAAGATAGATTAAACAACATGAGGATATACAAATATTGATGTGATCTCCAACCAAACACCATGTAGCAATTTTTATAGCTAGTTATCTCGTATGGTTCTTTTCAAAACACAAGCTTATTTGATGCTCTTCTAATTATTTCTACATCTCATGCATGTTCATATATATAACAACTAGGAATTGTGTAGAACCACACAACTAAACAAACTAGAAAGACCAAAACGGAAGACATATATGCCATGTAGAAGTGGATCACACTCTTGCAGCATAGCATAAGGCACAAACTAACAAGTCCAAAGGGCATAACGAAATGTAAAAGCAGACACATGTGTCGAGCAAATTACCTTATCAAGATTAACAACCATAGTGACACTAGGTACACCACCCACCAATCCATACACCAGGTACACCTACCAAAATCCATCTTTCAATATCATAGCTCTTTTCGTGAATTGGTGGCACTGATTGCTATAAGAGAATAAACACCATGGCAACAAAAATGAATCATAAATGATTTATTCTACTCATAAATAACCAACAAAAAAAGAAATGGAGAAGATTTAAGCTTATCAAGATGGCTTCATCTTAATGATTATTTAACATAGACGTTCAATAGGGTAAATAATCTACAAAAATCCCAATTGAATAAACCAATGAAAGAATGATAGTTTGAAAAGCTAATGAGAAGAATTAAATGACCATGAGGCTAAACTAACATAATCCAATGATATTCATACTGTGGTAGGTTTCTAGGGAAGAATCTAAGTACTAAATCACTTTTACCGAAATACAAATAAGTAGAAACCTCGCTTTCTTATACCCAACAAGATGACCCAACAGACATCGATTCACCGCCTAGTGCCTACTATACAAAAGATAATAAGAAGTAACCTCTTATTAAATCCATAAGAAGAGATCGTTGTAAGGTAGAATGGAGTCATACACGGAATGAAGGGGCAATGCTAGAGATGCTTCACTGCGAATGATCCCCTCCCATGCCTTGTTGTAAACCTCCCTGAGCCCAGCTATGTCTATTAGTGGATGAGCTCTCCCCTATGAAGACCCCCCTTATGTTACCCTCCAAAGTCCAGGCGAAGACATTCCCCTGCCAGCCAGCATTGCCGTAGCCACCCCCATTTAGCCCATTCCCCAATTACTTGATCTGATGAAGGAGAATAAATGGCAGTCCGTGTTATACGGTTGGTGATATCAACTATCAAAGAAGCTTGCGAGAGACGGGACTCATCGACATTGCCTTGGGGTTGGAGGGCATGGAGTAAAACAATAAATAGAAATAAATAACTAATGATCCATGGATGGCACAAGCACAGGTGTGAAGATGCCTCCATGAACAGGAAGATGATTGCCATCTCCAATGGTGGATCGACTTTGAGTTGCAGCAATGGGGGGGGACTAGATGGACAACGTGGACCAATGGAAAGGAAATACTGGCGACGCAAGGCAAGTGAGACACCGTATCCTCGAAGCGAGATATAAGGGGTAAAGATATCCCATACAATGTAGAGGATGATTTATCCCCGTATTTATCCTTGATTTTAGGGATAAGTTGAATTAAGTTAATCTGGATTAAGTATCATTTTATTTGTGAAAAACAAGGGATTCAGGATAAACCAAGTTTATCTCAAGTTATTCCCATACCAAACAAGGCCTTGGAGAACAAAGTTATATACAACAAATCATTCTGAAATCTTGAAAGACTATCTATGAAGCTTGTGTATGGGCTTCATCATCTTCATAGAATATTATGATAGAGAGTGATGCAAAAGCAATTGTAGAGGCGATTGAACCAATTGGTCCTATGCCGTGGAGAGCACAAACATATTATCCTTCAATGCTTTACCTTGTTGTCTTCCTGTTTAAGTTCGTCTATTTCTTTTGTTAATAGGTCTTGTAATTATATGGCTCACTTTTTAGCTAGGTGGGCTCTGCGATGTAATTTGGAGGCTATATATCTTGATCCTCTGCCGCAGGACATCTCCTATCAACTATGTAAATACATGTTTGGTTAGTTTTATTAGTTCAAGCACTTTGTTAAAAAAAAGGTCATTGTTATCATGCAACATTGAGATTCTAAGATTAGAATAGCCCCTTGATGGTTACCAGACCCGCCTCATTTCAACACGTTAAAGTTTTGAGCTTGATGGTTGCTGTGTGAATATCCTTTCTTTTCAAATTGAAAACCAATGATCATTTAAAACTAAAATGAAATGTGATACGAGATATGGGAGTACATAGATATGATTTGATGTAGTATGTATGTATAGGAATTATAATGAGTAACAAAATCCATTGAAACCCCTGTAACATATAAGGTGTTTAGTTATACAATAAATTTTTATATATTTTCACGATAAAAAATTATATTAAAATAAAATTTAAATTAGTCAATAACATAAAATTGTTATGTTTGGAAGGACATGATAACAAAAAAAAGTAATGGGGTGTTTGGTTGCATGATAATTTTTTGTACACTTTCATGATAAAAAATTGTATTAAAATAAAAAGTGAACCAACTCATGACATAAAATTATCATGTTTGGAGGGATGTGATTACAAAAAAGAGTAACTATCACACATGACCAAACAAAGTGGGGACCACAAGAAAAAAGAAAGAGGTGAGACCTCTTTTTTTGTTTAAGAAGAAAATCACTTTTAAAACATAAAATTGTCATGGTTACCGAACACCTCTTTTAACAAGTTTTGTTACAATTTTTAAAAATTAAAACAAAAACCTTCATTATCATGCAACCAAACACCCCATAAGTATTATATATGACCAAATAAAGGGGGGCAACTATAAAATAAAGATAAAAAGTTGAGACTCCCTTTTTTTTGTCCAAGAAGAAAGTCATTTTGAAAGTATATATTTTCAACGCTTGTCAAACATCTCTTTTAATAAGGTTTGTCATGAAAACATAAAATTATAACAAAAACTCATTTTATCATGCAACCAAACACTCTATTAGTATATCTAATCATATTCGAACACTTTTGATGTTAACACTTTTGATATTATAATGTGGATACATGATTTTGTTTTGCAGCAAAATTGGTTAATTATTCTTTGTGAAAATGTATAAAAATTTAAAATTTTCAAACTCTGTTTTGCTCTCTTACTTCTTTGTTAGACGGCTCGGCTGGACTCATCATTCTTTCCCAAGAAAAAGGGAAAATTGGCTTGTATCCCACGATTCGATTCATTTTTCCCGGTTAAATCTTCTTCCGTGAACGAGAGGCAAACGTTCAACGTATGGATACACGAGAGAAACGTGAGTTGAAAGTTGAGACCCAGAAATTTTAAGGGTTTATTTATTTTATTTTAATAATCGTATTTCAAAATTATTTTTTTAAACAGAAGAACTTTTAAATGTCAAAATGAGAGTTTTTTATTTGGTTAACTCTGTAAAAGACATAGAAATAGAGTAAATAACCGCACGGTAAATAAAATTTCACTTGTAATACGTTGTTGCTTTGGTTTTTTATCTTTGATAATTTAAAACAAAAATTATTATTTAAAAATAGTTACTTTGCTGAATTTTTACCATCAAACGAAGCAATCAGGAGGCGACAATATTACGTATGTTTGTGTGTCTAGTCACCGGTTTTTGATATCAAGGAGGAAGGAGAGGCAAGTGTGGGAGATTGGGTGAACGAGATAAATCAATGATCCATGAAGAAAACGGGTACGGGTAAAAAAACATTCACAACTTACTTGGCCGAAGGCGATGAGAAAGACCAAAAAGGGAATGCACATCATGTTTAGAAACCACAAAATCTTTCAAAAAGCAAAAACAAGAAATCGCATTTTTAAAATTATTTTGCAATTTTACTACGTTCTAGTTTTGATTATTACTTTCGTAATTTAAAGTAAAAATATTATTTAAAACTATAATATTTTATGTTACCTCAAAAACAAAAACTTGTGAAAGAACAGAAAAAAATACAGTTTTGCAGAATTTCAGAATCAAACAAATTAATCCTAAGGAGACAACAAAATGAGCTTTCTGTCTTTTCATTTCCAACTTTTTAATCTTGAGCAAGGATGAGGCAAGTGTTGGGAAAATGGTGAATGATGTGATGAATGATCTGCTGGGATTAAAGGGTAGAAGTACGTCACAACAACTTCACCGAAGATGCCCAAGAAGGCCAAATGTTTTAGAAATCTTGTTCAGCAGACAAAGCGCTGAAGGACCTAATACTATAACTATAACCATGGAAGGCTGGGTTGCTCGGGGTTGCCCAAGGTTGCTTGACTCAGTCGGTTTTCGGGCCAACCGGCCCTGCTCCAACGTGACCGGGCCGACTCTGCGGCAGTCCAATGTGGGGTTGTGTGGCCCGACCAGAGGTCAAGCGACCCAGTCCGGAAGGTAACTTGACCCGTACCGATCATGTCACTATATTTTTTAAATTTGATTTTTAAATTTTTTTTTCTTCGGGGGACATTACCTTCCTAATAGGTTAATACTTTCACAAGGGGCGCTACTCCCTTAACCCAACCATGTAAATTGATTCGCAACTACTTTGCGTCACATTTATTAATAACATAACACTATTTTCTCATCACTTATACTATTACTTATAATTAAAATTTGTAATTATAAATATATAATACATAATTAAAATTTATAAATTATTTTTTAACTATTTTCTTTTTTATTTGAGATTTAACTCTTTTTCTTACGAATACTAATACAACATAATAAAAAATATATTTAATTGTATTCTCGAATAAATACTCATATAAATTATAACATAAAAATATAAATAAAAATATAATTATATATACTTAAATATATAATATAAAAATATATTTTCCTATTTTTATTATTTTAATTAATATATTTTTAAATTTTTAAATAAAATAAAATCCAACAATCTGACTAAATCAATTTTAGAACTGATAGACCCGGACCGATCTTCTTTGATTATATCAACTCCTTTATAATTGAGTCGGTACTAAGCTTTTCCAGAGGGAATCTAATCATATTTAGATACAACTAAATCCCTCAAAAATTATATTGAATTCCATCCCATGGGTTTGTTTATTTCGTTGATGCTCGATATTGATTTGATTTGATCGGAGACCATAAATTCGATCATGACAAAGTCCAAGATCATAAAATGCTACCAAGAGGCGCGATAATTAGAAGAAGCGAAGTTTTATTTACCTGCATTAGATTTTCATTGCGGGGGCACATGTCAAAAGATCACGGTAGATGAGAAAGAAGACGAGGTACACGACACGAGGAGCAGCAGAGCAAGGCGCCGGCTCCTCAACGCCTCTGGCTGGAGCTTCTGCTCATGGTCCAGAACTTGCCCAAGATCTTGCCGGGCTTGTTGGGGATGGAGCAGATGGACTTGAACCTGGACGACGCCGTCCTTTCCAGGCCGCCCGGCGGCGCGGGGAAGTCATAGCCCTCGCCGACGTCGTCGGTGTCAGCTTCCTCCAGCTTCATCCGCAGCGTCGTCGCCGCCTTCGGTTTCCGGGACCTGAGGCAAGACACGCTCCAGGAGTCGAGGGGAGCGGCGGCGTAGCCGGAGTGCAGGGGCCTCGAGCAGTCGCTTTCGTCCCGAGCGGCGGCGGCGGCGAGGATCGCTTTCAGGTTGCCCGGCAGCTCCGGGACCTTGCCGCCGGAGGCGACGGTGCGGGCCTGGTCGAAGAAGAGCACCTGCACGACCACCCGCAGGGGCAGCAGCTCGTTCTGCGCGGCGTGCATGCAGGCCTCCACCGACATCTTCTTGCAGTCCAGGATACGGCACAGCCACTTCCTCTCGCCCTTGCTCAGATCGGGATGCGCCTGAAAATTTCACAAAATAGTTTCGAAAACAAAAATTTTCTTCGATCAGTTGAAAACAGAGGGATTAAACATTAAAGCAACACGAGATTGATAAGATGAACTGAGAAATTTATAAAAAAAAACGCAGAAAAGAAAAGAGTAGGGATGGATCAGATCGGATCAGACCCTGAGATAGGTGTCGACCACTCTGTAGAGGTCATCGTGGTCGTTCCTCGCGAAATCCGGCACGGCCTCCGCCAGCGCCACCAGCTTCGCCAGGGGCAGGTTGGAGTCGCCGGCGATCTCTTGAAGGTACCCGTCGATCAGTTTCGCTACCCTCAGCTTGGAGCCGTGCGACGCCGAGGACGACGACCGCCGGCGGGCGCCGCCGCTGTCTTGTCCCATGGCGTCAAGGTTCTCGGCGGACCTCGACCGCCGGCGCTCGCACAGGAGCTTGCCTCTCGGCGGGCTCGTCGGCGGGCTCTGCACCTGCAGCAGGAACTCGTCGAGGATGGCCATGACCAGGTCGACGTCGTACACCGTCTGGGACGCCTTTTCGGAGAGGGAGGGGATGAGGAGTTCCCTCACCGTCGCCTCCTCCATCTGCATCCCTGCTCTCCTCGCCAGCTCCATCTTCGTTGCGCCCGAGGCACCGAGTATGGCGGTGGACTTGAGGAGCCTCAGCAGAAAGCTACATGAGACGGCGCCTTTTCCCTCCGGCAACAGGGCTACAATCTTCTCCAGCAGCAGCCTGTGTTTGTAGGTGGCCTCCGGGCCGGCGGAACCAACCCCGTCGGCGCCGGCACCGGCGGTCTCGGCGAGGCCATGTCGACGGTGGTCGTCCCTGCTGGAAAGGCTCGGTAGCCAGCGGTAGGCATAGATCTTCAACGCCTTGCCGACGAGCTTGTCAGAAGCGCCACCGGCGGCGGCGGCGGACTTGACCGAGATCATCACCCTCCAGTAGAGCTCGACGCCCAGCTCAGCTATGTCCTCGCCCCACCACCCCCTGGCGGCCGTCGACACCGACTTGTGGCTCCCCTGCGACCAGCTCGGCTTGGGGAAGGGACTGGCGACGATGAGGGAGGACAAGGCGTCGACGCAACGCGCCGTGATACCTAGCTCTTCGGACCAGCGGGGCAGCGCTCGCGTCCCCTGCAGCGCCACCAGCGAGTCCCTCCACCGCCGGAGGATGCAGGAATTGAGAAACGCCTCCAGCTTTCCCACGAGGTTGCCCCTGTCCAGGTCGTCGGTCATCTGCAGGTACTCGGCGGCGCAACGCGCGGGGACGATGTTGATCGCGCTGAAGGTGACGGCCACGCCGTAGCAGAACTTGGCGCAGAGCTCGAACGCCTCGGCGCCGCCCGGGAAATCCTTGAGCACCACCATGCCCAGCCGGTCGCCGGCGCAGTCCGCCGCGGCCTCCGCGCAGAGCCGTTGCAGCCTTGCGCACTTGGACAACAGAGGAAACTGCCGTACATCTCCGTTTCCATCAGGATATATAGAAGAAAAACAACAACAACAAAGAAGAAGAAGAAGGCGGTCGGCGAAGATGAACACCTTGTGGAGCAGATATCGGCAGTCCTCTACTTGGATCATGAGGTCCGTCGAGACCTCCGTGCAAACAGACCTGCATCACAGGGGGTCACGCATCCAAGAGAGGGGGCAAGTTAATCAGAGCGAAAACAAGAACAGATCTTTGCCGCCGAGTTAATCAACAAGCAGTCGGAGATGGCTCTCTCACCGTATGCCGTCGGCCGTGAAGAAGGTGTCCGGCCGGGTACCCAGCTTCATGAACTTCATCCTCGACACGGCCGCCACACTCGACGAATCCGTCCCACTCGAGAGTACCCTCGGAGCTACACCACACCCAGGCAGCTGCCTCAACTCTCTTGACTCCTCCTTTTCTTTCCAGAACGCTCAACCACCACGAGGGGACGACGGGGTTCGAGCAGAAGGACGTTCCGCGGGGCCGCCCTGCCGGAGACAGAGGAGGGGAACCGGGAAGCGTCCAGACAAACCGAAGCAAAAACCAGGGCACACGATCGAGAGCCCTAGCGGCAGCAGGAAGCTGCGGGCGGTGCTTCCGTCGCGACCGCCGCCGGAGATGCGGCCGTGTAGGACATGTCCTCGATCGATCTGGCTCTGCTTCGTGGGCGTTGGGGAAGAACCGTGTGCCCGAGCCCGACCGCCTACCTGCTTCTCGGTTCTCCGCGGCTGATCTCCCAGTGGTCAAAGGATCCGGAGGCGGCGAGCGTGCTCTCGTCGACGGGGAGGGGCAGGGATTTCAACGGACAACTTTTAAGAAGGCCCCTGCCTCCTCTCCCACCTCGGGGCAGCTTTCAGCTCCGGGTGTCTCGTCTTTTCTGCCCCAAGACAAGGATGGAACGCCGGCTAATGCCGGCCGCTGGAAACAAGGTTTTACCGGCCTGTGACCGAGGAGAAGCCCATCGATGCTTCCTCTCGAAGCACGTCCGACAGCTCCAGCGAAGAGAGAGAGAGAGAGAGAGAGAGAGAGAGAGAGAGAGAGAGAGAGAGATGTAATGACATCTGGGGACGGCAGCGCGTGAGGATGTCGGGTCTCAGACACCAGTCGCTCACGTGTGTCCCTTGAAAATTGTTTCACGTCCGGACTCCGCGTCTGCCCCCATGAGTTCGAAGGTTTCATGGCGACGCCCGAGAGGTAGTGGGTCGTCCTGCTATCATTAATTTAATTAAATATTTATATCTATATAACTATTTAAATTATAGGTAGTTGTGATAGTATTATTTTATCATACAAATCACGTAAAAACAATTTTATTTTATTTTAGTTTAATTGAGTTGGAGTTGTTTGAGTCAGTTTGGAAGATCCACGAGCCATTCAAATCAAGTTAATAGATCAGATCAAATCAAATTTAATTGGAGAGACGAACTTAGTTTGACTTGACAAGCGGAGCAACTTAGGGTACGTTTGTTTGTCCGTGAAATAGGTCACCGGAACAAATTTTCCTAAAATTGTATTACTTTTTTCTATTTGTTTGTCTGTAAAATTACGGTCAAATAAAAACAAAATTGTTGACTCTATCAATATCCTGATTTTGGCATCCGAGACACACGGTCGGATGCTATTTTTTAGTAACGTTAAAATAGATAAATTGTATAAGAAGTCTAACTTCAATAGATATGACAAAGCTTTTAAAATTGAGAAAGTCATAAAAATTAATAAATATTTTGGTAATCAATAAACTAGTTATCAATATTTTGATTTTTATTTTAAAATTTATATGCTATTTATATAATTAATTCAAATATGAAAAACTCAATTAATTAATTACTATTAAAATTAGTTTAGTTTAGTTAACACTTATATTATTTACAATTCGTAAGATATATACGTAGAAAAAGATTTACAGATATTCAATTAAATAAAAATATTTAAAAAATATGATCTTTTTGCAAATAAAATAATTTATTACATTTTTTAGGTAAATAGATTACATGCAACCAAATGAAATATTATGTTTTCAAATTCTTTGCAAAAGTGGAATATTTTTTTCCTTGATTCAACTTTTACAAATATCCAAACAGATTGGTGAGTACGTATGAGCGCGATTGGTCTCCCAAGACTGCATACACATACAGTGGTTAAGAAGCTGCCGAGGTGCCCGTTCTGTTGCGCCGTTCACGCGGACTTGCAGCATCCAGCTCCTCCGGCATATCTATTTGCTTTCACTTCGGCAATGTTTTGGTAGGGCCATTCAGCTTCAAATCCTAAAAGGAAAGAAGAGGTTGTTGGTGTTTGATTGGGTTTCAAGCATGCGCCAATCTAAATTTGTGTCACGATAAATCGACTTTTTATTATAATTTTGTATTTTTATAATAAAACTGATTAAAAAGATAATTTTTAGAAAGAAAAGGTGAGACTTTTTTCTTACCTCATGATCTTTCACCTCTTCCCATCGTACATGGTTTCAACTCTTTTTTTATCGTCGTATCTTTCTAAACATAATAATTTTGTGTTATTGACTGGTTTACATTTTATTTAATATAATTTTTATCATAAAATATAAAAATTATTTTTATCATTTTATCTGTATTACTTGATATCCCATAAGGTGTGTAATTATCATGTTATTTTATTATAACATTAAATTTAAGAATAAACACTGAAATTTATATAAATCAGAGAATTGCATACCGAACTAGTTGAGTTGGACGATGAACTACGGAAATATCCAATAACTTAAAACATGCATTGATGGGTTCCAAGATGAATAATTTTTGTTGAAAATTAAATTTTATTTTTTTGATTCTCGGATTCATTCTAAACCCTATTCAAAGTAAATTCAAATTTATTAATTGTTTTATTTATGCTGATCATCATTTCTGATGAAAATAGTACCTGAGCGAGCTATACACATTTCATATTAAAAATTTGATGTTCGAATTCAAAAGTTTGGTCCATCAAGCATCGTTTTCACTGATGGGAAACGACCTCCACAACTTGTTGAACGCATCTAATGAGGCTACCTGCCGATATAATTGCATCTTTTGCTTCTCCCGCGGGTGTACAGCTTTGATGTGCCACGAGTTAACTCGTTGCTTTTGGGAAAAGGCAGGCAGTTTTAGAAGGACTCCCTTGTCATGGCGAAGCAGACATCTAGGGATGGTGATATATATCTATGTATATATATGTATATATGTGTATATATATATGTATGTATATGTACATATTATAGGGCCCAAGCCTCCACTCAAGAAGTTATGAGCACCAAAGAAAGATTCTACAACGCGATTGATTATGAGTTCTTTCGTTGTACAATGTTTTTTATATTTTCATTATAAAAAAATTATATTAAAATAAAATACGAACTAACAAAAATTATCATGTATTTGGAGAGATGTGATGTCACGACCCAGAATTTAAATAATATATCAACAAATATATAGTGAAAATACACAACGTCGTAACAGTGGAATGAAACCCAATACTTGGATTCTATAACCCAAAATAAACATACTACAAAATATCTATTAAAGTCCAACTGATTCATGAATTCACAAAACTCAAACTTAACCAATCATTTTTATAAGATTTATTAAAATAAGAGAATAGAGCTATACTATCAGGTTTAACAACACTCTTGCTCAAAAACTATATCAATCATCTCCAAGTGCAAATGAGTCTGATTCCTTGGTTTCACCTTAACCCCTTCTTCAAGCTCCTAAATCTTCAAAACTTACTAAAAAATTTAACTCACAATGGGGTGAGTCCGGAGACTCCGTAGGATTTACACCCATTTATTGCTAATCGGATAACTAACATAAAATCAAGCAGTGATAGATAACATATTTAAATTAAGATGTAATACAAATGATAATAAAATATCTTCTATATTTATCTATGACCCATAACTAAATCATAATTATCTTTAGAAAAGAGATTATGACAATGATATTCAATTCTGGACCAATGCACACAAGACTATACAAGTTAGACAAATATCATTTAAATGACCTGAAGACTTAACTTAACAAGACCAAACTAAAATGAGACAAATCTAAATTTTCTAACATGACATAATTTAACATCTATACATGACACACAATTAACATAATTTCATATTCTTTCCAAACATATAGCCAAATAACAAGGAATTGGTCATCTTGCTTCACATATAGAAAATGCTTTCATCAGCTCTAATATATATTGCAGTAACATATAATAAGCTAGCCTAAAGTGCACCTAGGCAATGGTGACACTAAGAGAAAAATTGCGGTAATCCGAGATCTGTGGGAAGGCCGGATTCATTTAAGTTACCCACTACCCACAGGTGATTGATTAAGATAGGTTGGTGAAGCCTTCATAGCATATCATATCAAGAGTTCATAACATAAATTCAAATTATGACATACTTGACCATACCATGCATACACGACATAATTATCTAATTTCATAGCCCTTTATACAAGACATAACATTCATAACGAACTAGACATGACATATGGTAACTCGACTTAATTAAACCTGCTCTAAATGAAAACTCATACTAATCAAGACCAAATTGACATAACAAACCATGCATATTATAACCCACGATCTGAAACCAAGCTAAACATATTTTACATGGTCTATCTACACATGCAATGACAAGTCAAACTAGACATGCTTAAATACATATACAGGACAATTAACCTAAATCAAGCTTGGCATAAACTAAGTAAATTAAGTTCTGACTTCATCATTCATAATTTAACCTAAATAGGTTTCAGGAAGTGAAATTTGATGACCTATGATCTTTCCAAACTTAAACATAATCAACCTTCAATTATTGTTCCAAACTAGCATATATTCACCAACATAATTATCAAAAGATCAAATCTGATAGAAAAGGCTTCTACCCAAGAATAGTCATGCTAAACATATTCCATGATATACAAAATACCAGTTTCAAGTTTCTGATTTCAAAGATTTTGATAAAATCATTAATTACAAGTTCAAAGTTTAAAACTAGTCAACTTATGATCCATAAGTTAAATCATGCATATTTTCTTATCCAAATGAGGTCAAATAAATAGACAAGTTTGAGAAACCTACTTGGAAGCTTCTGTGAATTTTTTGGATTCTTCCACTATTTTTATGCCTTTTCACTTGATTTATGTAATTATTTAAATCAAGAAATCCAAAATGATTGAATCGGCGCTGAACCAGACGGTCTGATTGGCTGGACCGGGTGGCTCGATGGTGTTGGGTTGGCGGCTCGCTGCTGGGCCAGGCGGTCGACTAGGGGGCGCGACCGAGCACGCACGCTCCTGCGGCAGCGCTCGCACAGGGGACGGCGGCTGGCGGTGGTCGATGACGTGGGGTGGCTCCCAGCAGCACCGGCGGGCACGATGGCAAGAGAAAGGAGGGAGGAAGGCTGGCGACGGAGGCGGTGAGAGACTCCTTGGGGCGGCATTCCAATGGAACATGGCTCGATGAAGGTGACGATCGACTGCAACTAGGTGGAGGCCACATCGCACTACAAGAAGTTGAAGCTTTTATAGCAATCTTTTTACAGCAACTCAAAATGTTAGTGTTGTCATTTTGCGGTCTGATGATCGTTTCTGTGAGTGTTTAAGACTGAGGTATGCTCCAATCTACATTTCCTGGTGGGAAAAGGAAAACGCTTGAGGGCTAAAGTAAGGGAGGTTTATTAGTTACCAACATATATTTGGATTACCTGTTTTTTTATTTCTCAATATCTGTTTCATCTTCGGAGCTATTCTGGATGGACACAGATCAGAGAAATCCTCTGTCTGAACAATAAGAGAGTTTTTCGTTATCCGAACAAGAAGAAGTACTGTCAAAATTTCAAAACTTACTCAGTTCACCTCGGGAGGTATAGCCGGTTGAAATCCAATATTCCTCTTTACTGGATAACCTGAAATGGAAGAGAACAATCATTGTGTCAGTACTTACAAAGGAAAAAATCCGGCCAGCAGGATTTAAAGAGTGGATTGGAAAAATGTGGAATCCAAATGGTCCGTGGTCCATGCTTGACTATCCAAATGGTGCTTTTATGGTGACGTTACCTGCAGAAGAAGAGGTTAATAAGGTCTGTAAAAGAACGCCATGGTTTTTTAATAATGACATTGTGCTAGTAGAGAGGGGACGTCCAAATACATCTCCGTCAGCATATGCTTTAAACTCTTTTGATATCTGGATGAGAATATTCGATATGCCTCAAGAATTATTAACTAGAGACATAGTTGTGCAAATTGCATCACAAGTGGGTAATCCGATACTACCTAGGCAAGAGATTGCAGGTTCATGGAGTCTGTTTGCTAGAGTAAAGATATCCTTGAATATAGCCGATCCCTTACCTACGGAGGTATCAGTTAAAATGCCAGATGGAATGATTAAAGGGTTTGAGTTAGCTTTTGAAAGAATTACCAGGTTTTGTCATTTTTGTGGTAGAATTGGGCATGAGCATGAAAATTGTGATAATCTTGCATACCTTAAATCGTTAATTCAACCAGATATGCCTGGGCCTTTGCAAGAAAAATTACGATCACTGCTTGTTTTTAAATATGGAAAGTGGCTTACCGTAGATGGAAGAGCAGCTTGTGGAGGTTGCAGGCCGAGTTTTTCCAAAGTGGAAAAGTGTGAACATAAAACAACTGAAGAGGTTGTGTGGGCGGATACTACTCAATGCACAGGCCCTCTTCATTCTCATAGCACAAATGTATCAGGTCTGAACAAGCCAGTGCATACCTTTTTGGAGCCTTTTCATCATAGGAAGTATCCAGATTTCCCTGCATTACGGATGGACATATAGTGGTCTCTGCAGATAACAGGTCGGTGGTCCCTGTACAAAGTAATTATAATCAGCAACTCCCAAAACAAAAAACCTTTTTGGCATATCCACAAGTTCCATCTAAGGATACTATTACTCATTCACAGTATTTCATGCAAGAGAATCAAAGCTTATGGAGTTATAATCTGGTTGCACCAGGTATTACTCCAAAAATTACAGAGCAGGTAGTTAACAATCAAAATATTACATGGAAAGTGGAGTCATCAGATCCTCTTACATCTGGGAACAATTCAAAAACCTTGAAAGTTACAAAATTGCAAGGATCCCTAGCAGTTAAAAGGTCGAGTATTATTGATAAGGAAAAAAAGAAAGCTAGAAGAAAATTAGTTATTCAAGAGATGGTGGTAGAGCAAGGTTTAGCTTCTTCATCAAAATTACATCATGTGATAGATGACAAAGAAAGGGCTCTGGCAGCTGGCCCAAATAAGCTGCAAAGGGATCTATGAAAATTATGTCTTGGAACTGTCGGGGAGGGAATGGGTACCCGACAGTCCAATACATAGACAGTCTCACCCATTCTGTAAATCCTGATATTGTGTTTTTAGCTGAAACAAAGTGTAATATGGAATCCTCTACGGAGTTTTTTAGAAGAAGGAATATTACAAATTTTGTTGTTGTACCTTCTATTGGGCTAGCCGGAGGGTTATGGTTCTGGTGGTCGGACAAAGTGAATATTGAGATTGTGAATCAACAAAGGTCTTGGATAGCCAGCTGGGTTACTGAGCAAGGGTCTGCAGATACATTTATGCTTATAACTACTTATGCTCCAACCAAACACAAGGATATAGTAAGCATGTGGAATCAAATAACTATGTTTCTTAGGAACCAAAATCGGCCTATATGTATGATTGGGGACTGGAATTGCATTCGGTTCAATTATGAAAAGTGGGGTGGAGCTAGGCCGAATCAGTCTCATATTTCTTTCTTTGAAAAGTTCATTCAGGATAATGGAATGGTTGATGTTAGACTTGAAGGGCTGGCTTTTACTTGGTCAAATAGAAGAAGTTTCCATTACAATATTAGGGAGAAATTGGACAGGTGTTTGGCAAATATGGACTGGATTCAATTGTATCAAAATGCTAAGGTATGCTCATTACCTGCCTATCACAGTGACCATAATCCACTTTTGTTATTTACAAATCCAAAGATAACTTCAAAAAGAGGGTTTTTCAAGATGGAGGCTGCATGGTATGAACACTGGGATTTTAAAGGCTATGCACAACAAGTTTGGAAAACAGGTCCAAGTTTGTGCACAAATTATTCAGAGAAGATGGTATCTTTCAGGAAAGCAATGCTAGGATGGAAAAAAACAGTGTTTGGAAATATACAAAATCAGTTGAATGAAATCAGGGGTGAATTAGGAAAGCTGCAAAATATTCCCACAGGGCAACAACAGATAGACCAGGAGTTAGATCTCAGGGAGAAGCTAAGGAGGTTGGAAAAGATGGACAACAGCTACTGGAAACAAAGAGCAAAATTTTTTTGGCATAATACAGGAGATAAATGTACTAAATACTTCCATATGTCTGTCATGAACAGGAGGAGATGGAACAGAATACCCGGCATTTATAAAGAGTGTGGAAGGTGGTCTTGTAAATGGGAAGATATCCAACAGATTTTTGTTTCTTATTTATCGAACTTATTTGGAAGAGATAATGGACTTCTACCTCAGTTGGACATATCCTCTTTTTTAACCAAAATGCCAGAAAGTCAGATGCATGGTTTATTGGGTATTCCAACTTTGATAGAGATAAAAGAGGCTTTATTTTCTATGAATCCGGACAAGGCACCTGGTCCGGACGGAATTCCCCCAAGTTTTTATCAGCATATGTGGGATGATGTTAAAGAGGATATAGGGTCTATGATCCAGTTTATTTTCAATTCAAACAGAATTCCATGGGGGCTGAACCACACTATAATCTCTCTTATTCCTAAAAGGGAGAATCCAGGTACTCCTGAACACTTTCGGCCTATAAGTCTGTGCAATGTGCTTTTAAAAATTTTCACAAAGCTTCTAGCTAGAAGAATTAAACCAGTCCTGCCTCATATTATTTCTGAAAATCAAGCGGCCTTTGTGCCTAAGAGAGTGGGTCTAGAAAATGTTATTATTGTACAAGAAATTCTGACATCTTTCAGATTTAAATAAGGGAAAGAGGGACAGTTTATGGTTAAGCTAGACATTAGTAAGGCCTATGATAGAATCAAGTGGACTTTTATTGAGTATATGCTTGCACAGATGGGTTTCCCTTCTAAGCTTACCAGTCTGATTATGAATTGTATTACTTCTGTTTCATATTGCTTAAATCTGAATGGTCAGAGATCAAAAAGTTTTAAACCTTGTAGAGGTATCCGGCAGGGATGTCCTTTGTCTCCCTATTTATACATTATTTGTGTAGAAGCCCTTACTGCGTTATTTAAACACTCTTGTCAGTCGGGTTTTTTTAAGGGCATTAGACTTAACAGAGGGGGCCCTTGGATCTCTCACTTCATGTTTGCGGATGATATTGTAATATGTGGTTCAGCTACAGTAGAGGAAGTGAATAGCATGATGAATATTCTCCGACATTATCAAGAGTTGTCTGGTCAAACTATAAACATGACAAAATCAAGCATAAATTTTAGTAGGAATGTAACAGATGAGGTTAAAAAATAGATTTGTGACATTTCAGGTTTTGTCATAGCCTCTCCTTTTGATAATTATTTGGGGATTCCATTGGGTATTTCTGATCACAGATTAAACCATTATACTTGGCTTCTTAATAGATTCCGCAACAAGCTTGCTGGTTGGAAAATGAAATACTTATCTACAGCTGGACGTACTATCCTTATTAAATCAACTTTGAGCCAAATTCCTATTCACACTATGTCTTTAAAGAAACTACCTATTGGAGTCCTGAAAAAAATGGAGAGATACCAGAATGAATTTTGGTGGGCTCATATAGGTGACAAAAAGAAGATCCATTTCTGGAGATGGGAGGATATTAAATTGCCTAAACATGTGGGGGGCTTGGGGATCAGAGATCTTTTGAATATGAATGATGCACTACTTCTTAAATTGGCTTGGAAGTTTCTCACGGTTACAAACAAATTGTGGGTTAGAGTGCTGAGGGCTAAATATGTGAGAAATGAGAATTTTTGGGAAGTTAAGCCTAAGTATAATAGTTCAGATGTTTGGAAGAATATTCTAAAAGCCCGAGAGAACCTGATTCGTGGATGTATCTAGAAAATAAAGAGTGGAAATTTGGTTGATGTTTGGAAGCACTCCTGGATACTAGACAAGAAAGGTCCACCAATTCTTAAGCCTGGCATTCAATGCAACATTACTTTTGTTAATGAGTTAATGGTAGAAGGGAACTAGAATAGAGACCTGTTGTATAGAGTTTTCGAAGAAGCTTCTGTTAACATAATTTTACAAACTCCTATATTTGAAGATGAAGTGAAGGATAAACTTGTCTGGAATTTCACAAAAAATGGGATTCTTAACGTAAAATCTGCTTATAGATTCCTCTCCGAAAATAGTTTTCCTCCTGGTACTTCTGAGCAATCTATTTGGAAGAAGCTGTGGAATCCAAAGATTAGTAAAATTCTTCCTCAAAAAATCATTTATTTCCTGTGGAAGTGTCTTGTTCGGGGCATTCCTACAAATGAACAAATAGCTAGAAGATGCCCAGGGATAGAAGCAACCTGCAGTATATGTCATTCTCAAGTTGAAAGCTTTGATCATCTTATGTTTGGTTGTCCTTGTAGTCGTGCGGTTTGGTTCGAATCCGCTATAGGTTTTAATGATCAATGGATTAGAATGGGATTTCATGAAATTTTAAACACTTTTCTATCTTGGATACTCCGACAGGATCAAATTGATTTTTTTAATGGTGTGCTGGCTATTTCTATTATGTGGCAAATCTGGAAGAACCGATGTGAACTATCTTTTAGGAATCAAAAGAAAACTCCTTGGATCCTCACGCAGGCTACGATGGATGCAAAATTTTTTGTTTCTCAAGTAAAGCCAGACGTACATATATCCAGGCTTCGATGGAATCCGCCTCCAAGTTCTCATGTCAAGATAAATGTAGATGCAGCTATTGGTCATATAAATAGTGCGATTGGAATATTGGTTAGAGATTCAAATGGAAGACACATTACCTGGAAGACTCGAATATCCCCATTTGTGGATCCAGTAATCGTGGAAGCAGAAGCTGTTGTCGAAGCTTGCACTTGGGATCGTCTGGATGCTTGCCCTTCAATAATCGAAAGTGATGCGCAAGAGGTCGTGAATGCTATTCGAGATGGTGATAACGTGATCTGGAAAGCAAGCTTTCTTATTCGAAGAAGCCGCGACCGTCTATGGAGCTCTGCTGCTTCGATCACGTTTTGACCTAGACAGGGGAATGAAGCGGCGCATCGCCTGGCCCGGTGGGCACTGCGGTTTGGCGAAGTATGCACGTGGACATCCTCTTGTATGTTACTACCCACTGATGTAATGGACCAACTGGTGGCAGACTCGCCGTCTCAACGGTGAGTGTTTTATGATGTTTTTTTTAATACAATAATAGTTTCTTTCTTGACCAAAAAAAAAAACTCAAAATGTTGTTGTATAAAGTTTACGTAAAATAGCAACTCCCATCGGTTGCTACAAAAAGATATTTATTGTAGAAAACATAAATATTGTCATAAATAATATAATACTATTACAAATAATGTAATATAATATAAGAGTAAAATTTACTATTACTAATTTTTTAATGTAGTTCAAAATGAATATGTTTATAATTAAATACTAAAAAATTATATTTTGTTAATAATAAAGATACTTTTTAAGAGAATGGTAAAGACACTTTTATGGTATATTCGTTAAATATTTAATTTTTTTGTAACTTTTCATCTCGCATTGCAAAGGGTTTAAACTAAATTTTTTAATATTTTTAAATTTTTTTTGAGACCTTAACAACCCAAACATGTATCTTATTTACAAATATATATTTATTTCATTATTTTCATTATATTTATTTTATTAAATAGGCATTTACAATGAATGTATCCTGATACGGTGAAAAGGCACATCGCGGCAAAATGAAATCCCGCAGCGAAATACGGTGAAAGGGCACGCCGCATCGGCAGTCTCTCGCGATCCCTGGAATAGGGCACGCCGCAGCGAAATCCCGTGGGAAGCACAATGAAGTCCCCCGCCCATTCTCTCGATCGTCCTCAACACAAGGGAGATCGTGACTCGCGAAGCCTCTGGAGGAGACTCTGCCGTGCTTGGATCGGCTACCACTATGCTGGGGATTTTCTCTTCCACCCTGGAGTGAGCGGAGGCACTTGCTGAATCGAAACCTTCTCCCGCCAGGTGATTCTCTATGCTCCCCCTTCTGATCTGGTTAGTCTCCCTTCTCTTCTTGGAAGTGCTAGCTATGTAGCTGTACACCACGGCTGACTCAGATCTCGGCAGACCTCGACGGGCAACTAGAAACGAAGACTAAGGGCTTGCATTGACTGGGAAGGAAGGAGCTGCGATCTCGGAAGGAGCCACTCGCGGCTTGCGACGGATCACATCTGACGGCAGAACTATAAGATCCCCTTTCCTTTCTAGTCCCCGCGCTCTGTTTTCTCTGGCATCACGCTCCTATCATAGTCTCCGCGCTCCTATCGCCCTTGTTTTCATAGTCTCTGGCATCACACTCTCTGTTTTCTATAGTCCCCTTTCTGTAAGATCTGTGGCATCACGCTCTGTGTTTTCAAATTTTATTGGACTCATATTCAGAATCATTTAACCTTTATCAGAATTAGAATGGGAAACGAGTAATACTATTATTCAATCAGCTATTTGCAGCCCTATAGTTACTTGTACGTCAACCTTATTTTACTTTTATTGGGAATTGGTCTTCTATGCATTACTCTTGGTCGAGTGCAGCAGGAGGATATGATACGGGAGTATGAAACATCTCCTTTCTTAAATTTTTCCTTATCCACCTTTCAATGTATGCACAACGGTTGATGGCTTGTTTGGTCAGAGTTTCAAAAATGAGATTATACCAATATTGATATTGGTATTTGCAGAAGAAGGTTAGATTACCAATATGAAAATTGATGCAAGTTGACATTTGTATTGCTTACCATGTTTTGTTTTTATTACAAATTTAAACATTGATATTGTTAGCCCAACACATCTTAGTGATGGCTATAGAAATGTTTGGTAGTGTAACCAAACAGTTTAGTATAGCAGGGGATTTTGTCAAGAGAGTTAAATGTGGACAGGTATCTGCCTTCATTGACAAAAACAAGGGAGGTGGGTGTACTGGATTTTTTTTTTACCATGCAAGTCAAAATTTCTGTTTGGTGTTAAACAAGAACCATCCTTGGGCTGCCCAGTGATGCCACAATCTTCATTTAGCCACAGTTTGAGTTGACACATTTTTGTCAGCATCGTCTGCTGAGAAACAGAGGAAACAAGAGGAGAACTATTCGGTAGGAATCGTCTTGTGCTCATCGAGTTCAGTAAGAGTCGATTCAACTCCGACTTGTTCGATGAATCTAGTTTTATTTTTTTTGTTCGAACTTATTCATTTAATTTAACAAACGAGTTGACTTATTTTTTTATCGAGTTGAGTTTAGAATTACTTGTCCGAGTGCATTATGTTTTGTTACTACTGTACAGTCGTCGCGGTTGTCTGGTTTCTAGTAACATATTATATTTTGTCATGGTTCAACCATAAGATATGGTAGTGTCGACCATATAATTAAATAATGCCTTTCACACATTGTGGACCTCTTTTCCGTCATAGAAAATTCACTTCAAAACATGTCTTCATCATGATCAGCCAATTATTTGCATTTTAAAATATTCTAAAAACATTCTGTAAAAATAATCCATTCCCCCCTCATTCATGCAACCAAACACCAACACCTCATTGGCTACATACGTATGATGGAAAATGATAGCTGTTTAAAGGACAACAACCAGAGGAGTTCATATATACCAAATCAAGATCTACACAATTATTTTTTTTGTGGTGACCCTAATTTTATTTTGTTCTACTGTCTATGACAGGCTGTTCATATATACCAAATCAAGATCTGCACAATTATTAAAAGTATTAACGGTTTTATTTTTTATTTTTACATGGTATTACATGATCAATCCAAATTGATCAAGATCTGGACTTTGGAATTTATTTTTTTCTATCAGCAGGGGCCAGGAAAGCTATTGATTAAACTTCTGAGGTAATTGACATGTTATTTGGTTAAGTTAATGTATAACTGAAATTTAATTTTTTATCTCATTTCTTTTTAATTCCTTCTAGGACGTTTCTACTGATATGACGATAGATAAGTCATGGATGTCTTCTATGAGAAATACTGATGAGTATGAGAAGGGAGTGGATGAGTTATTAGATTTTGCCTTTTCAAGAGTTGCTATACAAGATAAAATCCTTTGTCCTTGTCTATATTGTCTGAACAGTGAATATCAAGTGCGTAATATTGTGAAATTTCATCTTTTAAGACATGGTATTGATTTGAGGTATGTCATTTGGGATTTTCATGGAGAAAGCCGACACCTTTCTGATGAGGATACGACAACCTCTCAAACAAGTAGTGAAGATAATGATGCTGCGACATTGTGTATGTTACAAGATATTATGGCAACAGAAGATTTGATTCATACAAATATTCACACCGAGACATCAGTGGATATTTTAGAAGAAATGACAAGTGATGTTCCTTCCCTATCAGAGGAACCGAATACAGGAGCTAAAAAATTTTACAAGTTAGTGGATGATGCACAAGTTAAACTTTATCTACATTGTAAAGGATTTTCTAAGTTATCTTGCATAGTACAACTGTTCCATTTAAAATGTTTATATGGTTGGAGTAATGTCTCATTTGATGCATTGCTCAAACTTTTGAAAAAAATTCTACCTGAGCAGAACACATTGGCAGAATCTATATATGAGGTGAAGAAAAGTATTAAAGATCTTGGTCTCGGATATGATAAAATTGATGCATGTGTAAATGATTGCATTCTTTATCGAGGGCAGTATGCTAATTATGATCATTGTCCTACTTGTGGCACTTATAGATGGATGTCAAATACAACTGACGAACAAGTTGAAGGGAAGACTAAGATTGCACGAAAGGTATTGCGACACTTTCCACTAATCCCAAGGTTACAACGGATGTTTATGGCTAAAGAACTTGCAAAGAACATGAGATGGCACAAAGAAAAACGTGTCAATGATGGTGTATTAAGGCATCCTGCTGATTCACAAGCTTGGAAAACATTGGACGCTTATGATCCATCATTTGGTATTGAATGCCGAAATGTTAGACTTGGTTTGGCAAGTGATGGCCTCAACCCATTTAGTACATTGAGTTCTACATATAGTACATGGCTAGTTGTTTTGGTTGTCTACAATCTTCCACCATGGTTGTGTATGAAAAAACCATATTTTATTATGTCATTGTTGATTTCTGGTCCTAAGGCTCCAGGAAATGATATTGATGTATACTTGCAACCTTTAATAGCAGAGTTAAATGAACTATGGAATTCAGGAGTGAAAACATACGATGCTTATGGAAAAAAAATTTTAATATGCGAGGAGCACTTTTGTGGACAATTAATGACTTTCTTGCTTATGCAGTTCTTTTAGGTTGGAGCACAAAAGGAGAGTTAGCTTGTCCAGAATGTCATAAAGATTGTTATGCAACTCGTTTAAAATATGGAAGAAAGTTTTGTTATCTTGGCCATCGACGGTGGTTGGGTACTAATCATTCATGGAGAAAAAATAGAAATGCATTTGATGGGAAGAGAGAAATGCGAATGGCACCAAGGCCATTGACGGGAGATGAAGTTTTGATGCAGTATGCTAGTTTTTCACAAGTGACATTTGGAAAGGCAAATAGAAAGAGAAAACGAGGTGAACTTTGATATAATTGGAAAAAACATAGCATATTCTTTGAGCTGCCATATTGGAGCAAACTTTTAATACGTCATAATCTTGATGTTATGCATATTGAAAAGAATGTGTGCGATAGCCTTATAGGGACATTGATGAACATGGAAGGAAAAACAAAAGACAACATTAATGCTCGTCTTGATATGCAAGACATGAACATTAGGAATGAGTTACAAATCCATGAAGTTGGAGAAAAGGTTCATGTACCACCTGCAAAATACACATTATCCACCGAGGAGAAGAGACTTGTATGTCAATTTTTAAAAGATATTAAAGTTCCGTATGGTTATGCTTCAAACATATCTCGTTGTACTTATGTGAAGGAATGTCAATTAAGGGGACTAAAAAGTCATGATTACCATGTTTTGATTCAAAGGTTATTGCCACTTGCTTTACGTGGACTACTAGATGTTGTTGTTTGTGACCCATTAGTTGAGTTAAGCAAGTTTTTCTCTGAATTATTTGAAAAAGGTTTGAAAGTTGATTCAATCAAGCATATTGACTCCCAAATACCAATGACTTTGTGTAAATTATGATCAAGTATGCCTGTTCCATTTTCACGTGAAAAAAATGGTTAGATTACTGTTTCAGCCATTTATATTGTCAACTTAAAGTCTCACTATGATATTTAGATACTTGTTATAGGGTTTCTTTTTTTCTGTGACATCGTTTTTCCTCTAATTCATAGATGTTCTTTTACGGCTTTGCCATTACACTTGAGCTTTAATAAGCAGTTTACTTTCTTCTAATTTTCTTTTTGTTTCATTATTTCTTCTACCCTTCCCCCCTTCTGCTTTTCCTTAGAGAGGAGCTTTTGGCACTGAAGGTAACTCTTCAAATAGAGCAAGTAAATTAGTATACTTCCATCCACACAATAACATTTTTTGTTACCAGGGAATAGGCCAAAAAAGAGCAGAATACATACTCCAGCTGAGAGAAGAGTCTCCTCAACCTCTGAAAACGGTAAGCAATCTCAGTTGGAAATTGACAAAAAAATTAGTCTTTCATGTGTTGAATGTTGCCAACCTGCATCACAGCTCAACGATCTTGAGAAGATAGGCCTCTCCTCAAAGCAAGTAATCATAACTCTTCAAAAAGTGAATGGTTACAAGCCACAAGAATCCTTGTTTTCCACTTCACAAGTCATTTATTTTCTACAGGTCCACAACATAATCAAGGGTACAGCAAGAGGGATATTTGCATGAAACTTCGCCTACATCTGGATAAAAGTACGGCTTCTCTGTGAATAAACAACTTTAGAAAAGTAAATGCCAAATTTGACCCTCATGCATGTTTTGCATATATCTCATCGAGTATATTATACCATTACTTGGTCCTTCATGTGTATGCAGGGCTCTTTACTTAGATGTAATTATCTATTTTTTACACACATATAACAATCCCTAACAATTGCCTTTTATTTTCATTTTGGTTTCTCCAGCAACAGAATGAAGCAAAGTCTTTATTTCTGGCTGGAAGCATGTTCTTATCCAGTCCACTTGTCAGAGAAGTCAGCAATGATTGGCACTTGGAAGGCAAGCTTCTTCAGCAGTGGTGTGTCAAATCTCCAGTATTCAGCTTGTTCTTCTTCTGCAAGCTAATTTTGTACTTTAAATATCATAGTGAGACTGTGAGGATCGCCTTCTTGAAGGCCTGCGGCAGCGATAAAGGACAGAGTCTAACAACCTTGTTTTATGTATGAGAAATTTTGTGGGTTACTGATGATTTTTGTTTAAATAAATAACCTTTATATTTCCCCCTCTTTCTACTGTTCTCAAGCGAGATGTAGATGGAATGACTTGGTCCTATTTTGAAATTTCTTTATATGATTCAAAATTTTTATCCGGGTGTTATATCCCAAAGAATGTTTGCCGATTTCGTCCTTCAAGTTCAAGCTATGATTATCTTCGTGTCTTACATGTTTTTAGCTTTTGAAGCTTAATGCCCGTAGATATGAAAAATTAGTATTTAGTCCGTAGAAAATAAGATTTTGCTGTAATTTTAATTGTCATAATAATGATTTTACTGCAATATCAAATCCGTAGTAAATAAGATTTTAGTGCAATTTTTAATTAGCAGTAAAAATGATTTTACTGCAACATTAATTATGCGGTGAATATATTTTTACTGCAAATTTAATTTTGTCATATTAATTATTTTACTGCAACTTCAAATCTATAGTAAATAAGATTTTAGTGCAATTTTTAATTAGTAGTAAAAATGATTTTATTGCAACATCAATTATGCGGTGAATATATTTTTACTGCAACTTTAATTTTGTTATAATAATGATATTTTATTGCGGAATTGTGTTTGCTGCAAATACTACTTTTTATAGCAAAATATATTTGTTGCAACTAAAAATATATTGTGAGAGAACTTTATACAGCGACATGCAGCAAAAATATTTGTTGCTGTAAAAAATAATTTACTGCAAAATTATCAATTTTTGTGGCATAATTATTCGCAACAAATACTAACTTTTCTAGTAGTGGCGGCAGGGCCAAATGGTGATGGTTGCGACAACGAGGGGGGTGTGAGGCCGGATGCTGGTGGCAGAAGGGCCTTGGGCGGCTGGTTTTCGGCAGAAATAGGGGAAGGATGCAACGACAATGATGAGGAAGGAAAAGAAGGGAAGGGCAGCCATGCAGTGGGAGGTGGCGACAGACGCGTAGGCGCACACTGCTTCGCTCGGTCGGAGTTAGGCGGCTAAACGTGCAAGGGGGTGGCGTTGACAATACCAGGAGGTTGCTCGGTGCAAGTGGGCAAGAGCAGGTGCACAGAACCCACGCGACGACGATGGTGCGTGCACGCGAGGGTGGGTGACCGGGAGGCGTGCGGCTGCAGGCTGGAAGAGAGGCATAGAGAGAGAGAGAACTCGACGAGGGGGGTCTTGCAAGGGAGAGATATTGATCGGGAGGGGGTGCGTAACTGGGAGGGAGATGGCGGCGAGAGTCCGGGGGGAGGGGGAGACCGACGTAGGGGAACGGCGAGAGAGAGAGAGAAAGAGGGGGATCGGGGCGGCAGGCTTGTGTAATTGGCATGGTAGGGGGCATCGTCGAGAAACTATTGGGAGCATTGCAAGGAGAATGAGGAGGATGGGGGGGACGGTCACGAAAGAAAAATAGAATTAACTTATTTTTTATATAGAAATTACATGTGACAACAAAAAGGAGTAACTACTCAAACAAAGTGGGGATCACAAGATAAAAAAAGAGAGGTGAAACTCTCTTTTTATCAAATATAAAATTGACAATGTTGCCAAACACCCTTTTAACAAGTTTTATTTCAAAAACATAAAATTGTAGTAAAAACTCAAATTATCATGAACTCAAACACCCCCATTAGACAATAAGTTTTAAGTACACTACAAGGAAAGGTGTTATTAAGGATAGCTTAATGGCAATGGCTTAAAAAAAGCCATCTCCAATAACCTTATTCGCAACCGCGTAAGCGTTCCCAATAAAAATGTCACCACATACACAGTTATGGGTGATGGCTCAAAGGAGCCATCCCTATTGCATTTACTTGTGAGTCTTAAGCCATCGTGTTAACAGTTAAATTATTCAGATATTGGTCGACAGGGGTGAGTAGCGACGGCTTTAACCATCGCTAGTGCTCCCATCAATCCGTTTAACAGTTGGTTGGAAGTGGCGACGGTTCATTGTACTTACGTGTATCAATGGTAATGGCTTGAAGCCATTGCCTATATTTTTAGGGTTTTCTAAAACCTAAGCCCCCTTATTCCTCCTACCCTTTTGCTCCCTCTCTCTCTCTCATCCCTCCACCTCCGCAAGATATTTAAAATATTCAAGAAACATCTAGACATCATGAGGGTGAACCAAATATAGAAACACACAAGTATGTCTTGCTATTAAGAGAAGCTGAAACACCTTTAAATGAAGGTTGCATAAAAATATCTAAGTTAACATTTATTTTAAACTTGATTAAGTTGAAGTTAGTAAATGGTTTAACTAGAAAATGTATGAATAGTATGGTGTCTTTATTTAAGGATGTATTGCCCAAAGATGCAAGTGTTTCTAACACTTGGTATGAACTTAAAAAGATTATTAAAGACTTAGGACTTAGTTATGAACAAATAGATGCATGTAAGAATAATTTTGTTCTCTTTTGAAAAGAGAATGCAAATAGAATTACGTGTCTACAATGTGAGATTCCAATATATAAAGATGATCATAAACATAAACGTAAGAAGATGGCATGGAAGATATTATATTATTTTCCTTTAAGAGATAGGTTGCAGTATTTGTTTGTATCAATAAACACTGCTAAGTGGATGTCATGGCATAACAAGCCATGTTCATATGAATCGAGAGATGAAATGTGTCATCCTGCCAATTCTCCATCTTAAAAAAGAGTGGATGAAGTATATCCTAATTTTGTGTTGGAAAAATGCAATATTTGAGTTGGTTTGGCCGCTAATGATTTTAACCCATTTGGCAACATATCTTCAAAGTATAGTGTATGGCCTATCATTATGGTGGTTTACAAGTTACCAACATGGATGTGTGTGAAAGCGGCATACACGATGATTTCATGTCTAATACTAGGCCCAAGAGCCCCCAAAAATGATATTGATGTATACTTATAGCTGTTGGTGGATAAGTTAAGGTACTTGTGGGATATTATATTGGAGACATACGATATTTTAATGAAAGAGAATTTTCTCATGAGAGCCATATTGCTAGGTACCAAAAAATGAATTTTTGGGTTATGCCAACCTATCTTGATGGAGTACCAAAGAAAAATTAGCATGTCCAATATGTAATGAGAAAACATATTCGGTTCACTAGTTCACAATCAGAAATAATGTTATTTAGAACATCGTCAATTATTACACATAGCACATCAGTGGAGAAAGCACCATTATAGACATTTATTTGATGGCCAACGGTGTGAGAGGAGAACACCAAAGATGCTAACCATATAGAGACAACAATAGGAAATGAATCTATTAAGATTTGAAAAATTGTTTAAGAAAGATTTAGAGAACTTGATAAAAAATTTGTCAAAAACCAAGAACTAGAAGAAAAGAAGTATTTTCTTTAAGTGACTACCATATTAGGCATCTCTAATTGTCCATCATTATTTGGACATCATGCATATTGAGAAGAATGTGTGTGACAATATTCTTGATATGTTCAACTTATCAGGATCGGATAAATACAACCTGAACTTGAGAAAAGACTCGGTAGAATTAGAAATCCATCTAGAGTTGCATCCACATGAGAGTTCGTCTAGGTTTTTAAATATTATTTATAGGCATAGCAATAGACAAAAATCTCATATACTAGATTTTGTGAAGAATATTCAAGTGATAGATATGTATTCATCCAATTTGAGTAGGTGTGTAGATCTAAATAGTAAGATTATTAGTGGATTAAAAAGTCATGATTGTCATGTTATGATGTAGGTGATTATTGCTCTGACTTTTCAAGAGATCATATCAAAGGACGTACTCATTCTCATTGTAGAGTTATGCTAGTAGTTTAAAGTAATTTTGTGCTAAGGTTTTAGATAGTAACATTTTAAGAGATTAAGAATCTAAGATTACAATCATATTGAGTAATTTGGAATGAACCTTTTCACCATCATTTTTTGCTGTTATGGTCGACCTTATTGTGTATCTGGGGAGATTAGATTCTGAGTTTGATCAATGTTCCTTGATGAATTCTTAACCATACTAACACATTGTTTTAAACCATCAGGGTTTGATTAATAGATATGTTGAAAATCTAAGGGGGATTATATTTTAGAAGGCCCCTATTTCCCAAATCAAAAATCGGATTGGATTTACCAAACCGACCATAGAACTCAAAAATTGGCAAAAAACCCATCCCAAGGCTGGTTTGGCCAATCTAAGCCAAAAAATCAACTTGGATTGCCCAAACCGGCCATCGAAGTCAGAAATTAACAAAAAATCCATCCCAAGGCCGGTTTGACCAATCAAGCTGGAAATCAGTTGGATTGACCAAATTGGCCATGCAACTCAAAAATTTGTAGAAACCTATCTTAAGGCCAGATTGGCTGATATATGCTTGAAATCAGCTTGGATTGCCCATACCAGTCATGGAAGTCGAAAATTAACAAAAACTCATCCTAAGGCTAATTTGGCCTATCTATTCAGAAATCGACTTGGATTGACCAAACCAGCGATGGAACTTAAAAATTGGCAAAAAATTCATCCCAAGACTGATTTGGCTAATCTAAGTCAGAAATTGGCTTGGATTGTTCAAACTGGCCAAGGAAGTCAAAAATTGGCAAAAGCCCATCCCATGGCCAAACCAACCATCACTACGCCAAATTCGTCCTTTACCTACGCGAGAAAAACGTAGGTAAAGTCTATTTTCCCGTAGGTATTTCAATTTACCTACGGGACCCCCCGTAGGAAGTCGCATCGGGCTAGGACATGTCGGTAAATATTTTACCTACGGTAGGTCCCGTAGGTATAGTACATGTACTATACCTACGATTCAACAACACCCATAGGTATAGTCCCTATGTATACATGCGGTATATATACCCGTTGGTAAAACATGATTACCTGTTTAGCAAGCGTTGGTCAATAAAACTGATACAAACATGCATACCTACGGTTCCTCACGTAGGTAATAGTAGTGATAAAATAATAATTGGATCTGTGGCAGCGTTTTACATTTACCTACGGCCAGAGACCGTAGGTATTCATACAAGTTGTTCAACCAGCAATCGTATACACATTGTTCCACATCCACACTTATCCATACAACCACTCATACACATCATTACATACCATGTTCCATTCAATCACATTGTTTCATTCATACAAGATGTTCCATGTTCCATACAACCTGTTACATACAATATTGGTCCACCTCTTCACACTTTTCCATATATCATGTTTCATACAACCTGTTTCATTCATACTTCCATTGAATCACATTAATGTTTCATACATGTATCTTGTTCCATACAACCCATTTCATACATTGGATGACCTCTTCACAGTTTTCCATGCTTCATGTTTCATACAACCTGTTCCTATTGCATCTATACATTATTCCATACACCCATTCATATTTCAGCTATTGACACATATTGTTCCATACAACCTATTTCATTACACATTGTTCCATTCAAATCTCAAATTTTAAATTCAGTTTAACAAAAACATATTTACACATACGAACCCGTCAACATGATGTTTACAGTCAACATGATCTCTTTTTATGTATCCTCCTCCTTCCACAGAAAGGAGACATCTCTGGAATTAACACCCAAGTGAGAGGCTAATTAATTATATCTTTACCTTATCACAGGGCTCTGAAGTCCATACTTTTTAATTTCACATAGATCAAGTGTTCATTTTAATCTGCTTGAACCGCCAAGTGGAAGCTAGGCTTCATTTGTGATGTTCAACTCATATTAGATATAAGAATTCATTGTAACATACCCACCAACCTGTTTATGATAAAGATCTCAATTTTCTGGCGCAAGAATAAATTTGAGAGTAAAATACTAGACAACTTAATTCCCCATCTAAATTTTTACTTGCCACCAAACTTATATATTATACTAGATTGGAACTTGCTTTAATTAGCACCATTTGTCAAGGGCCGTTTGGCACCAGATCATTTATGGAATAAATTTGATTTATCTGCTAAACCTTAGAGATAAATAAATTTATTTCCTAAATTTTTAGGATATATAAATTAGCCAAGTTTATATCCAAATCAATCTTATACCAAATTGCCCCCAAGAGATAAGTTGGGCTGTGTTCGGTGGCTTAATTTATAAGGAGGGATTTCTTTTAGAAATCTCTCGATGATTTAAAAGCTCAACCAAATGTATCATATTTGTGTTAACTTCCGTGCGATTAAAACAGAAGAGAGATTTTGAAAATTAAAAGAAATAGCTAGACACACATAAAATAATAGAAAAAAACCTCTCCTGAACAGAAGAGAGAGTTTATCTCCAAGTCAATCTTATACCAAATTGATCACATGGATGGGAAAGCTGGAAGGTATCTGGATGGATGCTCAAAGCACTAGAACAAAGGGGGGATCCATGAATTATGACCCAGCAGTAGCCCAGAAGAGGATGGGAAAGATGGTCACTGGTCCAGAATATCTGACCCAGAAGTAGCGGTGGGCACGGTTCGGTTTGGTCCGGTTTGGACCATTTTTTTTCCAAACCGAACCAAACCGATTCACCCTCTCAAACCGAACCGAACCAAACCGAATCAATTCGGTTTGGTTCGGTTTGGTTCGGTTTAAACCGAAAATAAATAAAAATATTTAAATTAATTATTTTTTACATATATATACTAAATTTTAATTAAAAATAATAAAAATAACTATTATTTTAGTATAAAATTTATAAAAAATTTATTTTTATTAATACTATAATAGTTTTTATATTTTTTTTTGATTAAATCGGTTTAAACGGTTTGGTTTGGTTTAAATCGGTTTAGAGAGTTTCCAAACCGAACCAAACCGCAACGGGGTCCAAACCGAACCAAACCGAACCGAATGGACTGGTTCGGTTTGGTTTCTCGGTTTGAACCATTTTGTGCCCACCCCTACCCAGAAGTAGCCCAGAAGAGGATGGGAAAGATGGTCACTGGTCCAGAATATCTGACCCAGCAGTAGCCCAGAAGAGGCATGGATCTGCACGTAAGTTGTGGATCCTGGACTTGTAGCACATAAGCTACAAAAAAGACCCAGAACAACCTGCACCCAGCGGTAGCTCAGAAGAGGCATGGATCTGCAAAATTATATGGTCTACAATTCCATTTAAACCTGCCTCTTATTTGACTCCTTCTCATGTGTAAAATGTGATAAAAGTCGAGACCATTACTAAGGATGCGAATTTAAAATGGTATATAACCAATCCAAAAATAACACACAGAATTGGGACTTACATGAATAAAATTTGTACATTACTGAAAAAAACAAGCACCAACATGCATACATCAGAATTACATATTACATTGAGCTTCTAAGTTAAAAATAAAGAAGTCTAAGACACTGTTGGAGTAACACAGTTACACATGTATGATACACCGAAGTGAGATGAGACAAGTGTTTTCAGTTTTCAAACACAACCAACATACATCAGAAATGTTTAAAATTTCAAATGTCCTTCGTGGATGCACAAGTAAGCAATATTGGTTGAAGATAACCTTTGTGGATGCTAATGTAATCAATCTTGGTGGAAGATAACCTGCAATGGCCATAAAAATAAAAATAAAAGAAGTGAGCAACATGAAAATTTGTGTGATGTATTTTTAATTGTATGAATGACTTACATAATCTCTCCACCAGATTATATGACTTCCAATGGCATCCTGCATCTTCTTCCTATGATTGTCCTTCACAAACAGAGGGGCATTCGGGTTTGTGACAATGAGAACTGAGACCTCATAAAAAACTTCCCCAAAAAAACCTTCAACAACACACTGACCCTCTAAATCCATGAGCATCACCATTCTCCCTACCTATTGATATGGTACACCCAAAAATGTACAGATTAACATACTGAATGACCACAGGAATTTAATTGGGAGAAAACGAACAAACAGACATCCTTTAACTTACACTTTTTGCATAAGTATAAAAAACATATGTTCTATATGAGAAATACTTTTGAAATAATTAAAAGCGATTATTTAAGGCATAATGAACATCCATGAATATGCTGGAAGAGGTATTCAAAATATAATGAACTTTGAGGTGCTTCGTATGAGTACAGGTGAACAAGAGGATGTATTTTAATAAAAAAATAATATAAAACCTTTTCAAAGAGAATTACAAGAAAATAATACGCTAACAACAAAACATTAATCAGAACTTAACCAATGAAACTAAAGAGAATTTTACAATGAAACTAATCAATACTAACCTACTACTGATTAGTACTAATCACATTAGTACTAATCCATAGTAATCAACTTCTATAATTTCATGAAGAACACCGTAGTAAATCACATTATCTTCAGCACTCAGCATAACACCCGAGTTTTGGGTCACTTGACGTTCTTCAAGACTTTTAGTGTGAAACCTAAAACCGTTGGCTATACATGACTCATATTTCTTAACGACGTCCATTGGCAAATCTTTAATCCAACGAAGATAAGATGACATGTCTCCTGTGGTCATCTCTTGTTCCTTGTGCACCTAAGCAAATTAAAATTATCATTTAACCTTAATGCAGAATTTACAATCACAACATAATAAATTTAACGTTAAATCCAACGGAGCTTATGCTAGTTACCTTAAATTTAAGCCATTCTACAAAGGTACGCGTATGAATCTGTTCCACATCAGTCTTAAGAAGCTCAGGACAAGTTTCTCTAACCTCATCAATGTGGACTCTGCATTGAAATCAACAAACAAACAATATTATTTTGGATGCCTGATGGAGATGTACAAATAACATAACTACATGTTATAATAGTACACTGACTTAATCAAATTGTTCATAGCGGTACAGTTGAATATGATATATTTATGAATCTCTTCCAACTCATTAATTTGTAATCGATATGTTGTAGCTGCTCCAAGTGGGCGACATGTCTCCATGAAAATTTCCCATCCTTCCTCCACTTCTTTTGGTCTATATTCTGCTTGTCGGCGTGGCTTATTGAACCATGTCTCTACATCATCATTTAGATATCGAGAGGCAAAAGTGATTGTCTCTGCAACAATATAACCTTCTGCAATTGAACCCTCGGGATAAGTCTTGTTTGTCGCATAAGACTTTAGTTTAGCCAAATACCTGAAATGATATGAAACAATGATTACTACTTTCATATTAAATGGCAATTAAAAACCTTCTACTATTGATGATACCTCTCAAATGGGTACATCCATCTATATTGAACCGGCCCAGCAATCCTCGCCTCCTCTGCTAGATGAATGATCAAGTGTACCATGATATCAAAGAAACTGTGAGGAAATATCATCTCTAGTTCACATAATACTTTTGAAATATGTAGTCCTTGTTGGTAAAAGTCTTCAGCATAAGCAACTTTTGAACATATATTGAGGAAAAAGTTAGAAATGTCGCTTAGTGAAGAAGATACACTTATATTTGGGAGTGCCCTAACGTCAATTGGAAGTAATTGTTGCATGATCACATGGTAGTCATGACTCTTCAACCCCCACAACTTCTTATCTTTGTTGAGAAAGCGCTTTGCAATGTTTGAAGAATAACCATCAGGAACCTTAACAGATTGAAATAGCTTGAAGATGATATCTTTCTCTTTTACGTTGCATGTGAAATGATTTGGTGGTAACATTATTTTGCTTGGTCCAAGTTCTTGTGGATGAAGACATTCTCTTATACCCAACTTTTGTAAGTCTCGACAAGCCTTCAAGCCATTTTTGTTCTTCCCCTCAATGGATAGAAGGGTGCCTATGATACTCTCGCACACATTCCTCTCAATGTGCATAACATCTAAATTGTGGCAAAGCAACAATGATTTCCAATAAGGTAGAGAGAAGAAAATACTCATTTTTCTCCACCCAAGGTACTTTCTATCATCCTTTTTACTTCTCTTCCTCTTTTTACCTTTCTTCTTGATGTCTTCGTTTGCAACATGAGAGTTAAAATACTCTAGCTGTTGTAAGATTTGATCTCCCAATAGCATCAATGGTTTGTCACTCCATTCTTCATTACCATCAAATTCTATTCTCATCTTTCGGAATTTATGATTGTTTCCAAGCCATCTACGATGACCAGTGTAACAAAATTTCGTACTACACTCTAACCAAGTAGAACATGTGTCTTTGTTACAGTTAGGACAAGCTAATTTACCTTTAGTACTCCAACCGGACATGTAAGCATATGTTGGAAAGTCATTAATGGTCCATAATAAGGCTGCACGCAACCGAAAAATCTCGCCTTTAGCTACATCGAAGGTATCAATACCATTCCATAGGATTTGTAGCTCCTCAATCAATGGTTGTAATAGAACATCAATGTTGTTACCGGGACCTTTTGGACCAGAGATGAGAAGGGACAACAATATATTGGTACTTTTCATGCATTCCCAAGGTGGTAGATTATAAGGTACAATCAACACTGGCCATGTACTATGAGTGACGTTCATGTTCCCATACGGGTTGAACCCATCAGAGGCTAATCCAAGACGGACATTCCGACATTCTAACCCAAAATCATCAATGGCATCTAATGTTTTCCAGCAAGCCGAATCAGCGGGATGTCTTAACATACCGTCCTCCTCGCGTTTGTCATGATGTCATCTCATGTTGAGTGATGTTTTTGAACATGTGAAGAGTCTCTTTAGTCGTGGAATTAATGGAAAATGACGGAGAACCTTTTGAGGTACTCTTTTCTTTTTTTTCGAGCTACTCGATTTAAATGACTTCCACCGGGATTCACCACATTTGGGACAATAATTACACTTCTCATATTCTTTTTGATACAACATACAGTTGTTCGGACATGCATCAATCTTTCTATAGCCATATCCTAACTTATCAAGTAGCTTCTTCATCTCATAAAATGATCGTGGTAATGATGACCCATCTGGGAGCAACTCATTCAATAACTTCAATAAAACATCAAATATTTTATTGCTCATTCCACCCATGCATTTAAGGTTTAGCAATCTAATGATGAAAGAAAGTTTGCTGAAATTCTTGCATCCAGCAAAAACAGGTTGGTTGACATCTTTTAACAAGTCCAAAAAGGATTTCGAATTGTTATCATATACTTCATCATCACACGTCGGAAAGACATCGGCTAACATTTCATACATGTTTGATTCATCTACACTTTCTTCAAATCTTCCATGACTTGACTTTTCACCATAGAACTTCCAAAACTGTTTGTCCTTTATAACACCGTCTATGTAGAGGTGTTCTCTAATAATATGCATTTCACATTTTTTCAAGCATGCGCATTTCACACATGGACATCTTATCTTTCGACTCGATGGTATACTTTTATATGCAAACTTTAAAAAGTTCTCAACACCATCGTAATAGCCGCCCACATTTCTTGGCAAATCCATCCGGCTCCAATCCATATGACTATAGATCAAAACATGGATAATAATTAAAAATGCATCCTACAATTTTGAAAAATGGATAGCATCGCATCCATTAATATTCTTAAACTTTAGAAGGAATGATGGAAATGACTAGTTGAATCTTCAAATAGACAACAAGTAATCCTTAAAAGTTAAAGTGAAAATCTTATGTCATTAACAAGTTGGTCAATCAAACGAGGAATGTGTCAGTTCCCCTAAAAATTGAGTAAGCACATAAAAATAAAGGGATGCAAGGTAGATTATGTTGTTAGTTGGAACACAAGGGGACATTTGGTAACTTTATATGTTATATATCTAATAAGTGGGATACAAAGAAAAATATAACATATTATTGCTAAAGATATAGTGAACATGTGTCCGATTGCAAATAAGAAGATGTATTGTCAGATATATGGAAAAAATGCAACTACAAACAAAATCATTAATGAAAACATGAAAATTCTAACAAGAGGATGAATGATTGACAAAATATAGTCAGAAATTTATGGCATAAGTGTTACCTCATTTTCGAAGTGACAAGAGGGTAATCGAATCAATGAACTCCAGATATTAGCACCTGAAAGTAAAGAAGTACGTATCATAGTTAAATTCAACTCATTCAGAATTGTTTAAAACATTTAAGCAAATGTTCTACTTTATCATACTTTAATTTCATGTTAGTAACTTCTGAATTTCGACTGTTAACTAAGTGTTCATTAATAGTTTCAACAAAAGTTCAAGTAGTTTCGACAATAAAAATGTTCAGTACTTTCAAATGAATACAAATGTTCACCCTAGTTCGACAATAAACTACTTGAGCCCTAAAACGAATGCCAATTTGTGATAATTAGCTGATACCACTGTTCTATTAACACTAAATTTTCATCCCTAAATGATTACTGCAACTGATACCACTATTCATTGCCAATTTTCTACCTAAGTTGCTTGAAAGAAACTGTAAAGCCTTAAGACACGTTGAGAAACAAAAGAAACAAGGATATAGAGCTGAAAAAAAATCAGAATACAGATACCGGGAGGTAACATAAAAATTAGGAGCTCGGTGCCAAAATGTCTACCCAACAACACATTAACATAAAAAATATCCCAGAATAACGGGAAATGAAATATGTTTTGTCAAGAGAACCAACTTGTAAACATGAATGCATAGGGAAAACAGGTAAAATACTTGTTTTAAACAACTATCATGCTGATCATCATGTCCTGTCGAACGAACATCAGACCAGACAGATAATTAAATAGGAATCCATAAAAAATCCTTTCTAATATGACAAATAAGTGTTGTTTCTCGCGACTACGCGTAAAGCCAGTCGATCTACAAACAAAGGAGAGCTGAGAAAACGCCAAAGCCGACATGAACATCTTACAAATGCCCCTTGGTCCTAAGTGTTCTACTTGATCCCCCATTGCAACACTCTCATCATAGGGAAACGATGGGCAGAACATAGTTCGAATAACAACTTGTAAAACCCCAAATCGTACTGTACGTATTGAACGAGCTAAGATATATGGAACCCAAAGTCGTTCGAAATAAAGGAAAGGTGCGAAACACTTACAAGTAGGTCGTAGGTCGCTCGGACGATTGGTCCAAGCGACGACAGCTCCCCTTACGGTCCACTAGTCGACCGCCCCGCCTGGAAGCGCCGAAAATGAACTGCCTGGAAGCGCCGACGATAGAGAGCGGGAATAGCAGAGGATGGAGAGCGGGAATCGCCATCGATGCAATGCCTGGAAACGCCGTCGATGGACCGCCTGGAAGCGTCGAGTGGAGAGCTGGAAATCGCCGACGATGGACTGAGGAAGCGAGTGTCGGGGGCTGTGCGAGGAGATGGCCGATCGAGCGGGAGTACGCATTAGGTAAAATGCTCTGTTCGATCTCAGCCATCCGCATATTTCAAATAGACGGATTAGATTCATTGATCACTTATAATGTTTACCTACAGGATGTCTTGCGTAGGTAATCCGTAGGTGTTGATACATTTACCTACGAGCAACTAATTGGTAGGTATACTATGTCGGTAAATGATACATATACCTACCAAATTCTCACCTACGCGATGGGTTCACGTAGGTGAAGATGAGTTTTGGCGTAGTGCATGGAAGTGTCGAATTGTCAAATTGTAAACTATAATACCAATTTTATTATGTTGTAGTGAAGAAATTTAGCATGAGCCGTCATACATCAAAAAACATGTCAGCCGATGGATCCATCGATAGGTCAGGTGGATCTCATGGTACATCTCAACCTACACTAGACATAATTCCATTTCTTGAATCATCTTGGGTGGTTGTCCCTTGCCCTACTATGGTGACACCCCTTGCAGAGAGTCCATCTTCCTCTATCTCATGTAAATATTTAATTAATTATTTTGTAGCATTGTAAAAATCAAGTTCTAAAATATGATAATTTTATGTTTAGTTAGCTACAATGGCGAGACATGGGAGAGGTCCAACCAAGGCATATATTGTGTGAACATTAATGCCTGAGCAAACCTTGAATGTCTAGGTCATAAGAGGATTGGGTGTAGGCCCACATGGGCATGAATTCACCTCTACCTTGAAGTTTATAATAGGGTGCATTTCAACTTATGTCAACAAGACTACATCACTCTTGTAGATGACAAGAAAGAAGCCATTTTTAGATATCCTAAGGTAAATAAAACTAGTTCTATATATGATTTATTTCTTAATTGTAAAATACTAATCTATATAATTATTATGCATGTAGTAACATTGTACATATGGGTGATCTCCATCCATAGATACAAAAATTTTAAGGCATATGGGGGAGATGCAAAGAAAATAAAGAAGTCATTTAAAGAAGAAGGTAATAAGTCATATTTATTTTTTAAACAAAGAAATCATTTAAAGAAGAAAGTAATAAGTCATATTTATTTTTTCTCTCATTGTTGTCAATTATAACTAATAAAATTTTTGTATACAGTATTTTACAGAACACTCATTGGAGCAGACACTTGCGGTTGTGCCTCTATAATGCGACCCGAAGCAATGGTGTCATATATGCAAGATATGGGACAAAGATGATAGCAAGGTAAAGATCACTTTCACTTAAAAGTTTTTCATTTGTAACATGTCATTGTTTTCAAAAAATAACATCTAAAGAAATTTGACTAGGTTCGGGGAGAATTTCGGGTTCATTGACGGCACATACGGCATTAGGGTAGAAAAAAGATTGGTCATACTCCAACTGTAGTTGCTCGTACCTTTGATCCGCCATTCCGATAACTCGTCCTGACCTTAATTTCATAAACACAATAGAAAAAGAAGGTTGACAAATAAAAGCTTAAGGATTTTTTTTTAGTTTTGATTTTTTATCCCTTTTTTGTTTTGATTTTATTTTGTCGGACAAGCAAGTTATCAAGCAAATTAACCTCAAGCAATTTTTTTTGTTTTGGTTCTTTTTAGGTGATTTTGGGAATTTTGTTTAATTTTCAATTTTTGTTTGCAAACAAGTAATAGTAAAGACTTGGAATGATTAGCGCAATTTTTTGTTGTTGTTTCAACCTCAAATTAATGGCTTGTTAAGAGAAATATTGTCCACTCAAATAAATGGGTAGGACCCTATGCTCTCACAACGCCGAGCAATCTAAGGTTGTCACTCTTTTCACAACGATAGGTAATAGGTACTCCGGGTTTTGGGATAAAATGGTACAACTAGCCCGATCAGTGAAGAGGGAATCCTTCACGTCTGGGGACTTACGGAGGCCTTGATGGAAGCTACCTAGTCCTTCCGAGAGGGAATCCCCGGAGGAGGAGTTGGCAACCACCAAGAGGGGTGTTTGGATGTGTGGGGCTTTGAGAGAAGAGAGCCTCCCTTCTCGGATGTCCTAAAGAGACGGGCGAACCCGAAACTCCAATGCAAACTAAATGCAAGTGAAATGTCAAGGAATAAGAAGCAAGCAAGAAGAAAATAAAAACATACAATGATTAATGAGATGTTGTAGGAAGCAAGTGAACAAGACAATGATATGAAATTAAACTAGGATGGAAGAAAGCACTAATTTAACTAAGCATACTTTGAAAGATTTGATAAAGGAGAACTAGACTTAGAAAGAAATAGGCAAGTATACTTAACAAGGGATGAAAGAAGATGATATCTAAAATACTAAGGTGAAATAAGTTGATTAACAAAGTTGGAAATCAGATTGGTATGCTTTTAAAAAGATAAACAGAGAGCAAGTAAACTTGGAAGAAACAAGATGATGCTTCCAGGAAACAAACAAGCATGTAAGCAAGTAAATAGCAATGCAAGGAAATGGAAATGGCTTAAATGAGAACTAAAGTGAAAATAAGCATGTTTTCAAGTGGACATTCTTAGGAAGGAAGAGAAGAACTCACTAAAGCAAAGTCGGTCCCACCGTGGTCGCCAAAATGTGTAAGCACCCTAAACGGGATATCCGTAGATCTCCCATTTTCCGGCCCCTACGCTTGCTTTGGGGACTTGGTGGATGAGATGTTAGTGGGTGTGGTCTCCAGGAGCCAATGGCTCCAAAATATAGTAGAATGAAAAGAAATGAAATGGAGAAATGACCATCGTACCTTTGGGAATGGGAGATTGTTGAGTTCCGACTTCTCCTCTCTCGACTGGCCGAAAGAAGAGAGCTTAGTGAGCCCTTCATCTTCGATCCGGTTGAAACTCCGCCTCAATCAGATTTACCTAAAAATGTCCATAGGAAAACATAGAAACAAGTGAAAGGTTCATTAGTTCTAATGAAAGCATAGTATCGTGCTCTGGAAATTGCTAAAAATTGACTTGACATACGTAACGCGCCCCCGAACCGGGGGCGCGTTACAAATAATTGAAAATCAACGCCGGAAACTTTCCAAAAATTCGGTTTAGAAGGTGTTAATCGGGGCAATTTCCGATTTAAATAAACTGACTGCGCCCCCGCTTTTCAAAGGAACCGGGGGCGCACAGGGCGCGCCCCCAGTTTGAGGGCACGCAGGGCGCGCACCCGGGTTGAGGGCACGCCCTCCCCTTTCAAGTGGAGTGGGGGCGCGGCACACTCTCTCTCCTGCGCGCGCGTTCCGCCAGCCGTATCTTGCAAACGGGATGTCCGATTCGGCTCCCATTTGTTGCGTTGGAAAGAGGACCTTAAGCCGCACCTCCTCAAGTCAGTAAACCAGCCGGCATGACTCCAGAGATATTCACACAGGGCTTTATACCGGTTTACCCTCTCGCGGAAAGCCGAAACCCAGGGCGAAGATCCGAAAGAGCACGGTGGATCTCCCCGGATCCGAAGACCCGAAACGGGACATCCGCGGATCTCCCCCTGCCGGACCCTACGCTTGTTTTTGGGACTTGGTGGATGGGATGTTAGTGGTTGTGGTCGCCAGGAGCCAAAGGCTCCAAAATATAGTAGAATGAAAAGAAATGAAATGGAGAAATGACCGTCGTACCTTTGGAAGCGGGGAGATTGTTGGGTTCCGGCTTCTCCTATCTCGGCCGGCCGAAAGAAGAGAGCTTAGTGAGTCATTCATCTTCGATCCAGTTGAAGCTCCACCTCAATCGGATTTACCCAAAAATGTCCATAAGAAAATATAGAAACAAGTGAAAGGTTCATTAGTTCTAATGAAAGCATAGTATCGTGCTCAAATTTGAATTCAAACATGCAAAATGAAAGAGACTAACCGGATTGGGACTAAATCCCAATACCTATTTAGAAAGTTTAGATATGCATGAAAATGCAAATGAGTGGCTCAATATATGCTAAATGACATGTTAATGAGAGTTAAAATGAAAGGGGGGAGTAAAAGATCTACCGGAAAGGTAAATAAACTCAAAAAAATGAAAAATGGGGGCTGCCCCTGCTAGTGCCCCATATATGGGGCGCCTGCTGCAGGTGTCCCCTTGATGGGGCGCGTTGACCAAAGTCAAAGCGCCCTATATACGGGGCACTAGGGACTGGCTTCAGCGGATTTTATTCCCTTCTTCGCGGCGTCGCCCTGGAGTGTAGGAAGACCTTCAAGACGAAAAAAGGACTTCTTCAAGCAGCCAATACTCAAGTGAAGCTAATGGAAGAGTGTTTTGGCACTAGATGTAAAGGAAATGGAGGGTAGAGGCTCTCAAAGTCGAAGAAAAATCATATTTCTGAAGAAGGAAACTGCAGGTTCTTTTGGGTTTTTGGGAGAGAGTTTTGAATCAGTTTGAAGGCTTATGGGGGGGTGAAAATGGCTTAGAAACGTGGTGTTGGATGAGCTCTAGGGTGGCACGAAGTTGGAACCTCCTTTCAGTTCCAAATGAGGGTCTATTTATTGCCCAAAAGAGGGTACTTTGGCCATTTTCGAAAAGCAGTGCCACGCGACATAGCGCCCTATATATGGGGTTCCAGCATCATGAGGTCCGTCAGATCGATAAGACGAGTCATTGTGGGGGGTCAAATCAGTCGGTCGAATCGATTTGATTTGGTGCCAGGCGCCCTGTATATAGGGCGCCTGGTGCCCTACGAGTAGGGCGCCTGGTGCCCTACTTATAGGGCACCTGGTGCCCTATAAGTAGGGCGCCAGGTGCCCTTATATGTAGGGCACCACCCTCTTTGAAATGTACCGAAAACCTCAATTTTCCCGGAAAACTCGGTTCCCTTGAAAGGTTACTCAAATATACTTCATGAAAACAAGAATTTAAGCTCTCCAACTAGGCCAAAATTGCGTGTCTACAGATCTATCTTTCAATCTTGATCCCAATACCTTGTCATTCATACAATCTCTAATGAAGGGCATGATGCCAGCTAATCAAGGTCCAGTCAAAGTCAACCAAGCTACCTCACCTCCCCAATCAGCGGTCGGCCTCTTACCATAACCCCACCTAGGTAGTCCTACCATGTTACTTCACCTACTCACTCCATTGTGGGTCATTCTTCAACGTGCACACCAACCCACCTCCCTCTCATCTAGGTGCCAGGTGCACACTCCCTAGTGAATTCTTCTCCACCTGTTGGCAAGGATAAAGAAACCCTTGAATTTCCCCTCTACACTATCTACATCCCTCAATCACAAATGCCAACCTACCATCGCTACAATGGCTCAGGTGATCCTTTCACCCATGTGAATGATTTCCTGGGCAAATTGTCTCGATGCAAGATGATCAAAAGATGCTTGCTTTTCTTTTTAGGCAATCTTTAGAGAGTGCAGCCCTAGAATGGTTTTTTTTTACTTGGGAAAGAAGAAATATGGGATTTTGAAATTGTCAAGGAAAAATTCTTGGAATGATATGGGCCAGGCTATTCAATAATCGAAGAAGCAAAAGAAGATGTGGGAGCTCCATGGCTATGAAGAGCATTGATGCTATGAACAAACCTAGGAGCCCTCCCCAACCCCATCCAAATCATCATCATCGGTCAACTCCTCGATGCCAGTTGATTAGGCCACCGATGCCCCGACCTCAGCCGATCATGCAACCCTTGCCAACTGTGCATAATCAAGCTCCTCTTGTCCATTGTGCAAATAATACCTCATTACGTAAATCGGCTCCCTAGCCTTTGTCTCCACCAACATTTCCAAAGGCCCCTCGGCCAATCAACCTATCCTTGGCTTCTCAACCTATTCCACCAACAACCCCTTGGCCAACCATCCAAGCCTTGACTCCTGAACCAATTTCACCAATTGCTCCTCAGCTTGAATCGACTTCTATGCCAACACCACTTCAATCAATCCCTCAACATAGGCCACTTGTTTCATCTGTTGCTCCTGCCTTGGCAGAGGAACCAGTCACTCCTATCATTCATGCTCCTGCTCTGGAAGAGGAACCAATTATTTTGATCATCCCTACTCCTACTATAGTAGATGATTTAGTCACTTCAACCCTTCATGCTCCTGCCTTGGCAGAGGAATCAGTCACTCCAATCATCCATGCTCCTGCCATGGTATACGATTTAGTCACTTCAACCCTTCATGCTCCTATTGTGGCAGAGGAATCAATTACTCCAACCATTTGTACTCCTGCCCAGGCAGAGGAATCAGCTTCTCATCATGCTATTGCTATATTTAAGGATCAAAGTCAACCAGTAGAAAAGATTGAACCAAACCCTTCTACCTTTTTGGAATCCCCTAGACTAGGCATGCCCTCTTCCATAGAACAACCTGAGGAGAAGCCTATTGTAGAGAGATTAGATGAAGAAATCATAAACTTAGTTGATTGTCAATCCAATGAAGGACTAGGCAAGGATTCACCAAGCATTGATCCATTGTTGCCATCATTGGAATTGATCCCTGGAGTTCAGCAGACATAATCGATCCCTGAACTGCAAAATAAGGAGATCGAATTGGTAAATGAAATAGGGAGTGAATCCACAAGCCTCTAGAAGGATGTAGACCTCGGCAAAGGCATATTGGGACCTCCTCCAAATAGGTAGGCAAATCCCATAGCATCAATCTAAGGACCATGACCCATATCACATTCTCCCCACAATCAACAATCGGGCCCATGGGCCTACAATTCCTCAATTTAGGGCCACCAACCTTTCTTTATCTTTCTCACAATCATCAATTGGGCTCATGGGCCCGGAATCTATCAATCTTAGGGCCATAGCCTACACTTTATCCCACTCAACTGGGCCCTCATGCCCCTCTTCTATAATTGGGCTCTTATGCCTCTTTCATTCAACCAGGCCCACGTGCTCCCTTTATCCAACTGGGCCCATGTTCCCCTTTCCATCAACTGGGCCTGCATGCCCCTCTTCATCAACCGGGCTCTTATGCCCCTTTCCTTCAACCAGGCCCACGTGACCCTCTTCATCAACTGGGCTCTTATGCCCCTTTCTTTCAACTAAGCCCGCGTACCCCCCTTATCCAACCGGGCCCATGTGCCCCTCTTCATCAACTGGGCCCATGCGCTCCTTTCCATCAACCAGACCCACATGCCCCTTTTAGTCAACTGGGTCTACGTGCCCCCCTTGATCCAACCGGGCCCATGCGCCCCTTTCCTTCAACCGGGCCTATACACGCCTTTTCCCCAACCAGGCCCACACGCCCCTTTCCATCAACTGGGCCCATACGCCCCTCTTCATCAACCGGGCCCGTGCGCCCCTTTCCAACAACCGGGCTCACATACCCCTTTTAGTCAACCGGGCCCACGTGCCCCCTTGATCCAACCGAGCCCATGCGCCCCTTTCCTTCAACCGGGCCCATGTGCCCCATTTCCTCAATTGGGCCCACATGCCCCCTTCCTTCAATCGGGCCCACATGCCCTTAATTTTTCTAAATTGGGCCCATGTGCTCACAATTCATCTCAATCGGGTCCGCGTGCCTGCAATTCACCTCAACCAGGCTCACATGCCCATGTTTTTCTACAATCGGGCCAATGTGCCCAAATTCCTTCTAAATCGGGCTTATGTGCCCACCTTTCATCAACCTCGAGCAAACATACCCACACTCCTTCAACTTCAGGTCTGCATGCCCCCATTCCTTCACAATTGTGCTCGCATGCCCAAACTTCTTTGAAATCGGGCCCCCATGCCCTCACTTCTTCAAATACATGTTTGTACAACCATACCCTTCAATGGTGCCCATGAGTCCATCACCAATATTCAAAATCACAACCATGCTCCCAACCATCTAAATTAGGTCCATGTGCCTGCTCCTTTTTTTAGGTCCCTCAGGCTCATCCTCCAATAGGGCCTTCGAGCCCATCACCTCCAATTGAGCCCTCATGCCCATCAATATCAACCGGGCCCTCTAGCCCACATTCAAATCTTGGGCCCATGTGCCTCTTGATTCCAACCATTCCCGGGCCTTCAAGCCCACTCTCAATTTCCGGGTCCTAGAGCCCATGTTAACTCACTATTGTTTTCAAGCATAATTATTTCTTTTCAAATTCTCTTTTCTTTTTTCAAAATTTACTTATGGGTAGAGAAATTTTTCTGGGTGATACCACAATCTTTGCCTTTTGCATCATTAATCTTGACTTTGCCATGCCAAATCGGATCCTCCACACCTTTCACTTCATCATATGGCTCTGAATCTTTGATCCAATGCAATATGGAGCATATCAAAAGTGGAAGCAACAAGGCAAGGCAAGACAAGCACTAGCAACGTCGTCACTGATAATGAACTCATTCTCTCAGGTATTACATGAAATTGCATTCATCATCATTATGTCATTCACCGGGCAATGTTTTTGAAATGATTTTGAATGTCACATGACAATCTTACTTGAGAGAAAATTTATGATTGACGATAATTACTTTTTATTTTATCAAAATGAATTATTTACATTATAAGGCATGTTAACAATTGATTCACCCATGTAATGTAATCTACCTCAAAGAATGGAGAGAACTACCAGTATGATTTGAGTGCACAAGTCCTAGGTTGTTCTCTAGGAGTCGAGGGTGAATACCATCCCATATACAACACATCCCAATCCCAGAATCTGGATGACTTGACACCCAAGAGAAGCTAGGCAAGACTTAGAGATGGAAGGAAAACCCTCACCCTATTCTCTTCTATTCAGTCCAAGATAGGTGAAGGGGGTTAGAGGGGGAGAATATCGAAAGCATCCGCCATCCTAGTAGGAGGTCGTCTAGGAAGGTCCAACTTCTCAAAAGAAAAAAGGTGCCAAAAGATGGGCAATGAACCCCACATGTTTAAACAAATATGGGCCTGTTTGAATGAGTACCCAAAAAATGTAGAAAATGAAAAAGGCACCAAAAGATGGGCAATGACCCCACAAGTCAAAACACTTGTCCAAATGTTTGCCACAAAATAGGTTTGTCAATAAAGAAGAAAAGACGGGAAGAGGCCGAACCCTAATGGGCAATTGAGTGCAAGTAGATAAATCCCTCTCAACATCTCCAAAGCTTATCAAGGACTTCCTTATCAATTCTTCATTCTTAACCCTTAAGGACTAGGTGGACCAACCAAATCAATGCTAAACTCTGGCCGATCAAAGGTTGAAGGTCGGAAAGATTTTAGGTAATGAACCCCTTTTATTGCACATGGTATCTACCAACGAACCTAGAATAATAACTAAGTGATGAAGACTTTTGTCAATACTGATTTTGCTCTCCCAAAAAAATGTTGAATAATTTTTAAAAAAATTCGAAAAAGAAGTTGAATACTTTTAAAATCCAAAAAAATAGAATATTTTAAAAAACTCAAAAAAATTTGAATTTCTTCAAAAATACAAAACAAAATTAAATATTTTCAAAAAATCCAAAAAATGAATATTTTCCAAAATCCCTCCAAAATTGAATATTTTCACAAAAAAACCTTTTTCAAATTCCAATGAAAATTTTCATCACCATGCTTGGTTTGAATTTTCATCTTTACATTCATATTTACTTTCAGTCTCTCGTGTTTCAAAATTTTCATTGCATATTTGCCACTTTATTTTTACACACCTAAGAAGGCTATCACCTCTTGACCAAGGTCAAGGCATACTGCAACTGGCAAGAGAGATAAGCCATGTTGTCATTCTTATATCCTTTTCTGAATGTTTTAGGCACAAAGAATAAGCACAAAGAACTCTGCAAAACAAGGCGATGCTCACCACTTCCCTCCCCTAAGGATTCTTAGGAGGAGGTGTCATCATCACCTCTGTCGCAACTTTGCTGAGGAGTTTAATTTGCAAGACTTCAACAAGGCGATGCTCGCCACTTCCCTCCCCTAAGGATTCTTTGGAGGAGGTGTCATCATAACCTCGACCTCTACTTTACCGAGGAACTTTTGCTCTGTGTCTTCATCAAGGCACATGAACTCTTTTGTGAGAATGCGTGTCATCACAATGCAAACTCAATGTTATCATTTCCTTTTTTAACATATATTAGGTGCATTACTATTTATTTTATGCATTGATGTTGAAGACTGTGAATGCGAAGAAGACCAGACCCGAGATCCCCTTCATCAAAATCCACGACGGTCAGGTCATTCTTCGTGCTCACGGATAAGGCAAAAATAAATATCAAGGGACGATGGTTCCCTATTGGGTATCCTATCCTCTGATGTTCAATCTATATCTTCAACTAGTTTGTTAAGTAGGTTTTGATTTTTTTAAGCCCAACATGCATCATGTAATATTAGTCTTATTGCATTTTTCGTTGTCATTGCATACAACCTGTCATGATCTTCACCTTCTCATCATGATCTCTGAACCCCACCGGGTCTCTTCATCCCATCGTTTATCCCAATTCTGTTCTTTTCAATATCCCACAGTGTTCGTTAATCCCATTGTGTTCATCACCTATCGTAATCACCTTATGTCCTTCAACATCTTTCATTTCTATCCCACCGTGGCCATTGCAACACTTTCTTGCTATTCATCCCACTGTGATAGTCACATCATCCCACCATGGGCACCTATTTTTATCATCATTCTTACATCACCATTATCCTCATGGTCTGTTGATTGAGCTTTGTCGTTTACCTTTTGGAATCAGAGGTCATTCCATTCTGAATCAAATCACGTTTCTTGGAAAACTTAAACGAATCTGAGAGCCTGAATATGCTCAATTGATATTCTTTTATTTTACAAAACAATTCTCTTTTTAAACTTTAGCCTATCACAGTACATGAACACCAAAAAGATTGGGTTGCTGGCTGATGGTGAATCAATGAACCCATGATTTGAGGACTCTCCACCGCATTGGGGGTTGACTATTCTTCTCTCGTTCTCGTGGCACATCCCTTACCAATCGGACATAGGAAGACTAGATGAAATGTGACAGTAATACAAGGAATATGGAGAGATTCTCTTTGCCGAATTTGGTCAATGAGCGTGTCTATATCTACACCTTGATGCCACCTTTTCAGTCCATTGCTATTCCGCTCCATTGCATTCCATTACAATTCATTTCGCTTCGCTACATTTCTCTACATTTCACTTCACTTCGCTACATACCATTCCCTTGCAAAGCCGACATCAAGGTGAGGCAAGCTGTAGACAAGCCAATTTGGCCTTATTTGGAGCTTAAACCATTTTTCCATTGGCAACATTCCTTTGAGACCATCAAAATCAAGCTAAACCACCCTTTTGAACAAGCCAAGGAGCTTACTGGAAATCCGAGGATGAGTTACTGATCTCTAATCAAATCCTTTGCCAAATGAGAGCCCATTCTAACTTTCATGTTGCACTTGGTGGTGTGGCAGACTATGCTTTTCCCAGCATATCCTCTATTTACAATTTTTTCACAAGACTATGTGAATGTCTACTGAAAATGTCTTCAACATAAATAATCTTTTTCTTTGAGTCCTCTTTTCAGTGCACCAAACGACATTCTTGTCTTCCAATAGAGTGAATGAGTCCTCTTTTCAGTACAACAAATGCAATTCTATCCGTACGCAGCACCAATCAAGACCAATAGAGTGCATGCCTAACCCATTGGCCACATACCTGGCCCAATTCATGACCTTCCTTTTCTTTCTCTTCCCTCCATATCATTTGAATAAGTTTCTAGAAGCCTCATGATGAAAATTAGCAGCATTAAATGAAGAAAATCCAACCTATGGTCGGATGTATTAAAACTTGCTGTTTTTTGACATGTTTCTCATCTCCTATAAAGTGATACCCATTTGAATGACCTAAGAAGGGCATCCCCATCCTCAAACACTCTTCTCCTCATCTTCCAGCCACCCTAGGTTCATCCCAACCTCTCCAAATCATCCTCTCTTTGTCTCGGTGCTCAGAGATCATCCCGAAGTGAAAGGAAGCCGGTCTATGCTTCGACGTGCTGCTTTTCTAATCATCAGCTTCTACAAATCTTTTTAATCATTTTACGGCCAATGTTTTTTCATAAGAAGTGTTCTTCATAAATATATATTTAATATCCAACAAACAGAGATAGATTCTGACATTTTCTTGGCTTGTGACGGCTTCTACACCGGTATTGTGCAGACAGATCCGAAGTCTCCCCTTGTTGGTCATTGTCATCTCAGTCAATTTCACTGCACTTACTTGTAGATTTAGCCCATACATCCTTCATAAAAACTATTCCTTGGTGAGTCCTCTTTAATTTCCAATAAGACTTATTTAATTTAGACATCTGTGGTACCCGAGGCATATCTTGCATCAACATCGCACTGGTGGTTCCCAGATCTTCAACTTCCAACAACAGAACTTTCAGATAAATTCATACTACTTATTAAAGGATCCAAGAAAAAATCTCAAACCGCCCTCAGTGAGTTCTCTTTATTTTGAAACAAATGTCACTCAATTCTGACATCAGTGCTGTCCATTGTGGTCTCTATATCAGAGCCGCACAGTTTACATTGAATCTGTCCAACCCGGTTGCCACTTTACCTGGGTTGTGTTGCCTTTAATCATTCATATTCTCTTTGCTAACTCTTCATTCATATCATTTAGTTCATATTTAAGCATTATTTTTATTTAGTTTTTCATCATTTCATACATCATAAAAAATAAAAAAGGGGTTAGGGCTAACCTCGAATCTGGTGAGTTTGTTTTCAATTGTCGCTTTATGTTATTATTTTTATAGTTACTACATTTCACTTAGTTCTAATCCTTGTTTCATGTGTTTTCTTGTCTTCTTTTTTACTAGTTGCATAGGTTTATAAAGTTAGCATCGGTTGGAGACTCTCCCTCATCGGCCGGCCAATGAGGAAGAAGGTTGAACCCACACATCATCTCCTGCACTAAGGTACACACGGTCAAATCTTTCTCTTATTTCATTTAAATCAGAACCCGTGATTCTTGATGACCACATTTTCAATCTTTATGTATTAAGTTTCTTTATTCCATCCTCACTCTCCTCCCACACGACCCGAACCATCTCTCCGGTGCGCGAGCGATGCCGAGAGATAAAAGTTCGAGGATTAATGTGAGTGTGATACCGATGTGAGAGTGTTTTCCGCGTTTCCTCTCTTCTCTCTCATCCATTTTCTTGAGGTGGTGATCAGTAAGACGACAAACCTATTTTCGGAGTTGACAATCGCGACAATGGAATGAAATCCATCACTATGATTCCACAACCCAAACAAGCATATTAAAACTAACATCAAAGTCCAATGTTCCACAATACTCCATACTCAGCTTGAAACAACCTTAATACAAATCCCAACAGGATAAAAAGAAATTAACCACAATACCAAGTCTAGCAACAACTTTATTCAAACCAACACAAACAACCTAGATAAAGTGAATCACTCTTCTCCAATAACAAGTGACTTTGGTTTTTCTTGCTTCACTTGAGCTTCACCACACTTGAGCTTCAACACCAAGGTTTGGATTTTTGAAACATGCCGAAAATTTTACAATAACAACAAAGTGAGTCAAAAGACTCCATAAGATTTACATCCTTTTCTCGTTAATCAAATAACTAACATAAGTATGCAATGATACGTAACATATATGCAACATGAGATGTAATATAAAGATACAAAATATCTTTTATATCAAGCTCACAAACCTATACCCAACAAGGATTATCTTATGAAAAGGATTGTGCCCGAAGCACACACTTCTAGTCCAAGCATGCTAGACCACATAAACTGAACAAATACCATCTAAATGACCTTAAAACTTGACATATAATTAATGTCCTTAACATGAATGCACAAATCTGATTTCTATTGACATATCATGATAATAACATGTCTACATGACATAACAATAAGTACACTTCATTTCCTTTAAACATAAAGCTATCTAGCAAGGAATTTGTTGTCTTGCTTTTCACATCACATAAACAAAATGCATCATCATCTCTAACATATATAGTGGTAACATATACTAAGCTAAACATATAGTGCACTGGGATGGCACTTAGGGTAAACTATGGTATCTAGAATTGATGGATACACCAAACTATTCTATGTCACCCGCTACACATTGGACAGTGACTAACATAGGTTTGTGAACTTTCATAACATGCTGTTAGCAAGAGTTCATCACATTTATAATCAGACCATACATACGAGACATAATCACCAAATTTCAAAGCCTTTTATGAAAAACATGGTATTCATAACAAACTATACAAGACATAGCCAAGCGAATTAATTGAACATGTTCTAAATGAAAACTCATACTAATCATGACCAAATGGACATAACTAAAAATACATAGCACAACTCATGATCTGAAACCAAACCAACCATATTTTTTATGATCTACACACTTGCAATAAAAACCGAAGTAGATATGCTTAAAATACATATACAAAACAAGTAACCTAAATTAAGTTTGGTATAAACTTAACAATTAGAGTTCTGATTACTTCAACCATATCTGACCTAAATAGGTTTAAGAAGTGTAATTTGGTGATCTATGATTTTTTCATGCTTAAACACAATTAAGTCTCAAATTTAGGTCCAAACTAGCACTTATAAATATACATAACTATCATAAGGCCAAATTCATGAGAAATGGATCTACCTAATGCCCTGTTTGGTAACACTATTAGACACCACTATCACTATTAATTTTTAAATTAATATTGTCGATAATTACTTTGAGGTGTTTGACTAATAGTATCAATTTTGAAATTTATAGTGCAAACAACACATGTTATGTAATACAAGTGTCAACTTGTATCAATTTTGATATTGATACTCCTTCTTTTAGAAATATTGATATCAATATTAATATAGTATTATTTTTGATACTATAACCAAACATGCCATAAGATAACCACATGCTAAACAAGTTCCAAAATGTAAAAAGTATCATTTCCAAGTTTCTGGTTCTAAATATTTTAAACAAAAAATTAATTATAAGTCCAATGATCTTAATTGAGCTAATATAGAGTCATTAAACAATTTCATGCAATTTCCACCCAATTATTGATCCAAATAAGTACATAAGCTTAGGAAACCTATGGGGAACCTTATAAAATTTTTATGAAATTTCTGTATTTTTTTCTATTTTCTCAAGCTTTTTTCTATTATCACATTGAATAAATCACTAAATTCCAAAATAGTTGAACCGGGCTGAACCGGTGGGGGTGAACCGGGGCAGTGTGCCAGTGGCAGCGGCGGCAGTGATAGGGGATGGCATGGTGACAGATAATGGTCAACGGTGGCGGATGATGGCGGTGGCAACCGGATTGGACGACGACGACAATGGAGAGGAAGGCAGAGGCCAATGACGGTGACAAGGAGAGGGCCGGGACGCCTATTCAAGATAGAACAGGGGAGGCTCGCAGCGAGGCAACAATGACGACGGGCGGTGGCTGCTGCGACCACAGCGCGGCTATTGCAACAATGAGGGGGATGTCTGGCGAGAGAGAGAGAGAGAGAGAGAGAGAGAGAGAGAGAGAGAGAGAGAGAGAGAGAGTAAATCTGAGTACTTGTTATAGATATAGTACCGTACTCGCAATGTCACAATTAATTCCCGATCTTATAAAAATGTAACAATAAAATAAATATTATTTCAAGTTATAAGCTCAAAGGCAACGATAGAATATTGTTCGCAACCCTCTTTAATCTATGGATGCATGCACTTTCAAGTTATATTTAGTTAACATTTAACAAATATATAAATTTTTGGTTTTGTGAGAAACCATCAATTTCTTCCTACATCTGTTATCTGATCTGAATACCATTTCCCTAGTTTTTTTCCTTTTATGGGATGAATCAAATTATTGTTTTTTTTCCAAATATCTATCTTGTCATGATGAATGGTCCATCATTACCAACAATTCTTGCCATTCTTTAGATTATAGCAATACATGTCATCTTCAGGATCTACTCAATTATAGAAGCAGGAGAAAGCGTGCTGCGTGACAGAGATCTAGGTGCGGCTTGGAAGAGAGTTGAGACACACCCAAACAATAGGCAGCGAGAGAGAGAGAGAGAGAGAGAGCTACTTTTGGCCCCTTCCTTTCCGAGCTAGTCACGCCGAGCTCAGTTATCATCATTCATTCGTATCTTCGCTTTCATTGGCACACTTTTCTTTCTAGTTTCTTCCGTCCTGCGCAAGAGAGCTTGGGAAAGACCAACATCCGCTCCACTCTTCTTTGATCAATGCAGGAGGTAAGTTTTAAAGTGAGTTACTTTCATGTCACCACCTGAGGGTGTTACGTCACAATTTAGGAGGTGAACAAGGTGGATATGTGTGCAGCTTGTCACGAAAATCAGATGATAAACTGTGGAGATAGTTAAACCTATGTTTCGGGGCAGTAAAATTTCTTTGGCCTAACTTATTTTTTATTTTAAGAGACCCATGAAATTAATTAAGATATTCAAATAAGCAACAAGTACGTCATAGAGAAAAATTTCCTTCTCTATTTTGTACTATAAGCTGCCAATGATCATTCATGATATTTTTAATCCTCACAACAAGAAAACTTTTGAATCGAGTTGAGGATGACACATTGGAAATGGGTTTTAATAAATTTAGTAGTGACGACTGAGGAGAAGCCATCGCAACTCAAGCACTTTAAGTCGTCACCGGATAAGATAGTCTAACATGGATGATGTCATCGTGAACTCAAAAAAAAACTCAAAGAACTTGATTCAGTGAAATGTTTAACTCATTAGCAATGCCTTAAATTAGCCATTGCCAAATAATTACTTAAGCCATTACTAATGCATTTAAATCCCGTGGTTTGACAAATGAGTTTTCATATTTTAAGCACACATGACTCCCTTTCTCTTTTCCTTTCTTTCTTTCTTTCTTTCTTTCTTTCTTCTTCTTCTTCTTCTTCTTCTTCTTCTTCTTCTCTCTCTCTCTCTCTCTCTCTCTCTCTCTCTCTCTCTCTCTTGAAAAAGGGTGCTGCCGACTTATTCTCTACATTGCTCACCATCGCCGCCGACCTTTGATGTCACTGCCGGTCCCTAGAGGGATGCCCTCAATCCTAAAGCACCTCTAAATCTTCTCTTTTAGTTATAGAATAAACCCTAGTTTACTTTAATTCTAAATGTTAATATATTAGTTTAATTTCTTTTAAAGTATTATTGATCTTGTCTAAATGTTAAATTTGTTTAAATTATTAGAGCATGTTAAGCATACATTTGTATTTTAGATGCTTGTTTATAATTATGTTATAGGAGAGGGTATCTCAGAGTGGTCACCGAAACATGCCAGTAGATTTGTTTCTTGTGTTGTATGAATATAAAATTTTAGTAATATTATTTATGGTATATCTAATAAAAATATTATCCACAGTCCTAGATTCATTTTTTTTTTAACTTCAAGAATTTTAATCTTTGCAAGGCACCTTCACATTTTAAGAAAATTCAAGTTAGGCCTTCTCTTTTTCCAAATTTCATAAGGGGGTAAAGTCCAACAGGTATTCTATTTAGAATAAAGCATGTGGTTAAAAGTGTCTCCCCCATAAGTTTTCAAGTGCTCCTAAACTAATTAACATAGAATTTACCATATCCATCAACGTTCTATTTTTCTTGCTACACCATTATATTATGAAGAATATGAAGCAATTATTTCATGAATTATTACATGTTCTTGACAAAATTGAGTAAAAGCATAAAAGGTATATTCTCTTTTATCTGACCTAAGTAACTTAATTTTATTTTCTTGTTGATTTTTAGATTCTACTTTATAAATCTGAAATTTATTCATTACTTCATCTTTAGTCTTTATTAGATAAATATAGCAATATTTTAATAGATCATCAATAAATGTCACAAAGTATTTGTTATCACCTCTTGAAATTCTTCCAGAATCACATACAACACCATGTATTAATTCTAAGATATCACAATCTATGTCAACTGATTTGAATGGTTTCCTAGGCAGTTTTGCTTCAACACATAAACTACATCTCTCTTCATTTTAGATACTAACTTTTGGAATCAAATTTAATTGCATCAACCTTTTAATAGAATTATAATTCACATGGCCCAATGTAGAATGCCAAATAGAAGATAATTGAATAGTCAACACAACTGATTTCTCATTAATAGAAGGTGAACATAAATTCAATCTAAAAAACCTATCATACATAAATTCTTTTCCAACAAAGGATAGACTTTTGGTTATTACAATCGTATTTGACTCAAATACTAGTCTATAACCTTGCTAAATTAAAAGAGAACCACTGATAAGATTCCACCTAATGTCAAGAATATGATGAGCTTTGTGTAGGGTCAATGTCCTTCTAGAAGTCAAATTCAGATCTACTCTTCCAATCCCATGAACTTGTGTCTCAAAGATTATTCCACATCATCATAGTTCTTGCACTTGAGTCTTGATAAGTGAAAAATCATGAACAATCAGTGCAAACATGAATATTAGCTCCATTATCAATCTATTAATAAAAAATTGAATATGATTCAAGATTTAGAATAACAAGCTTGAATTCAGAAGTAGATGCACCATCTCCAAATATCATGTTGACTTAATTTTCATTGTTAGGAAGATCGGATCTTTTTCCTTTTGTCGAAGCCTCTTCCGATAAAAGCATTGATGGGAAAGATGATTTGTCATTCCACATACATAGCAACACCTCTCTTTTGTACTCTCATTTGGCTTTTTATTACGAGGGTTAGAGTTTTGAGACTTGTTTCTAAATTGCCATTAATTTTTCTTGAAATTCTAATTCCTAGGATGAAAGAATTTTTCATGAGATCTAAAAGGCTTATTCTCAACTATGTTGGTTTTTGGTTTAAAGGTTTGAGTTGAACTTTCCCTCTCCATAACTCTATTTTTTTTTTCAATTCTAAGTGCACTAAAGAGTTGGGTCAAAGTAAACCTTGAGTGTGACTCATTGTCCTAGTGAAGTCAGACCAAGATGGGATAGTTTATTCAGGATGCAAAAAATTTAGAATGACTCATCTAGTTGGGATATTGTGGTTCTCAGCTCATGTACTAAGTGCTCGAACTCATGTATTTGATCATTTATTGATTTGTTTTCAACAAATTTAAATTTATTAAAAATTTGAAGCTTTGAACCTTTTAATTATGGCATCATCAAGTCCATATTTGACTTCTAACATGTCCCATAATTCACTAGCTCTTTTTGAGTTGTAATAGAGATCATATAGTTTGTCAAACAGTGCTACTAAAATCCGATGAAGACAATGAGAATTAGTTTCTTCAATTGTCGTGGAAGAGGAAGGTGTAAATACATTTTAAGAATGAGATGATCTTGTTTGAACTCTATGGGTGATGGTTTGTGAGGATTTTGTTTCCTAACTTTTAGTAGTGCTTGTTCTAATTGTTAAAATTAAATTAAGGGTGGTTAACCAAAAATGCATTTAGTTTTGCCATCTTCTAAAATTTCTTTCATCAAATTTTTTGGGTTTGGCACTAAGGTTTCTTTAGTTATTAAACTAGCCATGAGAGAAATCATAAAATGACAATCTTTAAATGAATATATCAAGATTTTTGTTAATACTTTAAATCAACAAAGAAGACAATAAATTTATGTTGTTTAAGTAAGAACGTCTAAGTACATTTAAACAATACCATTTAAACAAGAATATCTAAGTACATTTAAGTAAGAACTTTTAAACAAGAACATCTAAACAATAACATTCAACCAGCAACATTCAAATAAGAACATCTAAACAAAAATGCACATGAACATATATATTGATCACTGTCTTTTTTTACATATATTAATGTTACATTTATGAACTATGGATGCTTTTAGCACATAAATGATATGATAATAAAATTAGAACCCTTAGATTGTTAGGTCTTCTTGGAAATTGACAAAAACACAACGATACACATTGATTAAAATTCAATAAGTAAAGTTAAGTATAGCCTGTCGGGTCAAAACATGTAGTCACTAGAACTAAGAGTTCTATTGCTAACCAATATGCAGTTCTCGTGGCAATGCCCTCCTAGAGATACGATGACCCTTGAGTAGGCGAGAGCCTTCTCTCCTATCAGCACGTCATTCAAGAGAGTTTTACGAATTGATATTGCTTTGAGTGCTCAATAGTGGAAAAAGATAAGAGATCGGAGAACTTTAGAGTGCTTGCGTCCTCCTCCGTTGGGGAAAACCCACACGTCTAGCCAAGAAAATGGAGAGTAGCATAGAGGAAAATGAGATTCAATGCTAAAGCGAAGGAGAGAGAGAGAGAGAGAGCACACAAAAAATAAAAAATAAAAATCTCTCTTTTTACGTTGGATGGTTTCCAATGGCAAGGGGGTAAATGAGGGAAGTCTGCGCAATTCTCACGTGTGGGAAGGCCACTTGATGCCAAGTGACAAAGCAGTTTTAAGAAATATCTTAACGCATTTAAGGCAAACAAGACAAAATGTCAAAATGATTTAGTTATAAGTGTTCACAATGTTTTTGGCATATCAAACAATACCCAAAGCTTTACTAGAGTGCTTTTGTTAGAAAAATATGTTTTGTAACAAAACTTGTTAAAGAGGTGTTTTGGCAACCAATACAAATTTATGCATTTAAAGAGATCATTTATTATATAAAAAAGAGTTGAGTCACGCTTTCTTTATCTTGTGTCATTCCCCCTTCTTCTAAACTAGACCAAATTGAACCATGCACAGCCCTAGGTAAAATGTTACTTATTCAGGTAGTTGATCTAGAGGTAATTTCATGCAACATAATTAATTGACTCAAAACTCAGTAACTTCACGATCATTGAATTTTCTTTTTAAGTAACCTGAGGCAAAAAACTAGTCCATGACACAAGTTGTCATACAAAATCAAATTTTCAAATACATTTAACCCAAACATTGGAAAGGTCAAAAATAATGTAGTTAATAGCTTGTTAAACATTTTACGGCATATCAAGCAACACCCAAAGCTCTAATGATATGTTTTTCTAGAAAAAGAAATGTTTTTTTGTAACAAAACATGTTAAAGTGGACTTTTGGCAACCACCGCAATTTCACAATTTTAAAGAGATCATTTCCATATTTGACAATAAAGTGGTGATAACCACTTTTTCTTTTTTTTATCTTGTATCTTCCACCACTACATCCAAATTGGGCTGAGCACAAGCTTATGCCCTGTTTGGTAACTGTATTAAGTATTTATATCAGTATTAATTTTAAAACTGTTTTTGAAAGAGGATGATAATAAGTGTTTGGATGTTTGTATCAATTTTAAAATTATTAGCGTAACATTCTTTCAAACTCAATACAAGTCGATACCTATTTTAAAATTAATATTGAACAGTGGCTCTTCGCTATGCCCTAACTCTCCATCTTCTCCCCCGATAGAGGCCGTCCACCCTCGATCGACCTCAGTAGGAGCTCTCCCCCGATCGAGTGTCTCCTCTCTTGTCAAAGCATCCTTGGTTGAAGCTCTCCCCCAATCGCATCTATCCTCTCCCATCAAAGCACTCGCGTGTCACCGCAGCATCAAGCGAGTAGCTTTGTCAACCTCGCCCCGGGGTTCCCCAACGAAGGGGATGCCCCAAACACAGTGGCGGAAAAGGCCGATTGCGAGGGTGCTGCCACCCTCAACAACCGCTGGCAATGGCAAGAAACTCTGGTCTCCCTCAAGATCTACTCGAACACCACTTTCAAGGCCCCTCTTTGAGAGAAAGTAGCCAGGTGCAAGTGCCGCCTCTCTCTTTCTCTCTCCCCCCCCCTTGTTTGGTGGGTCTCAATGATTCATGGATCTGCTATGAGCCGCATCTGAGACCATTGTTGCAACTGTTGCATCCGATGCCTATTACATAGGGAGCGAAGAAATCTCCACTAATTTTTTGTTAAACAGAGAGAGAGAGGGGGGGGGGAAGGGAGATGGGTAGGAAGTGTAAGGAATCGTCCATTAAAATTTGGTTAAGCGGAAGCGACGATTCCTATGGGTTCCTTTAGAATCCGTCTCAATCAAAACCGAACGACGAAAATCGAAAACCGATCAAATCAGGTTCGAATATACCTGATAGGGATTCATATAATCCCATGGAGAGGAAGGAGATGAGCTTCTTAAGCTCTACATACCGCTCAAGCGTCCAGTCTCCAGCAGTATCCACACGAACTTCATCCACAGCAGGTTCTCCCTTCGCGCCGACCTCGAGAACTCTTCTCGAACCGAGCTCCATCGACCATGGACACCTTCTTGAGAGAGGAGGAGGTAGGGAGGAGGCTTGGGACGTGTTTTTCACCCTTGGCTTGATTGGATTTGGCTGAAACCATTAGTATTTATAGAGAATTATGGAATTTTTCATAAAAACTCAAAATCTCTATAAATTATGCCCTTGCCCCTGTACTTGTGGATAAGTCCTTTTGTGTGTGACCCACTAGGCCCAATAACCTATTTGGTTAATGCCTAAATAAAATAGAACAATTCTATTTAATTTAATTAAATCCGTAATCCGATAACAGATTAATCGGCCTACCGATCATGAAAGGTACAAGACACATCCCATGATCCCAAATGGCTATGGGGATAATCTCATCTCCATTGAGCCTTTCCATCATCAGTTACCACATGGATATAAACCCTCATCCATCCAATGTACCGGTCGGAAAGGAGTACGGCATCGACTGTCAACTCCTTAGTGTACCGACTCTATAGGATCATGTACTCGGAATTGGATCAATTGAAAAACTCATTTTCCAATTATCCTATCTACCCTGGCCAGGGATTTAGAGTACTATCCCATAGGACATTCACTCTCACTTACCGAGAGTGGACGATCCCTTGTTGTCCGCTCAATTGCCTCCATCGGATTTTCCTTGTACCCGATCCATCGCTATATAGGACCATCTAAATTGTGATCCATAAGTCAATGGTTAAAGCACAAGTTCCACCCAACAAGGCATCTTTGGCGACTCAGGTCAAAGGTCCAACCATGCAACCGTGATGATAGAAAACCCTGATAGACAGTTCGGTAAGATACCATTCAGGGTTTCTAATTCGGTCATTTCAGTGAACTCATTCAACTAATGAGCAGCTGTATGTGTATCTCAGTGTCTCCACACTAATGACCAATGAGATCGGTCATCCTCATCACATGAGAAGACATCACATACACTAGTCTATCCGGATCCTTGATGTCCCGTCTCAAGTATCCTATGACTAGGAACATTTAAATCAAATACCTCTAGATGATCAATCTCATTTTCATGATCTCATCATGATTTAATCATCATTGTATTTGATCAAGGACTTCATTATGATATTCACATCTAATAAGAGTTTATAATGAAGATTTGCCTAATTAATTGAATAAGATATATCTAGAAATGTCAAATCATATCATATATGATTGGCTTGTAGGGCATACATTTCTATCAGGAAGCACTAGGAGAAGAGGGCAAGTGCCTCACTTTCGCCATCACTAGTATTCTTGACAAGGCCTGGCTTCCACAGGCGCCCATCCACCATCGGAAGCTCAAGGATCTTTATTCTCTTCTGTCCTCCTTCAACGTCGACCTCTTCCTTAGTTCCTTCACTAGAGTCCTGACCCCTCTTTTCGACGCATCCAAGAGAGCCAGCTCTACTGAGCGATCCGTTCACTTTGTTTCAGCCTTTGCCACCCACCGGGAAGGGAATTCCAGCAATGTCACATCCGACTCCTTCCTGCAAAGTTCCTCGGGTTTCTACTGGTGGCTGCTCGTGCAGCCAAGAAGACGGTGAGACTTCGTGCATGCCAGATCATCTCAGAGGTGATGGTTGCCCTCTGATTCTCCTCTGCCTTCCCATTTCCTACTACTGGGTTTACTTGGCTAATTAGTGGTGATTTGACTTTAAAGATCTCCAATTGTGGATCATCAATTCAAAATTTTTAATTTTAATTTCACATTATATTTCTATCAGCTAGAAGCTAATCAAATATACTTTGGGAAATCAAATTTGGAAACCCGTGGTCATCATTTTCAGTGCTATGTTTTCATTGTTATGTTTCCAACTTGCGGAAAAAATGGGCTTCCTTTTTCTCATAAGTCTAGGCTTGTAGAATCACAAGCATTCAATGTTAATATATGTATGTGTTTTTATCAGTTATGTGGATATATCTCAAGGTGTTATATTGTCATCATTTTTGTAAAGTTTTTTTTACTGAATATAGAAGATTAATTTGAGAGTCAAGCAATGATGATATTATCATATTTTACTTTAATTGAATTATATAAAGTAAAATTTATAAACAAAATTTGTATTTTTGTAAATATCATTGATACTTTTATATTTTTAATTATATATTTTCATATTAATATTTTATTTTTTATTTTAATATTAATAATAAATTATGTCTAATCAATCAAGTAATAATGATTTTGATATTAATATAGTGTTACCAAACATGTGATATCAATTTTAATATTGATATAGTATTACCAAGCACTCAAAAAAATCGATACTATCATTTTTAATATTAATACTCTATTCTTTTAAAACATCAATATCAATATTGATATAGTATTGATTTTGAAGCTCTAACCAAACATGCCATTAGGTAGCAAGTTACTTATTCAATAGTCCATCAAGAGGTAATTTTGTGCAACATAATTAATTAATTCTAAACTCATTGATTCTACAATCCTTGATTTTGCTTTTCAGTCCTTTGATATGGTAAACTAAAATTCATGAAACAAATTGTCTTATACATAATCATATTTTAAAAAACATTTAATCCAAACATGAGAAAGGGTCAAAACATGTAGTAATAACCTTTTAAAAGTCTTAGGGCAATCAACCAAAAGTACACCTATAAAAAGTTAGAAAAGAAAATTTTAACAAAAGATGTCAAAAGAGATGCTTTGGTTACCACTACAAATTTTTGTTTTTAAAGAAATCATTTCCTTCTTGGACATAAAAAAAGGAGTCTCATTTTTTTCCCTCCGTCCCCCTACTTCTTCCAAATGGAACCAAATTGAACTGTACACACTGAACCGTACACACCCCTAGCTACCAAGTTACCTTTTTAGCAATCAATCGAGAGGTAATTTTATACAACATAAATCATTGATTTTGGTTTTCATAATACAAAGTTGTCTTAAACATAATCATATTTTTAAATACGTTTAACCCAAATATTAAAAGAAAGGTCAAGAACCATGCAATATTTATAGCTGTTTACAAGATTTTAAGGAATATCAAACAACACCCAAATCTCTAATGGGTTGTATTTGTTAGAAGAATAGATTTTTTGTAACAAAATTTGTTAAGAAAGATGTTTTGGTAACCACTACAATTTTATATTTTTAAATAGATCATTTCTTTTTTTTTCGTCCTCCATCACTTCTCTTGGTGATACATGGTTCGATTTTGTTGTCATGCTCCCGAAATAAGATAATTTTATGTCATTGGTTAGAATACATTTTATTTTAGCATAATTTTTTTATCACAAGAGTGTGCAAAACCATACACCCTGGGAATGATCACAGAACCAGAGAACAGCGCAGCGACGCCAAGGTTCTTCAATCCTTCCTTTCCTGCACGGAGTGAGCTAGTGGCTGTCCCCCTCTCTCTCTCCCTCTTGGCCCACCCGCTGAAGATGCTTTCACACTACTGGGTCTTGTTGAGGCCACCGGAGCATCGCACATCCGCGCGCAAGTGCCGCAAGAACGAAAACGCGATCAGGCTCGATGGGCAGGCAACGCAGTCGTATCCGCGCGCGGTGGGGCATCATATGTCGCGCGCGCATCCAGCGCATACGTACATGCAGCCATACCCATAGAAGACGATGCGGCACCGCAAAAGGTGGCTTTCAAGGCCTCTCGTCCACGGGTGGACGGGCTCCTCCGCACTCTCTGCCGCCCACCCGGCAGGCCAGTCGACAAGGCTTTATGCTAATCAGTGGGCACCGCCGGCCGGCGCCTTTCGTCTCTTTAGCGCCTGCAAAGCTGTGGAGAATGGTGAGGGCTGGCGCGAGGTGATGCGAGCAGCTGGTGGGCGGGGTCCTCCTCGGCCACCTTAAAAGATGAGGGCACTCAGGCAAAAAGCAGCAGTTGCCCCTTGCTCATGCATGCCCCCGACCTAAAAGAGCGCGGATCACCTCGTTAGTTGTCCGATGGAGGGGACTCCTGTCATCTGCAATTCGGAGCCGCCACAATCCGACTTAGTTACATAGTAATGCCAATGCTACAAAGGTGCACTTTGTTAGTATTAAATAGTGCATATAAATATTCAATCATATATATAATTATTAATCTTCTATTTTCTTGATTACTAATCTTTATAATATATTACTATACCATTAGTAATTTTATTAAATAGTTATATTGCATAAGTTCTCGAACTCAAATTTAAAATCGTAGTCCAAAATAATTAGGATCGGTTATATATATAATTCATCTTTTTCATTTTTCACGATTTTTCGCTAACTTCTCTCTCATATACTTAATTTATCCAAGTCATACTCGATACGCTTACGCCTAGTTAACGCTTATGTCTAGTTAATTTGGGTCTACCTCTTTACATCTTCTAGGGTCTCAACTTGTCTGATAGGTACCTCAAGAGGGCGTCGCCTGATATATCCAAATTAACGGAGTCTTCTCTCCATAACAATATCCTCAATTCTCATAACTCTCACTTTATCTCTTATACACTTATTACAGATTCTATCTATCTAAGTGTGATCACACATTCACCGTAACATCTGTATTTCAACTAAATTCAATTTGGTAATATACTTTTTCTTAATTGTTCAACGTTCACTACCGTAAATTATAGTGAAACTTATAGTTGTACGATAGAAATGTTTTTATTTTAGGGAGATTTTACGATGGCATAAAATTTTTATCATTTGTCTCTATTTCGGTTAACTCACTTTGATCTTATTATATAGGTAATAGAATAATAGTAACAATACTACGTTTCTAAATAGGGGAGGAGGATTGTGACTGATCTTTATTACATACGGCGGGAGTTCTCTTTACCGGATAACTAAGCTGATCTGCTCTCGACCTATAAAGACCCCCTTGCAGCAGCCTTCAGTTTGTAGGTCTGGGTGTTTTCAAGTTAACAGAAACTACAATGAATATAACATAACAAAAATGACTGGTTATGTTCGATTTTGAAAATGTCACGTCGATTTGACAGTTCACAATCTTTTTAAGACAATAAACTGGTTGATTGATCTGACTTAATTTATTATATGTTATATTGATTTTAAACATATATTGTTGTAAATTTGTGTCAATGAAAAAATATGATTCTCTCATAAAATAAAGTATAAATATTAAGATTAACTTGATTAATTATTTAAGGATAAATTGATTTCCGATCCTGTTCAAATAACACCGTTCAATGAATAGTCTCATGTCCGAATTTTTTTAATATTAAGTCATCTTTTTGGAAATTGTATAACACCCACCCCTAATTTGATATGGGATGTTAGAAGGTTGTCATGAGGAGAGAAATCAACACATTTACCCTCTTTAATTCACCCACCCCAAAATAAATCATTTAGAATTATAACAAACTAAATGGATCCTAATACGGTATTCTAACGAGGGAATTTCAAATAACTCGATGCAACAAGATCAAGAAGACTTTTAGCGATAGACACGTTCTTCCATCATAAGAAAAGACGGGTATAAAATAGCATCTCTCCTTGAACATCTAGTAGATAACATAGGACAGTAACATTTTATGATACATGTTTCAACTTTCAAGATATAAGAGCAGCTCTATGCCCACCACTTAGTATTGTCTCTTAGATAATTAACACAACAATCTAAGAGGAGGATACCATGGATAACATAAGAGAAACCCAAAATCTGCCAACGACATGACAAAAGTAGGAATTGTGACACAAGGTTTAGAGAAAAGTAGGATACAATGGCGCAGGTTTGTCCGTCGATCAACTGTGGAGGGCGATGTTCTCTGCCAACTAGCTTTCGAGTGCAGCGTAAGGGTTCTATGTGGTGTCTGATTGCCAGAGAGTTCCGACTTCTGCTTCTGGGCGGTTGTTCGAATGTTGTACGAGGTCTGCTTTGGTGAGGTGAGGGTTACGTGGGTCATGGGATCATCAAGGAACACTCTTGCAATATCACTTGTTCCTTTAATGGCATGCCGACCTATTATAACAAAGAGGACTTCCAATTATAAAATGTTGCTGCTATAAGACTAGACATTATAACAATTCAATTGAGGGAGTGATAATTAAAATGATTTTCTTAATAGGATCAGAAATTACTTTTTTCTTAATTTAATTTAATATTATTTTTTTGTAGATAATGTATCTTAAACCGGTGAAACAACTAAACCGGTTCACATCTAGGATTGAGTGGAGCTAATTCGGTTTGATTTGTACTCTTGTTTGGTTTTGGTTTGAGGAAAAAAACTTTAAATCTAACTAAACCAAAGCATAAACAGCCCTATTTGCATCGTGTTTTTAAGTAGCGTCCACTAGAGTAGTTCTGCTTGGGCATCCGCTACATAGAACTTGGGCACTTGCTCGGCCTGCCTTTTGCTCCTTTCTTGCCTGAACAGCGCGGCTTGTCTCTTGATCAAAGATAAGGCCAGTTATGTCTCCTTAAAGACGAGAATTATTCTATTCTCACAGTGACGTATATTCTGTCTGATTGCAGGATGACCTCTATCGAGTTGAATAGAGACCTGCCGTCGCATGATCGAACGCGATGGGAGCACTTGATTTTTCGCCACCAGAATCATCCCATCTCTCTGACTCAAAGGCAGACTCTTCCGTCAAAACATGGATTGCATCTTACTCTTTCCTTCAATTCATTCAGAGAAGCTTTTCCTTTTCAGATTTGTTTCTACAAGCTTTGAACTCTTGACATCTACGAGATCTTCGGCCGTTTAAAACAAGTGTTTACCTTAATCATGGGAGAGTAGATCTCCTCAGTTGTCCAACTGAGAGAAGTCTCTAATCCCTCTCATAAAAAGGAGTGATTTTATAACCAGTTGGAATGAGATTCATCATTAAATTATCATTAAACATTCATCGAATCACTCTTCTTTGGTGAGAGGACTGAAAGACTCCTTATTAATCGGACGACTGAAAGGATCCATTCTCAAATCATGGTGTTTTCGAACATCTATTTGTTGAGATAGGACAATTACTTATGACATCCCAAGTATGTGATAAATAGCTTAACATCCTGTTTGGTAACATTATTAGGTATTTCTATTACTATAAATTTTAAAATTGATATTGGTAGGAATCATTAAAAGGTGTTTAGTTAATTGTATCAATTTTAAAATTTATAGTACAAACAAAACATATTATGTAATACAAGTGTCAACTTCTATTAATTTTGATATTGATACTCCAACATTTGAAAATATTAATATCAATGTTGATATAGTACCAAAAATGAAACTGGGCATAAATTAATAGTCTACCCTATCAACTATTATCGGCACCTTGAGTTAAGAAGAATATCAAAATTAAATGTAATTTTTAAGTAGTTCCAAAATGAGCCCTGACCACTTGGAGAAACTGTAATTAAGTTAGCATAACTGTGTTGTGCCGGTCCAATTGTATATATAGTATCAGAGTTATTGGTCGGTTAAGTGTGACATGAAATGTATGAAGAAAAATCAAGTATATATAGTTTCAGAGTTAGTGGTCTCGGTTAAGTGTGACATGAATTGTACAAAGAAAAATCAACAAGTAGATGCATATTTTAACACTAAATTAAATATATGTTAAAACTTTAAATTAATGAATTTCCAACATCTTTGATAAACTAATAACTTTAAAATTAAGTGTGTTTTATTGAGAGTATATATACTCAGAATGAGTACCTCATAAAAATACTACCAATTAATAGGCATAGGTTGGTCAACTAATTTAAAATGTCAACTTATAAGATTAACATATATTAAACCTTTCAAGGCTCAAATTAATTATTACGTACTTCCCTCGATGACATATTGGCTGCGGGTTGGAAGAAGAAGCTTTCCAGATGCCATCGCTAGCTTTTAGCAATTTCCCCGCCCCCAGTTTCTTGTTTCAAGTACTGGAAGAAATGAATAAAAGCATGCCCTTGTTGCGTCATATTACAGCAAGTGCGTAGGGTCAAGACACAGGGCGCGTGCCAGCTTGGCACCAGATTATTTTGGAGATATAACAGGTTTATCCCCAGCTTAATCTTGTTCCAACTAATTAAAGATTGATTAATGAAAAGTAGCCAAAGGGAATAATTCACTCAGTTTTGCTGACAGAATGTTCTCGCACTGAGCCGACAGGATAAGCATATATATATTGCCCACACAACAAGAGCGCACTTGAAAGTGCAGTTATATGTTCTTTAGCTCGTCACGTAAACGTGCATTGAAAATGAAGTTGGCCTTGTGTATTTCAGTCTATTGGTTGATGATGACATCTATAACAATGTGTACTTCTCTCCAGTTTCTGAAAATATAAGCAAATATTCTTACTTGAAAGAATGTACATGTATGTGGATTCTTTCTTACCGTGGACTACGATGCTTGAAGCGGATGTAAGATCCACTGTATATTTGATTATTTGGCAAGCTGACAATAAAATAAAGAGATATTAAAAATTAGTATACATCATTTTGTAATAATCATTAACCACGTCATCGAAGAAAATCCTATATATCCCTCTTTGTCAACAACTCCATCGAAGGGCCTTACCCACTTTGATCCATGCCCTGTTCAAATGACTCGTTGCGATGCTGCCTTACCCATGGTCCAAGGGCTTCCTTCCTCCTTCCGTATCCATGCCAAGTTTGCCGGCCTCCATTTTTCCCCTATTGACCTTGGACGCAACAATGATCATTCCTTCTTTCTGAATTGCCTACCATGAACAGCTGTAGGCATATTTCTGCAGGCCGTCCCCGTGTCATGACCCGGAAAAACAGCAATATGCACAACCGAAAATAGAAAATTTTTAAAAGCATGACAATGGGATAAAAATTCACAAAGAACAAGACTTGGATTAACAAGCACACCACAACTAAATAAGTCTTTAACAATCTAAAACAAAGTCAAAAATACAACTAAAGTACCAAACAACTAGATTGTCTGAAGCAAACAACTCTCTCGACTATATACTCAATATTTCATGGTTTACAAACATGTAATCCACTAGACATTTAGAATAGTAAACATGATATTTTGACCATGATTAACCATCTAACTATCATAGAATTTATCATTTTCTTTCTTTCCATTACTTTCTATCAAAAATACTTTCATTTAGCTAGATTACTAAGATTTCAATTTTTCTCATACTATCATATCTTAACAGGTTCAAAAATCACTATAGAAAGCTTGAGACATTCTACCTAAATTTCCTTAAATTTTTGGAATTTTTATGATTTTTTTAGATTTTTTTCCCTAATTTTTTTCTATCAAATAAGCCTTTAACAAATAATTTGTTGGACCAGACAAGGCAAGTGATGTTGGACTAGTAGCGGTTCAGCAGCTTCTCGCGTCCAAGGGCTAAGGCACATAGTCAACAGAGGTGGACACTATAGCGATAGGGAGGGAGACTCATCTAACGGTGGCAAACACATCCAACAGCAGCAGACATGCTCAAGGGAGGTGGATGTGTAGATGGTTGTCAATAGACACAATGACAGAAAGGTAATGGTGTGCGTGGGAGGTGACATTGACGAGGGGACCTTTGGCAATGATGATGGTGATCGCAATGGCGATGGTAGTTGACTGGCGGCAGTGAGACAACTATCCTTGACGTCAACAGTGACATTGAGAAGGAGAGATAGAAAAAGAGAGAGTGTAGTTTAGAGGGGTGTAGTTTTGTGATCAAGAGAGAGAAAGAGCATATGGGAGAGAGGGGGGGAAGAAAGCGAGATGATGGGTGGCTTGTGTTGGTGGTGATGACACTAGGGAGAGAGAGAGAGAGAGAGAGAGAGAGAGAGAGAGAAAAGGAGCAAAGGAAGAGTAGATCAAAAGAGAGAGGGGGGCTTGCTTCTATCCAAAAAATGGAAAAGGAGGAAAGGAGGGTGAGATGATAGGAGGCACGAGGTGGCAGTTTCAACTTTTTCTTCTTTTTTAAATTACAAATATCACATCCTTACTGCCTAAAAATAAATTTTGTCCTTGAAATTACCAATCACTTACCAAATAAATGAAGGTGATGATGCTTAATATCCTCTTCAACTTCCCAAGTTGCTTCTTCTAATAAATGGTACTTCCACAATACCTTAGCCATAGGAATCATCCTCTTCCTCAGTTGCTTCACCACACAATCGATAATCCAAATAGGCCTCTCATCAAAGCTTAGATTTGAATACACCTTCGAGAAATCAATAATATGAGTTGGATCTGACACATACTTCCTCAGTAATGATAAATGAAATACCAGATGAACTCTAGACATAGTTAGTGGTAGATCTAATCTATAAGCAACTTCACCAATCCTCTTTTCAACTTGAAAATGCCCGATGTACCTTGGATTCAATTCACCACAATGGCCAAATTTGATAACTGCCTTGGTAGGTGAAGCTTCCAAGAATACATGATCATCCTCTTCAAACTAGATGTCTCATCGTTTCGAATCTACATAACTCTTCTAGCTACTTTTTGTTGTAACTAATTTCTACTTGATAATTTGGATCTTTTTATTACTAACTTGCACCAAATCTAATCTAATAAGACTTCTTTCACCACCTCCCAACAAAGAGGTGATCTACATGGCCTCCCATTAAATGGAGTCATCCCAATATTAGAACGATAGCTATTATTCTAGGCAAACTCAATCAATGGTAGTTGAAGATCCCAACTTTCCTCCCATTCAAGAGCTCCAGCCCTTAACATATACTCCGAAGTCTAGATGGTCCTTTCTTATTGGCCATCGGTATGAGGGTGATAATTTGACCTAAACTTGAGTTGAGTACCCAAGACATCTTGCAATCCCTTTCAAACTTTTCAAGTAAAATGAGGATCATGGTCTAATGCAATAGATATTGGCACCTTGTGGTACTTAACCACACTATCAAAGTACAATCTAACCAAACTATCAATAGGTTGAGCCTTCTTTAATTGGCAAAAAGTGTACTACCATGGTAAGTTGATCCACCACTACCCAAATTGCATCAAATTGCTCCTTGTTCTTTGGCAAACCTATAGCAAAATCTATAGAGATGTGCTCCCATTTGCACAATGGAATCTCCAATGGTTGCAAATGTCCTATTGACTTTTTATGCCTTGTTTTAACCTGTTGACAAATAAGACACTTAGATACATATTCAATCACATTCTTTTTCATACCTTCCCACCAGTAAATTTCTCTTCAAGTCATGATACATTTTAGTTTCTCCAAGATGAATAGCATATTGAAATTTATGAGCTTCACCAAGAATTTCTTGCCTAACTCTACATCATCAACAACACATAACCTGCCTTGGTGATGTATAGTCCCATCTTCAAATCTTGATACATCAACCCTCTTCACTAGTATCTAAATGTTAGCATTTCTTTCTTGGGCTACATTTATTTTCTCCACTAAGTTTGATCTAATAGTCAGTTGAGACATGAATGATGATAATTGATTAACTAATATTTTTGGAGCGTAGTCGATAAGAAGTTCCATACCTTTCCATTCTTGATATAGTTATAAGGCCATCAACTTCTTTCTATTGAGAGCATCTGTTATGATATTTGCTTTTCCTAGGTGATAATTAAGACTAAAATCATAGTCTTTCAAGTACTCCACCCATCTCCTTTGCCTCAAATTCAAATCCTTTTGGGTAAAAATATATTTCAAGCTCTTGTGACCTATGAACACCTCAAATACTTCACCATATAAATAATGCCTCTAAACCTTTAATGCATGTACTAAAGCTACCATTTCTAAATCATGAACTGAATAGTTTTTCTTATGAGTTTTCCAATGTCTAGAATCATAAGCCACATCCTTTTCATGTTGCATAAGCACACAAGCCAAACCTATCCTTGATGTATACACCACAAATCATCTTGTACCAGCTGGTAAAGTGAGCACTGATGTTGTAGTCAATTTCTCCTTCCACATTTGGAAGCTCTGTTCACATTCTACTCACCACTTGAAATTTCCCTTCTTGGTTAAAGCTATTAAAAAGACTGATATAGAAGCAAACCCTTCAATAAACCATTCATAATAGCCTACTAATCTTAGAAAACTCCTTACCATAGTTGGGTTGGTTTGTCTCCCCAACTTTGCACAACCTCAACCATAGTAGGATTCACCTACACTCCAACTACAAAAATAATATAGCCCAGAAAACTTACACTTACAAGCCAAAATGCACATTTATCAAATTTGATATACAACTTGTTATCTATAAGCATCTGCAACACAAGCCTTAGGTGCTGACAATGCACTTCTTGGAAGGAAAAATAAATTAGAATATCATCAATAAAAATTGTAGACATGCAAAATCGGACCACTTTGGACCTTAAAACTCTCGTTCCATAGGCAATGTATGACTATACCATTTGGATCATGCTATATCACTTCTGGAGAAAAACTGAGTGGAGCACGAATTTTATGAACCATTCAAGAATAATATAGTGTTTTTTGAGCTAGGTCATACCCTGCAAGCGAGAGCCATATGCTAACTATGAAAACATAAAACTAGCTCGATGACCAATGCTCGATAATCAATCAATGAGGGTTAAAACACATTTAAGCCATGCCACATACTTCTGTATTCATCCAGTTGTCAATTTAGGTATTTCTGGTTACCAGTAGGGTTTTTTTGGTTGTTGTCAAGTTATTCCAGTCGACATTGGGAATCTCCTATCATATAAGATTGTTGTATCATTTTGAGTCCATTCAGTTGTTTTGAATCCCTACGGGTGTTTTCGTATCTACACGGTCATTATTTTGGGTATTTTCGGTCATCCCTGGGTCATTTTGATCCATACTAAGAATTTCTAGTCAGACTAATTTTTATCGGGTCTTTCAAGTCCATTCGGCCATTCCAAGCCATTCCGGATGCTTCCATGTCTTTTCGGTCACCATCCCAAGCTTTTCCAATTGTCGTCACCACTTGTTGATCACTGCAATATCAACCGCGTCCCCTTAAGCGGATATGCTATGTGTGCCCCCATATTTTTCATGGCACAAGGGCATGATTAGTGTGCCCCCTTAATGCATGCCCTCGTCTGTCCCATTTGGTGGAAATACTTTCTCTGACTGGGAGCTTCCAGAAAATATTTTATTTATTTTTATATTTTAGATCACACCTCTCTAAGGGGGCACAACCACTTAGTGTTTTTCACTTTTGGAAGGCATTTCTGCAAGGACAACACCAAACACAAGAAGTTTAGTAGATTGCACCCCTTAGGGAGACATGCTATCCATGCCCCCCTAAGGGGTCATGCCTATTGCGCCCCTTAGGTGGCGTAGTTGTCTAGCTTCCCGATTTTTATCATCTTTTCCTCTCCTATAAATTGAGGCATTCTTTGCCTGAACCAGGGTTATGAGGCTCCATTTCCAATGTTCCCAACTCGTTCCAAGGCTTTCTTCCACATTCTCCCACGTTATCATTGAGAGAAATCAGCCCAAGAAGAAAGAAGGAAGCTTATTTCATGCTTGTCATAGCTTATGGCTCTTCATCATCTTTTGTACAATTCTCTAGATGTGTGCCAGCAAAGTTTTCAACAAAGAAAAGCTTCCCCTCCAAGTCCTTTTTCTTGTATAGCAAATGACATTCAATTCCAACCTACTGTTTCTTTATGATAGCCACCGCACCAAAGTTGCATCAATCTATCTACCATGCCCCCAACTGAGACCACATAAACTGCACCCCTAACTTGGACCACACAAACCATGCCCCCAACCCAGGGCATGTAGACCACACCCCAAGTTATCTACAAACCATCCAGATTTGTGTTTTCTTCACCATTTTCACTCCAATTAGATATCTTTCACTTCCTACTTCATGTCTAATCATCTACCATGATTGTTACTTTGTTTTTATTAACTTTTTCATCATATATTATTTAAAAGACTAAAAAAGAGCACTTACAGCTAACCATGAATTTGGTCTATTCTAACCCAATTGCTTCCTCCCATTCTATTTTCTCTACATTTGCTTCACTTCACTTAGGACAAATCCATTCTTTAATTGCCTTTCGTTGTCAAGTTGCATAGGGAGCCAAGCATACACGAGTTGGAGACTCTTCTTCCTCAGTCGGCTGAAGAAGGAAAGGTTAGAACCCACATACATTTTCCCGCTAACGTACACAGACACGGTCAACCTTTAAGTTCATTTAATTTTTGCATAAATCAGAGCCTAAGCTCCTGGTGATTACTTATTCTCATTTCCTTCCATCTCTCTGATATAATTCAATTGTCATTTATATTTACTTTTTCGATCTCTTCCCACATGACACAAATCGTCCCCCCAACACCTGAGTGATGCTAAAGGTTAAACATTCAGGGATCAAGGTGAGTGTGGGTGGGGTGAGAGTCCCTTCCAGATCTGAGGTGCTGACTCATTCATAATGTTGATAGCATTTTTACAACCAGAATGAGAAAAGTAAACAAATTATAGGGCTAGATCATGATACAATGAACGAGTCGGCACCTTGGATCTAGAAGAGACTCTCACCCCACCCACCCACACCTTGATCCTTGAACATTTGACACTCAGAATCACTTGGGCACCGGAAAGACAATTCAGGTCATATGGGAGGAGATTAGAAAAGTAAAAATGAATGGCAATTGAATGAGAATAAAAAGATAGAAGGAAATGAGAATAAGTGGTTGCCAAGAGCCGTCGGCTCTGATTTATGCAGCAATCAAATGAACTTAAAGGTTAACCTTGTGTGTACCTTAGTAGGAAAATGAATGCAAGTATTAACTTCTCCTTCTTCTGACGGCTGAGAAAAAAGAGTCTCCAACTTGTGTATGCTTGATTCCATGTGCAACTAGACAACAAAAGCAAATGAAAAATGGATTAGTTCTAAGTGAAGTGTAGTAAATGTAGAGAAATTAGAATGGGAGGGAGTAATTAGGTTAGAACGGACCAATTTTGGGGTTAGCCCTAACCCCTCTTTATTTCTTGGTTTTTAAAATAAATATGATATAAAAGTTAATAAAAAAAGTAACAATGATGCTAAATGATTAGACACAAAGTAGGAAGTGAAAGAGATCGAATTGGAGTAAAAATGATAAATAAAAACACAAATCTGGAGGGTCTACAGATAGCCTGGGGCACAGTTAGTGTGCCTTGGGTTGGGAGAATAGCTTGCGTGGTCTAGGTCGAGGGCATGGTCTGCTTGGTCTCGGTCGTGGGTGTGGTAGACAGATCGACGCGACTTCAATGCAGCAGCTATATATGAAATAAGGTTGAGCATATACGGATCACCACCAAGAGAGAGAGAGAGAGAGGAGTAGAGTGGAAAACTCTCACCTCGATCTCACATTCAAATTGATTCTCGAACTTTCATCTCTCGGCGTCGCTTGAGTACCGATGAGACGATTCGTGTCTTATGGGAGGAGAATGAGAACGGAATAAAGAAACTTAAAGCATGTAAAAAATTAAATCTTGTGGTTGCCAGGAGTTGTGACTCTGCTTTATACAATAGATATAAAGGATGAGATGAGCATGTAACTTAATGCGGGAAATAAGCGTTCGGGGTTCAACCTTCCCCTAAGTCGGCCAGCCGATGAAGGAGAGTCCTCAACCACTGCTAGCTTGATAGATCTGTGCAACTTAAAACAAGGAACCATGTGATGGAACTGATTAGGACTATGTTAAGTGTAATAATTGTAAGAGAAGATGTGAGAAAGAGAGCAATTGGGATAGAACTCACCGCACTGGGGCAGGCCCTAACCCCTACCTTTTTGGTTTTTTGGTGATTTATAAATGATGCAAAACTAAATTAACATAACCTAGAATGATGCAAAAAAAAGAAGAAAAACTTATGAAGTGAGATGGCTTGGATCGGAGCCGAAACAGGTGAAGGAAGACTGGTTTAGGTGGCCTGCACTCAGGTGAGTGCGGTGTCCTTCCGGTATGACTTCAATGCAGAGGATAGTATGGATGACCCCAATGTTAAAATCAAGTGTTGTTTATTGCTACGAATAGAGGACTTAGAGAAGAAGAGATCATATGTCGATGACTTCCCCAGGAAATGACAGTGTATACCTGTAGAAATTTTTGAAGTGGACAGGTAGTGACAACAGAACTTGATTATGTGTTCTCGATGCAACAATTGCCATGAACAAATGACATAACAGAGTCGAGTGCCATTTGTTGAAAACGAAAGAGGACATGGAGTAGAAGCTTTAGTACGTTGACCACTTTTGCAGCACATATTCAGAAAGATTTGTGGAAACCTATGAAGTCTGTTGATGTAGAAAGCATGGATCGGGCCTCCTTTCTCGCCACCAGACCAGAGTAGGACATCGAGAAGAGCTTGGGAGAGGTTAGGAGATATGGAAGACGAGCTCTGTTCATGCCGATACATCCATGGTAACCTCCAGTTGTTGAGAACGGCCTCAAATTTATAGAGAAACCAAGACTGGTGCAAAAGAAGAAAACAAGCTAGACATGTCCCCGGGTGAGGGTGCGCACACCGCGCCCTCACCCGAGGGTGCAGTATGCACACCCCCAACTCAGGGGCACTGTCAAAATACATATTTTGTTGAAGCATAAAGTTTCCAAAATCTATTTGAAAAGTTAGAAAACCGGGGAAGGGATCGGATCTCTGGAACTGGACGCACCCTCGGGGGAGGACACAGTGACTATGCCCTCACCTGAGGGCACGCTTACCATGCCTTCAGGTAAGGGCGCGGTGCCGCTGTGCCCTCACTTGAAGGTGCACACACCGTGCCCTTAGGTGAGGGCATGTTCAAGTCCCAATCTTGCATGCATGTGATTTGTGAGCCGTAACTTGCAAACGGGATATCCATTTCAACTCTCGTTTGTTGCATAGAAAAGATAACTCGCAAAAGCAGCTCCTCAAACCAGTAAACCAACTGACACATCTTCCAAGACTTTTGTTGGGGCATTTAACTTCTGGTTTATCTTCTCGGTGGTGCTAAGGGCTCGAACGGTGATTGGAAACTCGAAAAAGTTGGAGATAACGTGGAAAACTTCAGAATGAACCAAAAAGTCGATGGCAACCTATACAACTCAAGTTGACGACTGGAAACTATGGGTGCAACTTGAAAAACTATGAAAGGTGCTTGAAAGAGCCGAGGATGACTTAAAGAACTTAGAATGACCGAAAAAGTCAGCGGCAACCCGTACATCTCGAGTTGATGACCAAAAATGACAGGAGGAACCCAAAAAACTTAGAGAGATGCTCGGAAGAGGTGAGGATGACCCAAAGAACTCAGAATGATTAGAAAAGCCAGAAACAACCTGTACAACTTGGGTTGACGACTAGAAACGATGGGAGGAACCTAAAAAACTCGGAGAGATGCTCGGAAGAGCCAGGTGTAGATACGCGAATTCGGCCCGGTTACAGGAAGAACAATCTTATTTCTATAGGTAACACTTGTTTTCTCCCAATTAGAGAGGTCGATTCGACATAAAAATAACCAAATTTCAGGAAATCTTGAGGCGTCCCGACGCCGCGGCGCCTGGCGTCGCGACGTCAGAGCGCCTGCAATTTCCCGCCTTTTCACCCTTTTATCCGGCCGGACGACCACCGTACCCAGAGGCGTACAAAAGTACAAGCGCTCCTCTGCCGGAGCGCCTGCAATCCCGCGCGTGACAGCCGGCTTTTCAGACGGTCAGCAATGCGTTGTCGAAATCGTACTGGGGACCCAGGCGCTCCGCCGTCGGAGCACCTGGATTCCCGCCTGACAACTGTCACCACAGGCTCCGCGTGCGCCGAAATTACAGTCTGACAGCCGCACGTCGTAGGTGCTCCCCTGACAGAGCGCCAGGATTTCCGCTGACAACCGCCGCCTGACATGCAGGGTGGTAGGTGGCGACAGGTATGGTCGGACGTGCTGATCCGCCGACTTGTCGGCGGATTTGCAGGCGCTCCCACGTCGCGACGCCAGGCGTCCTCAGGACGGAGCGCTATGGTCACTTTTGCGCACCTATAAAAGGAGACCCTTCTCCCACATTTAAGAGGTTCGAAGCTCCCAAGAGAGAGAGTCTAAGGAGCAGAGAGAGGGATTCCCGCAGCCTTAGCTCCCAAGAATTTTCTTGAGCCTCCCCACCACCCTTCCACCACCTTCCAACCCCCATTAGAGTCTACCATCCCACCCCCAAGCCTATCCATCCTCCATTACACCTCTTCCACCCCGTTCATTCAATACCACTCAAAACCATTCAAGACACCCGCCATCATACCATTAAAGGCCATTGCAAACCAAACGACGACCCCCAAGGAATCTCCAAAGCGAGGCTAGGAATCCGATCCCGCATCATTGGAACCGGGAGAAGATTGCATTGAAGATCGTTGCGAAGGACCGAAGCGCTCCATCGACGCGACGCCAGGCGACCTGTCGTCGGAGCGCCTGCAATTTCCAGAAGCCAGAAGCACCGGGCTTCTCTACGATCTTCTTCCTTACTTTACTCTCTCCTTTATTGTTCATTTGGGTTCCATTATGCATGTTGCATTAGTATAGCATAACGCATCTTATTCTTAGGTCATTTAGATCTTCCCTTAAAAAGGGGTTAGGAGTTAGTCCTAATCCGGTTCATTCACCCCCTTTTGTCATTGCTCTTCTTTCTTACGAATAGTTACTGCTCCACCTTTAGTTCTAATCGTTGTGCTTTCATTCATACTTTCTTTTCAGGCAAGCGAGTTTCTCCAAGGCTCTTCTTCCCCGGCCGGCCGAGGAAGGAGAAGATAGAACCCCCTGCAATCTCCCAGCTTATCGAGGTAACCGGTCACTCTCACTTCCTTTACTAGTTCATTTCTTTTATTTCTATCATCGGAGCCTCTCGGCTCCCGGCGACCTCACCATCCCTTTCTCTTTCGGTTTATAGGTTAAGTTAGTGTTGAAAATGCCACCGGCTATCTGATCTTCTTTCCCTTCTATTCTCCTCACGACCCGGACCGGTCCTTCGATGCCCAAGTGACATCAAGGGTTGAGTAGTCCGGGGATCAAGGTGAGTGCGGAGAAGGAAAGAAGGAAGAAAAGCAGGCAATAGATCGGTCCGTCGGAATCATCCACGACCGTGTCTATGGCGTGATTAACACGAACCCACCCTATCAAGACCGTAAGAAAGGGAGCACACACACACACATGCGCGAGGAGATATCTCTCCCTCCTCCGCGAGCTCCCCCCTCTCTTTCCCGGCGTCCACATCCTTTGGCGACCACGGTGGGACCTCTAAAGCCAAGGGAAAGTCACTTGCCATATTTATTTGAATGAAAGCCTCTTCCATCAAGTAAGTCTTCTATTCACTCTCTTTATCTCCACGTTTATTTGTATTTCGTCCCCCTCCTTTAAAAGTTAGAACCTCTCTTGCTCACCGCGTGGGCCACTACTCCTTGGCTCCCGCGTGAGCCACCCCCCCCATTTCCCCACTCACCGCGTGAGTGGTACATCATCGGCCCCGCGTGGCCCTCTCTTTCTGTTGATCCTATCAAAGGGGCACCACCGCTACCCTTTGCTAGGACGTTTGCAAACCGAGCTCCGCGAGCTCGAAGCATCTACAAGCACCGACTCCCGCGCGAGTCAACTCTACTTTTAATACCTTTTCATTTAAAAAGCATTGTCGTTTATTGCTTTCTCAGCATCATATCACCTTTATGTCCCCGCGGGACCCTTGCTTTATAGCTTTTCTTAAAATTTGCTGATTCCCGTTAAAAGCGTCCTGATACCGAGACGCCTGGCGGCGCGGTACCGGAGCGCCTGCAATTCCCCGAAACTGCTTTTAGTCCCTGCTTCTTGTTTCACTTCCAACCCTTATCACTCTTACTACCTTCTAATTTTCAGCATGCAAACCTGTCTTAGTGTTTAAATTTCTTTGTGCACCATCATCTCTTAAGTTCCTTTGTACTTCTCTCACGTTGTGTTGCTTTTATTTTATTGTTACTTGCTTCTTTATCCTTGCCCATTCCCTTGCATTAGCTTGCATCGAGGTACCGGTTCCATCCGGCCTCGTAGGTCATCCGAGAAGGGGGGCTCGCTCTCCTCCCAAAGCCATACACATCCAAAACACCATTCTTGGTGGATCTCGACTTCTCTTCCGGGGATTCCCTCTCGGTTGACTAAGTTGGTTTCCGCCAAGGCCTCCGTAAGTCCCCAGACGTGAAGGATTCCCTCTTCACCGATCGAGCTGGTTGTACCATTTCCCAAAAACCCGAAGTTTACCCATTACCTATCCGTGTGAGAAATCGTTCCACCTTACGTTGCTCGGCGTTGTGTGAGCATAGGGTCCCACCCATTTATTTGAGTGGACAATACTTTGCTAAACAAGCCACTAATCTAAGGTTGGAACAAAAAAAAAAAAAAAAATTTGCGCTAAGCATTCCAAGTCTTTGCTTTAACTTGTTTGTGTAACCAAAGAGAAAAGAAAAGGAAGGAGGAGACTCTCTCCTACAAAAAAAAAATCTAAAAGTCACCAAAAGAAGGTGTTCCTTTGAGGTAAAAAACTTCTCTCGATCACGACAATCAAAGAAAATAACCTCTAAGAAGCAATCCAAAAAAAAATCTTTGTCAAAGAAAACTTTGCTTTCGGATAAAAACTTGTCTTCTAGAATTAAACAACTTAAAAAGAAAAAAATCTGCTCAAAAGAAAACACCCAAAAGGAAACTTTGTCTTTCTTTGCTTTATGCCCGTGTCGCTCGGAGTCCGGACGAGTTATCATGGATCAACACTGCGAGCAAGCAGAGTATGAACATGCCTACTTTGGGGCAGAAGGCGAGCCGTCACTCCTTCCCGACGCTGTCTATGTCGTTAACGAACCCGGAGCCCCCGCTGAGCCGGATCAAGTTTCTCCTCCACCCAACCCGGGTTCCCTTTGGGAGGCATTCTCTCATGCCGACCCCACCCAACTTCAAGCCATAGAGGCTATTCTCAAGGGCAAGTCACCCGCCGATCATGACCCTCTCACCGGCGGTTTACGTGTTTCTACCCCTCGTTCAGTAGCACGTCGACCTGATGCGGCCGCCCAAGGCCATTCTTATACCGGGCCATCGCCCCCAAACTCCCCTCATCCGGTGGCTATCCTAAACCACCCGGATCCAAATTTGGCCGCACCATCACGGCCACCAGTCTTCTCTTCTAATCATTTCAATCTCCCCCGTCAAGCCGTGTGCCCACCAACCCACATTCGATGTCCGGTCCGCTTCGGCCTACTTAGCTCCCCCTCCGGTATATCAAGCACCCCCTCCCCCTCCAATTGTTCGAGAACCCTCTATCGACCGAGGCCATGCTGAACCGCCTAAGTCGGATGGAGGAGCAAGACAAAGAAATCCGCCGCCAGGTCGGCACCAAAGTTGCCCCTGAAATATCTCTCCCGTCGCTCCCTACTTTCCATCTTCCTCACTCCGAGATGCCGGTGTTCCGCCGTTACAACGGGTCCGGCAACCCCTTCCTCCATGTCAAAGACTTCCTATACGAATCCGTCACATGGCAGAATGATCCGAGAGCCCTTGCTTTTCTATTTAGAAGATCATTGGAGGGCTCGGCGCTTGAGTGGTTCTATTCGCTTGATTCAACGGAGGCCGGTAACTTTGATGTTGTCAAGTCCAAATTTTTGCAGAGATATCAAGACCGAGTTGGAATAGCCTACTCCATCACCGACCTTGTGGCTGAAAAAATGAAGGCGGATGAGGATTTTATCAGGTATGCGGACGGATGGAGGGCCATGGCGAGAGAAGCTCACGGATCCAATGTCGAACAAGAGCAGTCAAGCCGATCATAACGAATGCAACTCCAGCCATGAAGAACATGCTTGCCCTTCACCATCCCACCTCCATGAGTGAGTTATATGAAAAGGCGCGGTACATCCGGACCCAACTTCGGGATTCACCTATTATGAACTTATTTGATCCCCGACCTCGGGTCACCAAGAAAACCTTTCCTTCCACCTCCGGACCAGTAACTGAGGGAATAGTAAGCCATGAGCATGTTAGCGTTGTGGGAAATCCGCCTAACAATTACCCAAACCAACATAGAAACCCTCCTCCTAACAGAATGCTCCGATCCTCCGGCACCGATCTCGACCTCAACTTCCCCCACGGCCTCCCCAATACCAAGTCCAACAATACCGACCCCGTAATCAACAACCCTTGATGCCCCGAGCACCACAACCCGGGGCCCCGTAAACCTACCACCAGGCCCCTCCTCCGGTTGCACACCAACCAAGGAAAACCGGTCCCCGACGAGAGAATTACCCGCCATTGCCTTACTCACTTACGTATATCTTTAATGCCTTGATGGCCGCACAACAGATAGAGCTCCCAAAAGAAAGACCTGTCTGGCCAGGCACGGCAAACACTGGACGATATTGCATGTATCACCGATACCCCGGTCACATGATCGAGGATTGTTTTCAATTCAGGGACTACATTCATGATCTTCATGACCAAGGGAGTATTGACTGGGCACAAATGGGGGTATATATTGAATCATTGAAAACACAACAAGCCGAGACCGCGAGGGCGAAGAAGAATAAAGAATAAAGAACGAGAACAACAACAACAACAACAACTACAACAACAACCGCCACATGATCAGGACCTCGGGATAGTGCGCAATCCTTTGCCAAACCATGCGCCCGCTCCAATGGCAGCACCACCTCGCCATCCCATCAATCCTATCCTAACCCCGGCCGAAGAATCGTCCCGCCGAGGACAAGATTGGCAAATGGACCCAGCTACCGCCTCCTTCCACACATACACCCCTCACCACCCTGATAGGGCCATCTTATCCATTCCCCGTACCTCTCCTAACCTACCACCCATCATTCGTACACTGCCGCGACCCGCGTAAGGGTCTACCACCGCGACTCCTCCCCCTTCGCACCAATTACCCCACCCCGTGCGCCATCTCCCTTAGCCACTACACCCCCCCTACCGCCCATCATTAGACCAACACCCCCGTTAACCAATCCCGTACCCATCATGCCACTAAAAACACCACAACCATCACCCCTCCCCATTCGGCCCATTGGCCCAGTAATGACCCCGCTTAGCCCTATCAATACCCCACCGCCTTCACCTAAGCATACCCAGTCCAGTCGTTTAGATCACATACCAGTCCCCATCGAAACATCATCCGCCGGGCCTACACCACCTCTTGCTGCCATCCTACGGAGCGGACGCATGGTCCAACGCGTCTTTCCCCAAGCCGGTGCAACACAAGCAGCCCCGAGATCGAGGAGGAACCGGTCGAGGAACCAAGTCCGGGAACTACATATGATCCGCCGAAACACCTTGATAAAACGCCAGCCGAATTTCTATTTTAGAATTGATCAAACGGTCCAAAGTGCATCAAGAGGTACTTCAGCAGTATTTACAAAAGGTGCTTGTCAGTGAAAGCCTCCCGCCCGAGAGAATCACCGCCGTCTTGGCTCCCCGGAGTGAACATCCAGCCCTAACTTTCACTGATGAGGAGTTGGCAGCCCCTGAAGTCAGGAGGTGTGCATTGTGCTTAACAGTAAACATTCGAGGCACACAGATAGATTCATGCTTGGTGGATACCGGTGCCTCCTTAAACATCATACCTCCCGAAACATTGAATTGTTGCGGCATTTCAGAGACGGAAATCCAACCCTCTCACATCACTGTGACGGCATTCGATAACATGAAGCGGCCCGCTCACGGCACCATTTTTCTTGACATCGAGCTCGGTCCCAAGACGATCAAGCCGATTTCCATGTGCCGGAGATGGATCCTACCTATCGGGTCATTTTGGGTCGTCCTTATCTCGAAGCATTAGGGGCGTAGCATCAACTAATCATCGGTGTATCAAGTTCCCTCACAAGGGGCAAATTGTAAAGGTAACCGGTTATGTAACAAGAACACTAGCTACCGGATTACCTAGCCACCCGCCTTCACATTAATAGAACCTCCAAGAAAAGAATGGCAGCCAAAGCAAAAGAGGAAAAACACAGAAGAACCAATAGGGTGGCATATTATGAGAATTCTGGGGTATCAAGAGGGCCAAGGATTGGGCAAGTTCTTGCAAGGCATCACGGAACCTATCAGTCCCGCCAACCGACTTACCAAGATTGGCCTGGGATACGATGGGACAATCCAAAACGGCAAAAGGCCCGGACAACAGTCGGTGGCAAAAGGTCTTGCAAAATACTTTCTGAAAGGGGAAGTGATCCAGATTAATGAAGAGGAGCCAGGCTATCTCAATGACATCAACAGTCGTCCACGGAAAAGGCAGAAGGTCGACGAAGGTGAGGATGAATTATTATTTCCGCCGAGGAAGAAGAATCAAGGAAAGAACCACTTGAGTCGCCAAGGATCGCAAGCACCTTGACAACCAAATCTGCTATTCCCCCTAATCATTCCACGAGGGCCTTCCCTCAACCTCTCATTCTCCGGGGCCGAGTCCCTCTCTCAACTAAGTCTATCCCATGGGCTCCCAATGCCCTTCTATGGCAGGCCCTTCTCGGCCCACGTGAGGAAAGAATTACTCCCGTTCCGCACAATCATCACCATTGGGCCCGAAAGCCCTCTCCATTCTACATTAGTCGGAGCCTTGGCCTCTTTGGCCATTGAGCAAGTTCAATCCTGGGTCAGACCAGATGGCCCGCCCGATCCACTAAATCTTCTCCTTCTAGGGTCAACCGACTCATCTCCGATCAAGGAGGATCATAACTCTCTCCAGAACCTTTCTCAAACTTTCACATTCCTTTCCCTTCGTAATGAAAACGGTGCCGTAACCCGTCCCGTACATATGGTTGGCACCGCCCAAAAAAAAACGTCCTTCTCACGACTCGCATCTCGATCGAGGAAACATCCGTCCTTGCCCCCAAGGACCTTCCAACCTCAGAAACCGAGTCCTTGAGCGAATTGCTCTATCCTTCACCTCCTGTAAATATCACCCCTCCTAATCTCTCCCTTCCATCATCATCTCAATCATTCCCCCTAGGATCAGTGTCCAAGAGATTCCAGGCTAAGGGAAAGAGGGTACCAAATCGGTATCTGTATCAATTGGCTGACAAGAGTTTAGAATGCGCGAAATTGCCAGGATTTTGGGATAACAATATTCAGTTGGATGAAGTCTTCTATGAGGACGAAGAAAACATGGATCGATCCTTGGGAGTATATGAAGTCGGTTCAGAAAAGGACCTTGATACAGATGAGGAAGAGGATATAGCAGATGCCTATGCTTCAGGCTTGAAGAGATTCGAAGAACCCTTAGCTTCTGCTGATGAGCCTACGAAGGAACTCAATCTCGGGACGTTAGATGATCCAAAAGTTGTCCTCATCAGTGCTAGTTTATCTCCCTCCCAAGAATCAGATTTGATAAGGTCTTTACACGAATACCGGGACACATTTGCACGGACTTATCAAGAGATGCCGGGACTAGACAATTCATTGGTCGAACATCGTTTGCCACTTAAGGATGGAGCTGTCCCGGTAAAGCAAAAGCTTAGAAGATTCCACCCAGAAGTGGCCCTGAAAATGAAAGAGGAGGTCGATAAGTTGCATCAAGCCACATTTATTAGAGTCGTCCTTTATCCTCAATGGGTGGCTAATATTGTCCCGGTAATGAAAAAGATGGCAAAGTCCGCATCTGCATTGATTTTAGAGATTTGAACAAAGCTTGCCCTAAGGATGATTTTCCCCTCCCTCACGTCGATGTGCTTGTTGATAATACGGCCGGTTTTGAAACCCTTTCATTCATGGACGGATATTCCGGGTACAATCAGATTCGGCTAGCGGAAGAGGATCAGGAGAAAACATCGATCACTACACGTTGGGGAACGTGTTGTTCTGTCGTCATGCCTTTCGGATTAAAGAACGCAGGAGCTTCTTACCAGAGGGCAATGATGGCAATTTTTCATGATATGATGCATCAATGTGTAGAGGTGTATGTGGATGATTTAGTGGTCAAATCCCGAACCCAAGATGAACATTCTGAGGTTTTAAGAAAGGTCTTGCAGAGAGCTCGAGAATTTAAGCTAAAGATGAACCCGAAGAAGTGCGTGTTCGGTGTAGCATCCGGCAAATTATTGGGTTTCATTGTTAGCAAAAGGGGAATTGAGATTGATCCCAATAAAGCCAAGGCTATCATTGATATGCCCCCACCAAAGAATTTGAAAGAACTTAGGGGGATGATTGGAAGATTGCAATTTGTCCGCCGGTTCATCTCACAGCATTCTCAAAGGTGTAAGCCTTTTTATGAGTTAACCAGGGCAAAAACAGAATTTAAATGGGATCAGAAGTGCCAGGAGGCTTTTGACGGTTTGAAGAAATACCTTTCTAGCCCTCCTGTACTCCAACCCCCAAATCCAGGCAAGCCTTTGATTCTGTACATCTCAGTTCTGAATGAATCCTTAGGTGCTGTATTGGCACAAGTAGACGAGGAAGGGAAAGAACGGGCTGCCTACTATCTTTCTAAAATCTTTGACCCTTGTGAGATGAATTACACCGCCATGGAGAAAACCTGTGTTTCTCTAGTTTGGGTGGTACAAAAACTCAGGCACTATTTTCTCGCTCATGAGGTCAACCTCATCGCCCGAATGAACCCCATCAAATTCCTCCTCGAAAAATCTGTCCTCACTGACCGACTCGCCAGGTGGCAAAGCTTCCTATCCCAATTTGACATCACTTACATCCAACAGAAATCAATCAGAGGGTATGCCATTGCCGAGCATCTGGCTCACCATCCCATCCCTAGCTTTGACCCAGTCCAGCCTGAATTGCCCGACGAAGGGCTCTTGTCCCTTCATCATTCCGAATTATGGACCCTTTATTTTGATGGTGCTTTAAATTCTCAAGGAAGGGGAATCGGAGTTGCCCTTTTGTCCCCGGAAGGGGTTGTTATTCCCCGAGGCCTTCCAACTCGCTTTCCCGCCACCAACAACATTGCCGAATACGAGGCCCTCCTAGTCGGGATTAGAGGCCGCTCGCTTCCACGGAGCCACCGATTTGAGAATTATAGGCGACAGCCACCGATTCTTCGGCAAGTACTCTCCGTATATCGAACATCTCATCCCGGACTCAAACCCTATCAAGAACTCACTTCTTCTTACATCAAGCTCTTCACTAAGCTCGAATTTGTCCATATCCCTCGTGCTCGTAATATCCTTGCCGATTCTCTAGCATCATTGGCATCCTCTTTATCAATCCCGCTAGGAGTGTCGATAGAACCATTTCCGTCCGGCGGAAGATGATACTCGCTATTAGGGATGCTCGATTTCTCGATATCCAAGAGAAATTCACAAGGAAGGAATCGCTTGAGCAAAAGGAGGAATTATCCATCATTGAGGTTGAAGGGTTAAATGAAGAAGAAAAGAGGCCATGGTACCATGAGATTGCTCAATATTGCCAGAATCAGACCTACCCGCCCGAGCTTACAGCCGACGAAAGAAAAGCCGTCAGAAGGATTTCCCAGAAATATCTAGTGCTGGGCGGGACACTCTTTAAAAGAAGCATGACAGGGGTTCTATTGCGTTGTGTAGATGAAAAAGAAGCTGAAATAGTGCTTGAAGAAGCTCACTCAGGGGTGTGTGGGGGCCACGTTAGTGCCCAAGCCCTTGCCAAAAAAATCATTCGGCAGGGGTATTACTGGCCCACATTGGAGGAGGACTGCTCAATCTTTGTTCGGCACTGCCACCGATGTCAGCTCCATGCCGATAAGATCCACTCTCCGGCATCTTCTGTCCATCCTATCCATGCCCCCGGCCTTTTGCTATGTGGGCTTTTGATATCATCGGTCCCCTTGGTAATCCCAACTCCACGAACAAAACCAAGTCTTTTATTCTCACCGCGACGGAGTACTTCACCAAATGGGCCGAAGCAGAAGCTTACACGGAAATCAAGGCATCGACAGTGTGCACATTCATCAGGCGCAACATCCGGTGCGGATTCGCGATCCCCGGCTGCATCGTCACCTGCAATGGGCCTCGGTTGTCTCCCAAGACCCGCAAGACCTTTGCAACAGGTATCGCATAAAATTGCATCATTCATCCCCATATTACCCTCAAGGCAACGGTCAAGCAGAAGCCACTAACAAAACCCTGATAAAAATCGTTAAGAAAACATGTGAGTCCAGCAAGTTCGCGGATTGGCCAGATAAGTTGATCGATGCTCTATGGGCCTACCGCACTTCGGTCCGAACCCCAACGGGCCAGACTCCCTATGCCTTGGCATATGGAATGGAGGCGGTAGTCCCATACGAAGTACTCATCCCTTCCCTCCGAGTTCGGATCGATCGAGACATCCCTACGGATGATCGGCGGGAATCTCTCCTAGCACGGCTCGAACTCTTGGACGAGAAGAGGCCGCCCGCCGCCGAACATGCCCGGACTTATCAGAATAGGCTTAAAAGATTTTATCAGAAAAGAGTGGTTGAGAGAAAATTCGAAATCGGTGAGGTTGTGCTTAAAAGGATTTTCATAAAGCCGGGCGGTCCCCGCTCAAAACTTCAACCAAATTGGGAGGGACCCTTTGTAATTTCAGAAACCTACCCTGGCAATTCTTATAAGCTAGTTAACGCAGATGGAGATGAATTGACTCACCCTTGGAATGGACTCTATCTTAAGAAATATTTTCCCTAGAAACAACAAAAAAATGTAAAATACCAAAAAAAGTCGTGGAAGAAGTTTACTCTCACCTGTCCTTGCTTGCTATTAGGCCTGCCCGTCCAAGTAAGGGTTAAGGATAAGCATCACACTATGCACATCGCACGCCTAGACTCCGGGATTCAACGGCCAAAGCCAGAAAAGAAAGTCAGGTAGCGCTGGGCAAAGAAGATCAACCATGCCCTATTCCTTTCTCGCTTCGGCCCGAGGAAAGATTCAAGGGATTTCGGGCAAGGAATACCGAAAATGCTCACCATCCAAAAAAAGGGGAAAATCCTATAGGGTCTGTCTTCTCAAAAGAAAAGGCACCAAAAGATGGGCAATGAACCCCTCAGGTCAACCGAAAAAAAATGCATAGACCTGTCTGAATGAGTGCTTAAAAACAGCCCCAAAAAGAAAAGGCACCAAAAGATGGGCAATGAACCCCTCAGGTCAACCGAAAAAGAATGCATAGACCTGTCTGAATGAGTGCTTAAAAACAGCCCCAAAAAGAAAAGGCTCCAAAAGATGGGCAATGAACCCCTCAGGCAAAAATGACCTGTCCGAATGTGGGCCACAAAATGGGCAAGAAGGAATGACCCAAAAGAATTTAAACTTGGCAGATGGGCGTCAGTACGGGAACCCGCTTAATATCCTTTGAGTTTGGCCAAAGGCTTATCTTAATCTCTTCCTTCTTCGACCACCATGGGTAGGGTTGATCAACCGAGCCCCGGCAGGATCCTGGTTTATTGAAGGCAGAAAGCCTAAGAATCCCGGAAGGAGGCACATCACCTACGCGTGGCACTTATCCTTAGCCACTACGCTACTATGAAAGGGGGAACCTAGTTGCAAGCAAGGCAAATGGTGAAGAGCGTCTACTTCGTCCACGAACGAAAAAAAATGAATATATCTAAAATCCAAACAAATCTAGAAATTTCAAAAGAACAAAAAATCTGCAAAATTCTCAAAACCCCTACAAATTTGAACATCCAAAACCCCGAAAAAATCTATAAAATTTAAAACCCAAAACTAAAGAGTTAGTGCTTGTAAATTGACCGCATGTCTAGTTGCATTCATGTTTAATTTTCTGTCATGCACGTTTCGTTTCTGCACTACATAGTTATGTTTCTTATTTTCCTAGTTAAAAAGGCCCATGCCTCCTGACATCTTGCAAGAGGCTAAGCCTAAACAAAATCTAACCGCTCTTCTGGTTCAGTGAGACAGTCAACAGGTACGAAGATAGCAGAAGCAGATGGCCAAAATAAATCCACTATGGGCTCAAAAGTGTGTACAAGTATATCACGTGGCAGAGGGGGCCGGCACATCGGAATCGCCGCCTCCCTCCACCGCTGGCTCCTGGGGAACCGGCTCTACTACAGGAGGGGGAAGGGGAGTCCTCTCGCCACCTGCCCAAGAAGAAGTGCCCGACCGGCTCGGGCCGCGAAGCGTCGTCCGCCGAGAGTCGGTTCGATGTGACCGACCCTGTGATCGAGAGCGGGCCAGCTCCAACAGCTCTGTCGCCCGCCGTGTCTCCATTGCCAGCATCTCCTCCAGATGCTGGATCCGCAGCCGGAGGATCTGCTCACTCTCGGGGAGGACCCGAGCCCTTGACTGCTCTACCTGCAAGGTCAAACGAAGATCAACAACAAGCAAAGAAAAGAAACGAGACTGGAACAAGCTCGAGAGACTCACCCCCGTCAGAAGGGCGGAATCAGACGGAGGAGGTCGACTCTCCGAATCGGCCACCTGGGCCTGAAGTCGAGCAACCTGCAGAGAACGGGATTAGATACCGCAACGAAGCAAAATGAAGCAAACCAGGGAGCATACCTGATCCCGGAGGGCTCGCTCTGCCTCCTCGGCAGCTCCTCGGGCACCATCTAGCTCGGCCACCTGGGCCCGTAGCTCTCGAACCTGCACGGAACAAAGATTAGAGCAATGCAACCAAACAGCAAAAGGAAAGAAAAGCAGAGACTCACCTCCTCGCGGAGAAGGGTCTCCGCCTCTGATGGTCCCTCTGCCGGGACCTCCACTGTCGGCTCTGCCGCCGACGGAACCTCCGCCTCTGGGAAGTACGCCGCCGGCCCCACCGATGCCGGACTCCCTACGACCGGCTCGAAGGCCGCCGACTCACCCTCCCGCTCGGGCGGCCTGCGGACGGATGGCTCCCCCTCCTCCTCCATCGAGGGCGCCCCTCCGAAGTACGGCAGCGTCTACGCACTCGCGGAGGCCGCCAAATGCCGCGCGGCCCCACCTCTCCCTGCGACCTCGGAGATGGAGCCGCAGCACGCTGAAAAGAAAAGACGATGTGAAGGCGATGAAAGAATCATCATGAATAAAAATCAGGAGAAGAGCCGTACCTGAGCGAGCTGGGCCTCCAGCTCCCGGATCCTGTCATCCCGCTCCGTGATCTGGTCACGGAGGCGGGTGAGCTCTGTCTGGGTCGCCTACAAGGAAGGGTTGGTCAGAACAGAACAAGCAAGCACAAGAATAATCAGAAGGAGAAGCAACGTACCGTGTCTGTCACCTCGAACAGGTGACCGTAGAACTCTGTAAACTGTCGGAGATACTCCGAGCAGTCGGTCGCCTGGGAGACCACCGGGGTGCCACCCCGATCCCAGATCTCCAGGGCCAGCCGGCCCGACTCTTGCCGATCCACCTTGTGGACCAGCCCGCGAGTGCTCCTCCCCATCTTCGGGTAGGGAGGAAGAGTCACCCACTCTCGATTGAACCCCGGTGACCGCATCGAGAGACGCTGCCACAGGGGCTCAATCTCGTTCAGGCAGATCAGGTAGGTGTCCCTACCAAACACTGCCTGGGACTCCGCCACCCAAGGCTGGGCAGTGTCATCGTCCTGGAGATAGGGCCTCCACACCACCTGCAAAGAAGGCAAACCAATGTCAGAAAGCAGCACCAGACAAGACAAACCAAAGCATCTAAGGAGCGGAAGCCAATAACACTTACCCGGTCATGGGGGAGGTGAAGCAAGGCCTTCCGCAAACTCTCCACCCGGTACCGATGGGGAGATGCGGCCCGGTGCGCCACCCACCGCCGGAGGAGCGGGTAACAAGCAGGTCCCGTCTGTCGCACCGCCCGCCGAAGGGGCAAGTGCAGGTAACTCCAGACCTGAAAATGGCAAGCATGTCAGATACACAGGTATGAAATATGTAATTTATTTAAATAGACTGTGTAAAAGTGATTACCTGGAGAAAGGGAGTGAAGTCGGCAACGCCAACAGGCCCGACTCCATGGCGAGGGAGGCAAAGAGATGCGCCAACATGGCGGCACCCCGGAGCATACTCGCCTACCCGCGAAAGGCGGGCGAGTAGAGGCGGGCACCTCGTGGATCCTCGTCACCCTTGCCGCCCGGCAAAAGCCGGGTAAGCAAGAACAACAGAACCGACGGAGGTCCCTCGTCTGCCCTCGCTCCGTGCCCTCCTCGCCACAGAGCTCCTCCCTCACCTCGGCGGTCAGGCGACCCCTGACCTCCGAGAGAAGGGCACCATCCTTGGGGACCGCTGCCGAGCGGAACCCCACCATATGCCCGATGGCCTCCCGCTCTAGCATCCTCGTACCGCCAGGGAGGGTCGGAGTGTCAAGACCCAAGAGGTCCCGGCAAAAACCGGAGTAGTCCTCATAGGTCTTGCCGGTCACCGGCCGGCCGTGTACACGTAGACCCGTAATACGGGCCACGTCCTCCAAAGAGGGCACCATGTGCCCCCAAGGGAAGATGAAGGAGCGGGAGACCGAGTCCCACCGCTCCCTCACGGCCTGGATCAGGGAGAGATCCTCCCGCATCGCAAGGCAGAGAGGAGCGCACCGAAGCCCATGGCATTCGCCCGCCCTTCCGGAACTCCCGCAGCCCCTCGTACACACAAAGGACTAACTCCCACGAGATGCGGGAGCGGAGCTTGCCCGGCATATAGAAAAGAATACCTTGTCAGTTTCGTAAAAGTGCAGGTGAATTATCAAGAGCAAGGCAAGATAAGGGGCTTACCTCAAGACGGGGGTGCGGGCGGGCCTCTGGCGCGACAAGGGGAACCTCCTCGACTGGGGGAGGCGGCTCCGGGGCTGGCGGGCGAGGCCTCCGGCGTGCTCGGGAGGTGCGTGGTCGCCGCGCCATCTGCAAGGCAGGGAATCGACAGGTTAGTATCATACAAAGGTCGAAGAAACCCGGTTTCGGGAATAGCAGCGCTCCCCCTTCGGAGCGCTCGTGCCGACGTCCCGAAGTCGCCACGCCGGCCTAGCGCTCCAACTTCGCGACGCGGAGCGTCGCGAAGACGCAGCGCTTGAATAGCGCTCCGCCTTCGCGACGCCAGGCTCCGGGCGCCGCCGCCGCGACGCCCGGCCGGCCGTATTTGACCGACTTCGACACCGTCGAAATCAGTCGAGAAATTTCGGAAATCTCGGAAAACTCATGTCATCGGAAAGATCATAATCTATTCTACAACTTCCAAGAAGAGACCGACTGACCTGGATGAAGAAGGAAGACGCACGGAGCTCCGGAAGGCGTGACCTTTTTTAACTGGAACTGGGAAATGCTCGCGTGAAAATGAACTTACTACAGTAACTCTGTATATATAGTGAAGGCAAAATTTTTTGAAAAATTCCAAAAAAAATCTGAAAAAATCTCTATAATTCCCTAAAAATCTCAAAAGTTACAAAACCACCAACCCCGAGGACCTTCCATCAACGAGCGGGTCGAAAATCGAGGGGAATGTGAAGGGCCAATGAAAAAGCCCGGTAGTCCGGATCTGGGACGCCTGGCGTCGCCATTTCGCGACGCCAAGCGTCTCGCTGCCGGAGCGCCTGGAAATTCAGTAGCCAAAAATCTTTGCTTTAACATTTTTGACCTTTTAACATCTGTTTACTCAATGCACACATACATGCACATGCACTCTTTTGGAAAATTCTGACAATATTGCAGGAAGAAAACAAGTTCAACATAAACAGCCAAACCCGGCCCGGGCAAGACAACAACAAACGGCCGCGCGGGGCCACAAAAGACAAAGACAACATAAGCGGCCGCACCCGGCTTGAAAGTACAACAACATAGACAGCCACGCAGGCCCAAGAGAACAACAACATAATGCGGCCACACACGGCCCGTAAAAGACAACAGATCAAGCCCGATCATAGAAGAAGGACACGCAACCGGGCAGAGTAGCGCGCCACTCGGTCACCCTCCTCCTGAACATCCTCGCCCACCTGGAAAGTCCTGCAGGCTCTCCAGAGCTCAATGATGCTCCGGCACTCCTCCGCGTCATCAGGGGTACCAAAATGACGATCCTTGATCGCGGGAAGATGGGAAAGGCAAGGCACCCTAGACCGAGGGGCACTGATCTGAGGGAAACAGCGGTGTGGGTTGTACAAGACAAATGATGAGCTAGTAATCAACCTCAAATCCACACCTGGAGAGTGGCAGACTCGAACCTCCCTCCCTATCATGGGAGGAGGAGGGCATAGAAAAGCGAGAGAGGTCGTTGGCTAAGAAATATGCACGCCAATCCTGGCGGGTCTTCACTGATGGGCAAGTGTTCACAACCCTCTCTTCCATGCCTAAGATATGGGTAATGGTGTGGAGAGGGCTATGGAGAAAATAACGAGAAGAAGACACGCGATGGTCGGCCACACTGAACTTAAAGTGCCAATCGGCCCACGATGCTAGGAGGAGAAGGCTACCATGCATGGGCCGGCCGATACAGGCTGAAGATAAGCCGTCATACAAAAAACCGAGGACAGAAGTGATGATCCTCTCCCTCCGCCAAACACCCCGGATACTAGATAGACACCCGGGGTGAATCCAGCCGTCCTCGGCCGGGAAGAGAAGGGTGGAGACAAGAAGGGTGGCAGCCCCCTTCATGCCGTGAAGAAGGTCAATGTCACCGCCAGCCTCCTTCTATGGCACCAATGGTCCACTTCGTGAGGCCCTTCACACCGATCCCGTCCCCCGTGATGATTAGACGGGCTGAAGTAGGACTCATGAATTCCTCGAGGAATTCCGAGAAGACAAAAGATCGGTGGGAACAAAAGTAAAGAGCTCCCGACGATCGGGGACCGCCGAAGACCGAGAAGGATCTCGGCCTCCTCCAGGAGAATGGTACACTCATAGGAGCCCATGATGAAAGTGTTGGTTTCCGGATGCCAACGCTCCACTAGAGCACCAAGAAGGGAGAAGTCCCAATGGTATTTCATGATGTTGCGAGCATGGGTGAGAAGGCCCAAGAGGCCCCACTCGCGAAGGAAGGCACGATTGTGGTAAAAGAGGCAAATGATGAGGCGGTTCATCCGGGTCGAACAGCCCCCGGCAACGCGCACCCGGGAAGGGGGAGACTCCGCACAAGACAAGTTCGGACAGATCGTGAACTGTCATCGGAAATAGCAGCGCTCCGACGACGCAACGCCCGGCGTCGTGAAGACAGAGCGCTTGGATGAATCCCACGTAAACCAGAAAAGGGCAGAAATGGAAGAAGGAACCGGCCTAAAGAGGGCCCACAAGAAAGCAAAACGATGAAAAACGAACTTTAAAAGACAAATGAAGGTAGAAACTTACCACTCCCGCCGAGACCCGATTCTGAATGTGCCCCGGAATGTCTGAAAGCCTCTTCGCCTTCAATGGAACATCGGGTCGGTGTGGAAGCTCCATGACAAGCAGTTGAAGAGCCAGAAATGAGGAGAAGATGGAGCAAGGGGGCGGTCCAAGGGAGTGGAGAAGGTCTCTCCTCCCCCTTGGGCGACCTGGAGCACATATAGGGGCTAGAAAGGGGGAGGGGGAGCTCCCCATTACCCACGACGAGACGGGCGACAGGCCCTTGACGGAAAGCTGCGCGGGGTTGCAGGCGCTCTTACCTTGCGACGCCTGGCGTCGCGTCGAAGGAGCGCTTTAAAGAAATCCGAAAAGAAGAAGAGAAAAATGATGAGAAATGGTCAAGATCAGTATTTTCTTGCATATTAAGTATAGTAATACTTGAAATGTTGAGGACCACAAGTTCTAAGAACGCCGGGCCCGAGAACCCCTCAAACAAAATCAAGGACGGAACGGCTGTTCAAGGAACCTGCGGATAAGCCAAAATCACGAGCTTTGGGGACGACGGTTCCTGATCAGTGTCCTGACCCACTACTCGTGATCTATATCTTCAACTATGATTCTTAAATATCAGTTTTTATTTCTTTCTTTCACCCAGCATGCATCCGCATACATCATCTGCATTTGATTATCATCGTTATGATTGTTTTCATGAAAGATCATTTTCTCTGATAAAGCAAACAAGTGTTTATTGAGAAAAGAAGTTATTCCACTCCGAGCTACATCAAGTCCCCACAAGAACCGGACGAATCCCAAAGACTTAATTCCAGTTGATTGGAGGTTCTTTTGATTTTAAATCAACTTCTGCTCAGCCCTTCTTGGTACAAGCCCCCCACAAAGCTGGGCCCCTAACCCAGATGAACTCACGAGCCACGCTCGGAGGTTCCCCGCACGCAGGAGCAGGCTTTTATTTTTCTCTCTCGTGCCCACGGCACATCTCGTCTCCAATTAACCACGAAAGAAGTCCGGAAGATACAAAAGGCAATTGCGGATCTTGAGAAGGCTCAATTCACCTCGGTCGTGTCGTAAGTCGCGTATCTAAATCTACACCTTGACGTCAGTTTTTCAGTCCGCCATCACTTCACTCCGCTTCACCTCACTACGGTCGCTTCCGCTACACTCCGTGCCACTCCCTTGCAAAACCAACGTCAAGGCGAGGCAAGCTGTAGATACGCGAATTCGGCCCGGTTACAGGAAGAACAATCTCATTTCTATAGGTAACACTTGTTTTCTCCCAATTAGAGAGGTCGATTCGACATAAAAATAACCAAATTTCAGGAAATCTTGAGGCGTCCCGACGCCGCGGCGCCTGGCGTCGCGACGTCAGAGCGCCTGCAATTTCCCGCCTTTTCACCCTTTTATCCGGCCGGACGACCACCGTACCCAGAGGCGTACAAAAGTACAAGCGCTCCTCTGCCGGAGCGCCTGCAATCGCGCGCGTGACAAGCGGCTTTTCAGACGGTCAGCAATGCGTTGTCGAAATCGTACTGGGGACCCCGGCGCTCCGCCGTCGGAGCACCTGGATTCCCGCCTGACAACTGTCCCCACAGCCTCCGCGGGCGCCCAAATTACAGTCTGACAGCCGCACGTCGGAGGTGCTCCCCTGACAGAGCGCCAGGAGTTCCGCTGACAACCGCCGCTTGACATGCAGGGTGGTAGGTGGCGACAGGTATGGTCGGACGTGCTGATCCGCCGACTTGTCGGCGGATTTGCAGGCGCTCCCACGTCGCGACGCCAGGCGTCCTCAGGACGGAGCGCTATGGTCACTTTTGCGCACCTATAAAAGGAGACCCTTCTCCCACATTTAAGAGGTTCCAAGCTCCCAAGAGAGAGAGTCTAAGGAGCAGAGAGAGGGATTCCCAGAGCCTTAACTCCCAAGAATTTTCTTGAGCCTCCCCAACACCCTTCCACCACCTTCCAACCCCCATTAGAGTCTACCATCCCACCCCCAAGCCTATCCATCCTCCATTACACCTCTTCCACCCCGTTCATTCAATACCACTCAAAACCATTCAAGACACCCGCCATCATACCATTAAAGGCCATTGCAAACCATACGACGAGCGCCAAGGAATCTCCAAAGCAGGCTAGGAATCCGATCCTGCATCATTGGAACCGGGAGAAGATTGCATTGAAGACTGTTGCAGAGGACTGAAGCGCTCCATCGACGCGACGCCAGCGACCTGTCGTCGTAGCGCCCGCAATTTCCGTGCCGAAGCACCGGGCTTCTCTACGATCTTCTTCCTTACTTTACTCTCTCCTTTATTATTCATTTGGGTTCCATTATTCATGTTGCATTAGTATAGCATAACGCATCTTATTCTTAGGTCATTTAGATCTTCCCTTAAAAAGGGGTTAGGAGTTAGTCCTAATCCGGTTCGTTCACCCCCTTTTGTCATTGCTCTTCTTTCTTACGAATAGTTACTGCTCCACCTTTAGTTCTAATCATTGTGCTTTCATTCATACTTTCTTTTCAGGCAAGCGAGTTTCTCCAAGGCTCTTCTTCCCCGGCCGGCCGAGGAAGGAGAAGATAGAACCCGCTGCAATCTCCCAAATTTTATCGAGGTAACCGGTCACGCTCTTATCCTTTACTAGCTCCTTTGATTTATTTAGGTCATCGGAGCATCTCTGGCTCCTGCCGACCACACCAGCCCTTCCTCGTTCGGTTTATAGGTTAAGTTAGTGTTGAAAATGCCACCGGCTATCCGATCTTCTTTCCCTTCGATTCTCCTCACGACCCGGACCGGTCCTTCGATGCCCAAGTGACATCAAGGGTTGAGTAGTCCGGGGATCAAGGTGAGTGCGGAGAAGGAAAGAAGGAAGAAAAGCAGGCAATAGATCGGTCCGTCGGAATCATCCACGACCGTGTCTATGGCGTGATTAACACGAACCCACCCTATCAAGACCGTAAGAAAGGGAGCACACACACACACACGCGCGAGGAGATATCTCTCCCTCCTCCGCGAGCTCCCCCCTCTCTTTCCCGGCGTCCACACCAGGGATGGCTCGAAGAACACGGAATGACGGGGAAAGCTAGCGGCAACCCGTACAACTTGGGTTGTCGACTAAAAATAACAAGAGAAACTTGGAAAACTCAAAGAGATGCTCGGAAGAGCCGAGGATGACTAGGAGTACTTAGAATGACTGAGAAAGCTAATGGCAACCCTTATGGCCTGAGTTGATGACCGAAAATATGGAAGATCTGACAGCAACTGAGAAACTCTAATGGTAAGCAAAAAATATACAATAACTTGATGAAAGGATATGACACAATGGTCCTCACTTGACAAACACAGATTCGACCAGGGTTCAGTAACTCGTCCTCAGATTTCCTATAACCTTCTTGGCTCATCCAAAAGGGTAGTTCAATTTGATTTTAATGGTCCAATACGGGTTGTTGCCAATAGAATAAGAGTTTTAAGCTGCAAATTAGGCCAAATTGGCGTTTCTACATCTTGGAGAGAAAGCTTTCTCTATTGACAACTTCATTGGAACACATCTAGAAAATCCTGTAGAATCCAATGAAGAGACACAAGTGATGGTGACCACAAAATGAGCTTTCTTTCTCTTTCTTAGAGCAATTTATCTCAATGGAAATGTGAGAGAATGTTGAAGAAAGCCTTGGAATGAGCTAGGGATGTTGGAGACAGAGCCTCATAACCTTGGTTAATGAAAAGAAAACCTCAATTTATAGGAAAAGAAAAGATGATCAAAACTAAGAAATTGGATTACCGCTCCCCCTTAAGGGGGCATGGTAGGCATGCCCAATTAGGGAGGCGAGGATAGCATGTTCCCCTAAGGGGGTGTGGTGATTGCGCCGCCACCCAAGAATAGTAAGGGGGTGCAATCTACTGAACTTCCTCTATTTGGCGCCACCGATGCAAAATGCCTTCTAAAATTGAAAAACCCTAAGTGACTGCACCCCTCAGGGGGTGCGGTCCAAAATGAAAAACTAAATAAAGAAAGCCTTCCAGTGACCACGGTTTTATTTTCTTAGTTGTTGTATGAAACAACGACTTACTATAGGGCATTAATAAAGTCGTTTTATAGTACAACGACATATTCATCCTAATCGGGGACCAGAATAAAGTCGTTTTACCTTTAAGTGACTTGAAAGTCGTAAAAGGTAAATGCGACCTTAATACAGAAATCATTAAAGTCATGAATTTATACCACGACTTACGTTTTAAAGTCATAGTTATGAGAACGACAATCTTTGTAAAAACGCTAAAGTCGTACCTATGGTAAATGACTTTCCCTACACCAGAAAGTCAATTTTTAGATCAAGTCGTAGGTTGCCAAAGCGACTTTAAAGTCGTATATAATTACTACGACTTTGTGCACAGGACTTTTAAAGTCATAAGATGAATATACGACTATCTGAGAAAGTCATGGTATATTACCACGACTTTCTCAGATAGTCGTGATATTATAGTGCGACTTTATCTCTTTACAGAAAAAAAAAGTTACCAGCCGGATTTATATAGACCTATAAAGGTTGTATGCACAATACAACTTAAAGTATCCATCCATACAAAGTACAGCAAAAAATATATACAAAGGCCATCCAACAAAGGCCATTCATACAAAGTACATCGGTCCTCTAAAGGCCATCCAACAAAAAAAGTTACTTTATCCTTGTTTTTTTTGGGCTGCCCGTAGAAACTGGATCAATTCATTAATAAAGAAATATAAAAAAGGGAGAGTACAACCACAACATTGCAAAAGATCCATCCAGCAGAAAATCACCCAAGGGGAGATGAACAACAAAAGGAACCCAAAACTTGCGCAAAATTTTGAGATACTAAAACTTCGAGCATCCAATTCCATGTTTAAATGGACAGAATTTTGAGAGCCTAGAAATGTTCATACAAAAAAGAGCCTAGAAATGCACATAATCAAAGTAAATCATTAGAGAAAGTCAAATTCTGAAGCGTCGGCCGGCTGCAGGCCGGTTGGAATCCCACCTTGCTCACGAGGCAAGTGGGCAGGGTTCGAATGGGCCGCTGTGCCCATCTTCTCCCGGGGGTGGGGGGAGGTCCAGGTGGGGATCGAGCGTGGGGCTCGATCCCCCGTCGTGTGCAATGCGGCACGTCGCTTGGCCGTTCGGCCATCCTGACCAAAAAAAAAATTCAGAATCAAGCTACTCCAAACAAGTTTTAAACCACATGTACACATAATTCGAAACTACATCATTCCTCCATTCTCCCTCTCCTTACACCCTTCCTTCTCACATATCTTCAGTCCGGTCGGGGGATGGGATTTGCATGCCTTCTCGGACGTACAGGGGCAAGTGGAGTTTGGTCAATCACACCTGATTGTTGTGTTGGAAATATGGCTTCTGTCGGTGTAGTCACATCCTCTTCACCTCCTTGTTGTGTTACAAGACCAATGGTGAACTTTGGCAAAAAATAACAACCACAAGTGAACTTCGGTTCTTAAGCTTAAAACCATCGAGATGCTCATCTATCTAAACCGGCATTGAAATATATAAGAGGAATGCTCATCTAGCTTAAAACCGTCGAATGCTCATTGAAATATATAAGCTTAAAACCGTCGAGATGGATCAACTTTACCAAACAGTCTTTGTGACCAGCGAGAAGGAATGTCACCAGAAAATCTCCTTTTCGGCTCTAGCTGCCGCCGCCAAAGTCCCTTTCTTCCGATGTAGCCGCCGCCACCACCTCACAACAGAAAAGAGGTCTTCCGCCTGATGGACGCCACTGCCGCCAACTCCTTCCGCCGCCAACACCTTCCGCCTGATGGACACCGCCGCCTCCGCGCTGCCAAGACCTCTCGGCCACCGTCGAGTCCAATGGGTGAGGGAACGGAGGGGGTCACGTCTTGTCGCACGAACGGGTGGGCGGGAAAGGCTCTTTGGTGGCCATAAAATGCGTTCACAAAGTCGTAGTATCGTTTAACGACTTTCAACATAAGTTGTACTACTATTATATGACTTTCAACGTAATTAACTTAATTACCTTCGATTCTATACTCAGTTGGTGGTTAAAGAACTTTACAACAAAAGTCAGTAAATATATCATACAACTTTATGAAAAGTCGTAGTTTTAAAAAATGACTTGAGTCGAACGGTGTTATTCTTGTAAATTAATAAATTAGGATGTGATTCGTACAAAAAATAAAAAAGGGTGTTATTTAAAAAAAACTCATGGTCCCATAATGTCCCTATGGGTGCTGTGGAGAGAGATCAGAGATGGTATGCAGGTCTCTCCTGGGTAGGCACGGCTACAAGGCACGCAGATGCTTGTGGATCAACAGAGTGTGGTTGACCTCCTCGAAAAGGTTGTGCTGTGGCGTGGAAGCTAGCAAGACACAGCGAGGGAAACAGATGGTTTAGCCGCACGCAGCAGACGGCAGTCGGCACCCTCGGCGGGTGTCATGGCATGGCAGCTCACTTCTCGCACGGACGCTCTTAGGAGCGCAGCTAGACATGGCAAGGGCGCAGGGCACAGGTGCTGGCGCGTAGACAAGCGCGCACAGGTGCTGGCACACAGACTGGCGGGCTGTGCGGACGATGCCAGATGGGGGCAACACGACTGATCGGCGTACAGAGGATGATGGTCCTCAGGCAGGTGCAACTTCTTGCGGCATCTTCTAGCGGGAGAAAAAAGGAGAAAAAAAAATTCTGAAAAGCACTGTGATACGCGCAGCGGCAAGGAAGAAATTAAACTAGGGCCAGTTGATAATCTTCTCCTGCTGGCTCTAATACCACTTTGAAGTAAGTCCTGAACAAATAAAAAGGAAATGAAGCCACAAGACACAGGAGAAGAATGTCTCCAAATTTTCAATGTTCATTCTTATTCAACACACATATTTATAAGAAAAAAAAAACACAACTATAGAGAGAAAAAGATAAACATAAATATACACATATGTATATCTAACATTCTGATAAATTTCCTAACAACCTGATAAACATAATATTATCTTAACGTTCACATAAAGTTAAGAACAAATGACTTTGTGTCGTCATCTAACATAATTTGCCTTCAACGAATCAGCTATACCCTCAAAGGAAGGAGATTGGAGGTCATATTTCTTATGCAAGGAAAGGAGCATCTGAACACGCGCCTAGATCGATCTTTTCAGGCGTGCTTGCTTGATCTCTTCTCAGCAATGATGGCCGTATGCGCAGTGCATTCGGAGCACGCCGAGCGGACACAGGTTGGTTGATTCACATAGGATTCCATGCTAAAGCGGTCATGCGCTCATCGACGGAGCCTCCACGGAAAGCAGATCTATGATAGTGCTCATCAGTAGTTTCTTTTCTTTTTTATTTACTGCATGAAAGACATCATGAAAACAAAGGGAGGACAAGACGCTCGAAGTCAATATCAGGTGAAGAGCAGAGGCTTTCGTGCTTAAAAATCCTCTTTAATTTAACACCATAATTTTAAGTCAGTTAATATGATATTTGAGACAAAGGTTAATAGATGTTCTGAACACGTTACAAAGTCAGAAGAACTTATACGAAAAAAATGGAGATAAGATAATTTCATATCGGATGGAGAAAAAAATTCTCATGTTTAAAAATTTGGATCTCTCTCTGACCTAACATGACGGTTTTGAGTCAGTTAATACTAATGGGGTGTTTGGTTGCATGATAATGGATATTTTTATTTTAATTTTTAAAAATTATAAAAAAACTTGTTAAAAGAAGTGTTTGACAACCATGACAATTTTATGTTTCGAAAATGATTTTCTTCTTAAACAAAAAAGAGGGTCTCACCTGTTTCTTTTTTCTTGTGGTCCCCCACTTAGTTTGGTCATGTATGGTGGTTACTCTTTTTTGTTATCACATCCCTCCAAACATGATAATTTTATGTCATGAGTTGGTTCACTTTTTATTTTAATACAATTTTTTATCATGAAAGTGTACAAAAAATTATCATGCAACCAAACACCCCATAAGGATCCTTTTTTCTTTTCCACGAATATAACAAGAAGAGATTCTATTGTTGTCGCCTTGAATTTCTTTTATAGTGCAATTTGGAAACAGTGGTAATTGCACCCGAATGCAATTTTCAAAATTAGTCATAATACGGTTAAGCAATGCTTGGTTTAGCAATCGGTATTAGAATAAAGTGAATAAGATAAAATTTATTTTACTAATTTTCAGGCATTTTGGTTCCCCAGAATGAATTCGTCTAATTGGAATAGGTGATGAAAATTGTAATTCTCATTGCATTGACTAAAAAAGCTTTTATTAAAATATAAATTTAGTAAATATATATTATTAAAAATTATAATAACGTATAAATAAAATTTATATAATCACAGTATTATAATATTATAAACTTATGTTTATACTATGACAAATATAAAAATAAATATAAATTTAAACTTAAATACAAGTACAACTATAAATATATAGATTTACCAATATAATAAAATTAAATATATAAAATAAAATTTTAAAATAAAATAATTTTAATCTTGAATTAAAATATTAAATATTAATAAATTAAAATTTATTGTATAATATATAATATATAATAATTAAATTATTTAATATTTAATGTGTAATATAATATAATATATTATATCTAATTTATAATATGTAAAATATGATTTAATAGAAAAAAATATGAATATTAATGTATAAATTTAATATCATTACATACAACTAGTAATATTATTATATAAATAACGAGTATATAAAATATTACAATTTAATAATTTAAATACACCATATACATAAAAACAATGCAAGGAAACATAGAATTAGAAAAAAAATTGTTGTAAATATTTCTGCCACTGAATATCTTTATTAATACAATGAGTGTAATAAAGCACTTAATCCTTTTAATGTGGCCCATTGAAGTGTTAAAAGGGTAACAAAGAAGCTGGTGGTTTATTGTAGTTGAGACTTGAGCGTTGTAGTCATTCTTAAGCAACCGTAAGATGCTATGGATTTCCTAATCTGTTTGATTGTAAAATATGTAGATTTTATTTTTTTGTATTTTGAATTGTTTAAATTAATGATTAACCAAATAAAATTTCTTGATTCAAAATAAAAAGGGTCATGTTTTTAAATAAATGATTGTGTAATAAGAGAAAGGGAGCGGATGGATGACCCAGACGACTCCCACAATTGCAAACAACACACCCTGCTACGATCCTCCCTCTTTTAATGCAGTTAGGTGATGCATAGTATTTTTTCCGTTTTTTAATTAAGGGGCTAGTAACATGTTGAGGGATTAGTAAACAAAAATTAGAGGCATTAATAAATATTGCACTATTTAGTGACTAATAAAGAAATTACCATGTCATTCACATTGAGCGAAGCTCAGATGATGGTATGAGAAAGAAATCACAACCACTTATGATTTGATTTAGTTTGATTTTTGAATATTTTTTTCTCAAATCAAATCAAAATGAACTATCTCCCGAATCAAATTAAATCGAACCAAATTAATTCGACTTGGTTCGGTTCAGTTCGGTTCAACCCATATTTTATTAAGATATAGATTTTATTTTAATTGTTTTAAATTATATTCTATTAAAATTTTGTGTATATATTTACATATCACATTAATTTTGTCTTAAAAATTCTTAAAATAAATTTATTTTTATAAGAAAAAATACATAAATACTATCTTTTAAGTGACTTAAACTAAAATATTTAATCTAATTCGAGTTATTCAGTTTATTTGTTTGATTTGATTCGAAGAGTCCTAAAAATTAAATCAAATTGATATATAATTTAAATCAAATTAAATCAAACCAAAATATTGATTTAGTTTAATTTTTTGAGTTGACTGGACCCGTGAATAGCCCTGCTTTATAAAACGAACCAGCTCCCGTGTGTTGCAACTTGCACACCAGGAAGGCGTTGGAGTGCGGATTCATTTATTTAGAGAGGGAATCTCGGTATACACTTATTATATACAGGGTATAGTCTAGTCCCCCCCGTGTGATCGCCTGTTGTACCGAACCGTCCCCACCCGGACGCAGCACAAGGGCTGTCGGAGGGTAGCCCACCGCCAGCGGACCGACGTTGGCTGCCCAGCTGTGCACGGCGATCACCGCCACCTGTACGGACGTCACGTTACATCCAGATCGGCTCCAAAAACATGCGGGGGTTGAGTACCAAATCTAACAGTTTAATCCTCTCGTCGGCGCTTGCACCGCTGCACGTACGTACGTAACTCCGGGTTCACCGTTGAGCAGGTAGACTGACTGACGGATGGACTCTGGGTCAATTCTCGGTTCTAGACACAATGAAAAATAGATGGATCTCATATATTTAGCTTAATCAATTTTATATTGATGTGATGTGAATGAGATCCGTCTCACTGAGTAGTACTCTCGTATGTGTGTCCGAGAGAATTCGAACTTTGTTGTGTATTATATTCTGGCACAGAAAAACTTCTTTCTTTCTATAGCAACGACGTAAAACTTTGGAACCATGTAAAAAATTAATGATGGAAGATACGATGATAAGTTGACATCAAATACGAAGCAATATTTTAATGCTGATGGTACGCATTCATCAGAGTTTCTTACTTTCCAACATCTTATCGTATTTGAAAATATGGCTTTCATTCATGATCATGCAGCCTGCCATAAATTTAAACTTAGTTTCTTGTTTTGTGAAAATATCACTGATGGGTTTGGGGGCATTCCATGGGGTCCGTTTGAGACCTATTTGGAGCACTTTCTTTTAAGTTCTCAGAGATGTAGCTCCAGAAGAGTAATAACTGTGTGGCTCAATAATTAATTTCATTAATTCCTACCAGAAGTGAAAAATGCACTTGTCATGAAAAGAGAAATTTTCTACTTCCAACTTTAGGAGTGGTTCTAGAGGATAGGTCTCTCCTCAACACCTTCTCGTCGCCAACAAATCTCTCACCATTGAACTGGGGTCACCTTTATCTGGCGCCATAAAATTAAAATGTTCCAATTTTCATTCTAATTATTTCAAAATCACTTCATTTTAAATTAGTTTTGATTTTATTATCGAAATCAAATTTAGATTTTATAATTTATAAAATACATATTATTTATCATGTTTACTTGCAATAAATTAATAAATCACATGCACTTACTGAATTTTGATGTAAATTTGTTTAAAATTTTATTTTATCATTTTATGCATCGTATTTTGTAATTTATTTTATCAGTATTGGTTACATATGTTGATTTTATTGAAACTAGCTAGACAATTGAAAATAAATTCATCAAGTTTCGAATCCTTTGAATTTTATCAGAATTGAATGAAAAGTTCGTAATATCAAATTTTATTCACACCCGTACCTATGTACGTCAATCACTGCCAACATTATCCTAATGACCATCTTTTGTCCAGTTTGTCTCTAACCCGTCCTTTTTCTCTTTTCTCCACTGACAAGCGTATCTTAATTTCTCTCAATAAAATACCTAAAATGCCGACCAAGTTATAATTAATGAGATTAAGCAAATGCATGGGAGTCATACAAAGAGTCATACAAAGAATGCAGAGTTGCAGTCCTTGGTGGTACTTTATCTCTTCATCAGATGTACTCCTTGCCACCACTCCTTAGCGTTAAGGAGGCGCCAAGACGCCGTTACTTGGGGTGCATTTGGTAGGATCATACGGTGAAGAAACTGTGCTTAGTAAAATTTATCGTTCTTGGCTTTTCAAACTATGTGAATTTCGTAATGATTAATAATCTATATACTCTATCTATCTCATTTTAAAAGATGATAGTTGATAAGGTACGATCGAGTTATAATTTTTCTCTTTCTTTCCAAGTTGAAGTCAACATCATATTTTAAATTATGGTCAAAAGGATAGTTAGAATAATCAGAAATGACATATATATGTTGAGATATTAAAGATTTGAATGATCAATGCCGACGAAATTCAACGCCAAAGGACTTTATCGTTATGCATGCGTGCATGCCCTGATGTGATGCATATGCGTAGATGGCCACCAGGTTCGTCTGGGCTCCGCGCAGCAGGCGGCCACGTCTCGCCCGCGGATCTGGTCGGCCTCCCTCCCTCCGCCCGACGAGGTTCAATAACTCGGCGGCCGTGGGTGAAGCGCCGTCGGTGGAGGCAGCCGGTGAGCGTATTTACAACTCCGAAATGACTACACAGCGCTGTGCGCGTACGGCAGGTTTCGGTCAGAACGATACTTCTTCGTCATCCGAGTTGTTCTGTCGGGTCGGCCCCTTGTCTGGTCTCCTATCAGTCCCATGCAGACGAGCTCGACAGCGCACCGGCGCCACCACCGTCGCCGGAGAAGACAGGGCTATCCGAAGCCTGAGGCCCCCACTTTCCCGGGCAATTAACTGTGTTAGGGGTTCACGTGGGATCCGAGCTCCCCATCCAGAGCTATTAAGGTTCCTGTTCCCCGTCGAAGATTAGGGCGCGCCTACCGGCGGCGGTGGCTCCCGCATCCAGCGTGCAAGTTTGGTCGACCACTGCGCCGCCGCTTGCAACGAACCATCCGTGCAAAGAAGATAGGACGAGGTGCTACCTCTGCCGGCAGCTGCGGGGCACATGGACGTGCATGGGGATTTTTTTACATATAACACAGTTTTAAAATATATTTAAGAAAATAGCATCTTTTCATATAATTTTAACAAACTAACACACTTTGTTTGAAAATGTGTCCCATCTATACACTGTTCATCCGTACGTCCGTCAAAAGAAAGTGAGTTAGTTTGTTAAAATTGTATGAAAAGATGTTATTTTCTTAAATATATTTTAAAAATGTGTTATATGGAAAAAATCTCCGACGTGCATCCCACCGCCGGGCGGCTGGAAACCGGCCGCCGAGCTACAGCTGCTTGCCTTCTAGAACGACGGGACAGCCCGGCGACAAGACAGCTTGCGGATGAGAGCAGCTGCACCGTCGAGCGTGCATCTTTACGTAATTTTCTTCGGAAGCCAGAGCTGGCCACCGGCGTCCGAGCTGTGGGAGCTGGCGTTTTGTGTTTGGCGACATCAGACAAGGGAGCCTCGGCTTTGTTGTTAGTGTGAATAATTTTTTAGGGAGAGAAAGGGATCAGCACAATTAGAACTTTGATCCCGGTGTTTAACAAGGTGTTCCACAAGGAAAATTTTAAGTGTAAATGCACACTAGGTCCGTTTTACGTAAATCACTTTACCATTAGGTCTATTTTCAAAAGTACATTTCCATTAGGTCCGCTTTTCAAAATAACATCACACCCACTCCAATTTGGGTTTGAAATGTCATTTTTACCCTTGCTAGCCCTCTTCTTCCCCGTCCGCGATGGTGGTGGCGGCACCGGGATGGCTTGGCGGCTGGATGGATGACTTCACGGCGAAGGCACCAACGGGATGGTGCCTTCGCCGTTGGTGCCTTCGCGGCTGGGCGGGATGGCTTCGCGGCAGAGGCACCGACGGGATGGCTTCGTGGCGGCAGCGCCGGACTCTGGACAGCTTCGCGGCGGCCGACGGCACCGGCAGCGGCTGGACGAGAGGCTGGTCGCGATGGCACCGGCAGCGCCCTGTGCATCCAGATCGCGATGGCACCGAGGAAGAGGATGCGGGCAGCGGCGGAGCAGCAGGCGCAGAGGAGCAGGTAGAGATGGGGCGTGGTGGCTCTGGCGGTGGCGCCACGGCGGCGGTGTCGGAGACGGTGCTGCGCAAGGTGCTGCTCTCCTACGCCTATGTGGGGATCTGGATCTTCCTCTCCTTCATCGTCATCGTCTACAATAAGTACATCCTGGACAGCAAGCTCTACAACTGGCCCTTCCCCATCTCCCTCACATGGCATGATCCACATGGCGTTCTGCTCCTCCCTTGGGTATGCGCCACGGCAGAAGGTTAGAAACGCGAGAATAGGGACGGAGCGATTGAACTTGGGGGTAAAAGTGAGATTTAAAAATAACGGGAAGAAGAATCGGACTAGGTGATAATGAAATTCGGTGTCAATGGACTAAACAGTAACAAAATATGGTCAACGGAGTTTTTAGTAAAGTCATTTTCTTAAATGGACCTAATAGTAATTTTCCCAAATTTTAATTTATTTCTAAAGGTGTGGAGACAAATTAAATTTGTCGTCTAAATAATGTTATATCAAGCTGGCCATAAAGGAAATATTGTTTGGAGGTGAGTCTGGGTCTCCTAGGGCCGCATTTAGAAGGGTTGGCAACCAAAACACACCGTAACTCAAGATAGGGCATTATGACTAGTAATAAGTAAATATAAAATTAGAAAGACGTGAAAGCCAAAATTAACAAGTATAAATAAAAGAAGGTAACATATAAATAAAAATTAATATATAAATATAAATATAATATGATAAAGTTGATCTAAAGTGATACGAGAGACATGAAATTTTAAGATATGGTAAAAATCATATTTATAATATTATGCTCATTCTTGTTGCATCTCGGATCCATTGACAGTGTGGTAACTCATTGTGTCGATCATGTTGTTTGACCTTGATAACAATGATATAATGTTATGCAAAAAGAATAATTTTTCATTCTTTTAAGAGATTTTTTGTGTTTTGATTTTTTTGTTGAAAAATAAGTACTTATCTCAAGCAAAAACTTCTTTTAGAGTTATATTTATTTTGATATTTTTAGTTTTCAACAATTATTACCTCAAGTAATAATTTTTTAAAAAAATTTAAAGATTTTTGTAAGAGGGTTGCCCTCTTTTTTTTTAAAAAAAATTCACTTTAAGTTGCACAAATAAGTTAAAACAAAGACTTGAAATACTATATGTATTTTTTTGTTTAGTCCTTAGATTAGTAGGTTTTAAAAGAATATTATCCTCTTAATGATAAGTTGGACTCTATACTCTCACAACGCTGAGCAATCTAGTATTAATGTTTTTCTCACAATGATGGATAATTGGTAATGCTGGGTTTTGAGATAATGGGTGCAACCAACCCGATTGGTGAAGGGAGAATCCTTTATGTTTGGAAACTTATGAAGGTCTTGGCAAAAACCATCAAGGCAATTGAGAGAGAATGTCCAAAAGAGAGATCAAAATTCACCAAGAAGAGGTGGTGGGGTACGAATAGCTTTGGGAGGAGAGTAAGCCTTCCGTCTCGAATGACCTAGTGAGTCAGGCGAACCTGGTACCCAACACAATCTAATGCAAGAAATGAGTAAAGATGAGATGACATGCAATAACAATAAAGAAAAGCAATACAATGATCAACAAGTATTAGCTAAGAAGATGATGGAACTAGAAAAGGCAACAATTAAGCAAGTAGAAATGCTAAAAAAATAGATGTGGCAAGATTAATTGAAGGAAATAAGCAAGAGCAAATGAAATTGAAGACAAGTTAAGACTACACTAAGAAAAGCCTTTGGGGGGGCCTAATGTCCCATTCTCAACGTCACTAGCTATATCGGCACTATATAGGCACAAGAGACGCCAAGTGTCCCAGGTAGGGGAATGCTAGGAAGAATAGAAGATAGAACTAAAGAAAACCTTAACAAACAATGTCCCGTGAGGACCAAAATAGCATGGATTCGAAAATAAACTAAAATCAAGTTGCTGGGCAATAACTGTAAATGAAAGTGTAGGTTAGTCCAAGTGCAGGACCAATGAAAATGAAAAGCTTAGATAGTAAAGACAAGTAATGTCTCGACCATGGTGATGTAAGGAATCGTCCATTAAAATTTGGTGCAGCGGAAGCGACGATTCCTATGGGTTCCTTTAGAATCCGTCTCAATCAGAACCGAACGACGAAAACCGAAAACCGATCAAATCGGGTTCGAATATACCTGATAGGGATTCATATAATCCCATGGAGAGGAAGGAGATGAGCTTCTCAAGCTCTCAAAACCGTTCAAGTGTCCGGTCTCCAGCAGTATCCACACGAACTTCATCCACAGCAGGTTCTCCCTTCGCGCCGGTCTCGAGAACTCTTCCCGAACAGAGCTCCATCGACCATGGACACCTTCTAGAGAGAGGAGGAGGTAGGGAGGAGGCTTGGGACGTGGTTTTCACCCTTGGCTTGATGGGGTTTGGCTGAAACCATTGGTATTTATAGAGAATTATGGAATTTTTCATAAAAACCCAAAATCTCTGTAAATTACGTCCTGCCCCGTACTTGTGGATAAGTCCTTTTGTGTGTGACCCACTGGGCCCAATAACCTATTTGGTTGAGGCCTAAATAAAATAGAACAATTCTATTTAATTTAATTAAATCCGTTATCCGATAACAGATTAATCGGCCTACCGATCATGAAGGGTACAAGCCACATCCCATGATCCCAAATGGCTATGGGGATAATCTCATCTCCATTGAGCCTTTCCATCATCATCGTTACCACATGGATATAAACCCTCATCCATCCAATGTCCCGGTCGGAAAGGAGTACGGCATCGACCGTCAACTCCTTAGTGTACCGACTCTATAGGATCATGTACTCGGAAGCTGGATCAATTGGAAAACTCCTTTTCCAATTATCCTATCTACCCCGGCCAGGGATTTAGAAAGTACTATCCCATAGGACATTCACTCTCACTTACCGAGAGTGGATGATCCCTTGTTGTCCGCTCGGTGCCTACATCAGATTTTCCTTGTACCCGATCCATCGCTATATAGGACCATCTAAATTGTGATCCATAAGTCAATGGTTAAAGCACAAGTTCCACCCAACAAGGCATCTTTGGCGACTCAAAGGTCAAAGGTCCAACCATGCAACGTGATGATAGAAAACCCCGATGAACGAGTTCGGTAAGATACCATTCGGGGGTTTCTAATTCGGTCGATTCGGTGAACTCATTCAACTAATGAGCACACAGATGTGTATCTCGGTGTCTCCACACTAATGACCAATGAGATCGGTCGTCCTCATCACATGAGAAGACATCACATACACTAGTCTATCCGGATCCTTGATGTCCCGTCTCAAGTATCCTATGACTAGGAACATTTAGATCAAATACCTCTAGATGATCAATCTCATTATCATGATCTCATCATGATTTAATCATCATTGTATTTGATCAAGGACTTCATTATGATATTCGCTTCTAATAAGAGTTTATAATGAAGATTTGCCTAATTAATTGAATGAGATATTTCTAGAAATGTCGAATCATATCATATATGATTGGCTTGTAGGGCTTGTGGATCTGCAATGTTATTAACGGTAGATACTTTATCTTTAATTATATCTCTGTAAGTTGCAATCTCTCTGATTGTATAGTATCGCCACAGAAGTTCTAAACTTCTGATGAGACATCGGCTCTACTCCATTGTTTTCTCAAAACAATGATACACTTCAAGAGAAAATTGGGACAATCCCATACCTTAGATGAGAATCTTCATCTAGACTACTTCTCAAGTAGTGTGCAACCACCATGTAAACTTGTTTACATATGTTGTAGAATTTACAGTGTTCTATCACATAGAACTCTTTCAACTCACTGCACCACCATTATTCTGACTTCATATCAAACTTATTTGATTAGAAGCTTGTGTTTGTAAGACTACAAGACTTCAAGTCTTATCCTCCAGTGTATAGAGATACATTCTCAGTGCTTCTCAAGTACCAAGTGATATATCTCTAAACTATCTAGTGACTCTCACTTGGATCTTTCGATGAATGCTCATAACACTTAGAGCATTAATCACATCATGTACATAGCATCATATAAATAATAGACCCTATGACAAAGGCATAAGGGCTCTATTTATGTGATCTCTTTATCTTTCAAGAAGTCTACAAAGACAACACTTTACAGAGATCAACTCCACACCTCATAGGTAAGAAACCAATCTTGGAGTTTATTATGTCAAACCCTTTGACTATGATGACTACGTACATTAATCAAGTATTGATTTTTTGATCTATCTCCATAGATCTCAAAACCCAAATTGTGTTTGGAGGATCAATTTGATAGCCAAAGTTCACTTATGATAACACACCTACTTCATTCTTAATGAGTAGTATGTCATCAACATAAAACGTCAAGAAAGTAATAGCACTCCCACTTATCTTGTTGAATACACAAGGCTCCTCTTCGTTCTTAACGAAGTCATAAGATTTAATCTCATTAAACCTTATAAAAGATCTATGGGAAATTTTACTTTAGTCCATAAATGAACTTAATACACACTCTTCTTGGATGTTATTTGGGATTTAATTCCCTATAGTCGTATCATATACACCTATTCCTCAAAATACTTTAGAGGAACACTATCTTAACAACCAATTAGCTTATCTCTCATAATCATAGAGTGTTACAATCAAAATCCGAATGGATTAATCCATGGAATAGGTAAAAGATCTCATCATAGTCAACCATTTGACTTCAATGATATCCTTTTCAACTATTCTCACCTTTGAAGGTATCTACCTTCTAATCCACTCCAATCTATTCTTTAGTGATCCATTTATTCCTTATGGATACTATATCCTTAGGTGGATCTATCAAGTTCTAAACTTGATTAGAATAGATAAAGTTTATATCGGATTTTATTGTCTCTTCCCATTAATGAATCAATATCTCATATTGGTTCTATATAGATCCTAGGATCAATATCCTTATTATCTTATGCCTCATTTCATCTATCAGAGATATGTCTCACATATCTCTTAAGTAGAATGGACACAAGTAAAGACCTATCATTTGTCCTTGTGTAATTATTAACTAGCACCTTAATAGAAGTGTTACTGGGTTGTGGAACTGGAACATCTTCCATATATACCTTGCTCCCACTATCTTTCTTAAGAAGGAACTTTTCCTTTAGAAATATAGTGATCTGAGCAACACATACCCTTATACATAAGGGTCGTATATTTAATATCCAAAAGTTTCCTTAGGATATTCCACAAACCAACACTTCATAGTCTTATATTCCAACTTGTTAGAGTTATACTTCTTCACTTCACCGAATTCGGACATTCCAAAACCTTATCTTGCTTAAGGTCAAGTTTTAACCTTTTCCCTATCCTATATGGAATAATCGGGCTGAACTTAGAAGGTACCTATTAAGATCAAGTGGTTACAATGAGTACTTAACCAAAATAGACAAAGAGGAAATTTTTGCAAAAGCTTGTCATTGTTCATATTATGTCCTACATAATATGGCTTTTCCTTTTAGCTACTCAATTAAGCTAAAATGTATAAAGATGTCCATTAGATTCTACTATCCTTCTATTATATGTAAATTATGTACTTAAGTATTCCCCTCCTTGATCTCATCAAAGAGTTCTAATACTCTTTCCATTAGTATCTCTACTTCATTCTTAATCTCAAATAATTTCTCAAAGGTCTTAGTTTTGTACTTCATAAAGTACATGTTTCCAAACCTAGAGACATCATCTTCAAAATAATGAAGTAGAAATATTCTTCTTTAGCCTTACTAGATATGGGCTAACATACATTTAAATGTACGAGTTCTAATAACTCATTAACCCATTCTCTATGTCTATATAAAGCTAAAGTGTAGATTGATCTAAATCAACCCATTTCCTCTTAGAAGAAATATTCACACATAACATGAGAGCTAACATATCAAATATGATTAAACAATTTATTAAGCTCCCACTGGCAAACACTTTTCCATTCAATCTATTAGAACATCTATCAATTCCATAGCTTAGAATAAATCAACATTTATTCAAGTAGGAAATCATATAAAGTTCTTGTAGAAGGATATAATAGCAATATTAATTATTAAGACATCTCCATAAGGCTATTAAAGAAATGCACCTCCCACTAATAATGATGCAACTTTTGCACCATTTCATATGTAGGTCAATATCTTCTTTATTAAGCCTTCATTTACTTGTCATCATCTACAACTCCTTGTAGATATAAGATGCATATTCGGTATCTCATACCATTAGATGCATTCATAGTATCTAATATTATGATATACACATATAGTATCTAATACTATTAAGTGTATATTTAAAACAAGTAAGTGCCAATGACTTGGATACATGAAGCTTCTCAAGCTCCACCTTTGCATTATATACAAAATACTTTGTACTTCCTCTTTCACTTATCATCATCATGATAGTGTAAGAATCATGTCTTATTCTGGCTTTATTATCTTGACCACCTTCTTTTACTATTAACTCTCTCCTATTTCTATCTAATGATTTTCTTCTTACTATTGGTCTCACCAACAAGAAGTAATTAAGATGTATTGTTGTTCTAAGTTGCCCTTTAGATAGCTCATCACTATGAGCCATGATGATCTCATATCCATCTTTCCATGTTGTCTCTACAATTTATATCTCATAGAGACTAACATCTAAGTTAAGGCAAACAATGCTTCTTGTTTATAAGATATGATCTTATCTTTCTTTCATATCACTAGATAATTTAGGAGACACCTACTTCACAAGTAGAGTAGTTAATTGGTCAATTATGAGAATAATTCTCTTAGTTCTAAACCAAATTAAGAAGTGTGAGTCATTAAGCTATGTGGCATCTAATATGCCATACTAATGGTGGTTTATTATCGTATTCTACAACAAAGATATAATTTTATCAATATAACATTGCAAACATTCATGAAATTAAGATATGGTCTTTGATCCTAATTTATGCTCCCACTAATTATCGACGAATTTGCATAACCCTCATTATGCAAAGACGGGATATCACGATGAAATCCTAGTGGGGACTAAGACCCTATTAACCTTATGGTGATGACCTTGTGGTAGCACAACAAATCACCCCATACTTAATAGGTAGGCAACTATTGCCGATTGCAACTCTTGCAACTCTTAGTCATTTAGCCTCTAGAGTTATGACCTTGTGGTAGCACAACAAGCCATATACTCTAGTTAGGTCAAACCATTGTTACGTTATGAGAATGGATTCTTCACATTGACCCTTGTGGTAGCACAACAAAGCCATGCAAATGGTCCACCCCAAGGTTCGCAAATGCCTTAGCCATGATCACCAATCCCTTGCCGAATGAGTCTTGTGGTAGCACAACAAACCCATCCAATCTAAGATTGGCTCATCAAGACCATAACAACGGAAGGCTACGTGAATCATTCTTAATGTCACACGTTTATCAACCTAATTATGACAAGGAGGGATTTTATTTTAGTCTCATCAAGAATATGTGCTAAGTATATATAATACCTTTGGAATATCATATATCTAAGGTATAAAAGATAGCACACAACCACATATCAAATATGCATAAAATCGAGTGATCAGCGGACTTAACCCTAAGCGTGCACCTAAGGCACCCCTATAGGTGAAAGTCCTTGCTTCAAATGCTTTAGTTGGTATGCTCCCACTTCAGAAGGGTGCTTCTCCAAGTGGTCCCGCTCTCCAACCTTCCACGAACCGGCTTCTAACTCTTACAAGCGGCTTAAGGGTATGCAGCCCCACAAATGTACATAACTCAATAAGAAACCTTGGTTTTAACCAAGGGGAGTACATTAATGGAGAGAGGTAGAATGTACAATCAGATTGTATAGAGAGAGAGGAGGCACACGCAGGCCTCATTTAATAACATAACCAACATAATTAAAAGCAATCACAAGCCAATCACAATTAAGTCCATGATCACCACCATACACACACTAACATTCATCACATGAACATAGAGCGCATACGTGATAATTATATGAGATATATCATATATATCAACATAAAATTATATATAATTTATTTTTAAATTCTCAATTTCATGCATGTCGAATTTTTCATGAAATAAATAACATGAAAATAACATGACAATAACATATAAACAATTTATATGAAATGAACATATAAAACTAAACTATTTAGAACATTCATGCATTCCCAATACTGTGCAAGGTCAGAAATTAATGTCCCAATTTATATTCTGTAAAATATTATTTTACAGAATTAATTAAGGCACTAATAATTTAAGTTAAACCTTTAAAACAATTTTAAAGTTTAACCAAGAGTGAATCTATGTAAATAGAACTAAACATCATCTAACATGTCATTAAACACTTTAAAACATGTTAAATAATATTATAGAATTTTTCAAAATTTTTCTGGAATTTTCTGGCAATTTTTCGGATTTTTCTATGATTTTAAACAATTTAAAATCATTAAATTAAAAATCCGGCGCATTGCGCCGCGTATGATGGCGCACTGCGCCGTCCGGCGTGCGCCGCCATTGCGCCGCACGGTGCGCCGGGCTCAAGAGACGCGTGCGCCAGCCTCCGTACGCCGGCGGGTGCGCCGGTCGCCTCCCCGAGCAGGTACTGTTCATTCGGAGGAGAGTTAATCTCATTAACTCGCACATATCTCCCTATACCGGACTCCGAAAAATATGGAAAAATATGCGTTGGAATCCTTATCAAATAAGGAATCCAAAACAGTCGGCCTCATATCCAGGAAAAATCCAAATAGTCCTAAAAATGAGGAAGAAGAGGCGGCGATCACCCAAATTCCGTAGCAGAAATCTCTATCTTGCAACGAGGATAACTCCTTATCCAGGAAGCCAAATATTCTCCAAAAATACACTTTAGAATCCCCATCATATGAAGTTTCTAAATATGTATATATCTCTTCAGAGAAAAATTATATATCAACGGGAAATCAGGAAGAAACAAGTCGGCGCCGCCAGATTTCGCAGAACCCTAGTTCGTCGGAAAACTCAAAAATTCTCATCCTCCGCCGTCGTTCAAAGCTGGATATCAAAGGTAAAGGCTAGGTAATCATATTAACCATCTCCTAAAACCTTTACAAGCCTCAATTTCTTCTATGGACGGAGATTTCACAAAATCCCCAAATCCGGGTGTTGGTTCGGGCATGACAGAAACACCAACTTTTGAGGCTTCTCCCGAACACTACAGAGATCCAAACTTCAAACGGTTTGCGGCGTTGGAAAGCTCTATATCACGAGATTCTACCAAAGCCAACCAATATTTTTTCTGAGTCATACACAGAATATGGTCGCCTCGTCAAAACAGACGTTTGCACAGATTCGGGAACACATACATAACATGAAATAATGTCGATTCGACGTCGGTTTCGACCGAGACTAGAACCGGGCTCTGATACCACTGTAAGGAATCGTCCATTAAAATTTGGTGCAGCGGAAGCGGCAGATCCCTATGGGTTCCTTTAGAATCCGTCTCAATCAGAACCGAACGACGAAAACCGAAAACCGATCAAATCGGGTTCGAATATACCTGATAGGGATTCATATAATCCCATGGAGAGGAAGGAGATGAGCTTCTCAAGCTCTCAAAACCGTTCAAGTCTCCTGTCTCCAGCAGTATCCACACACGAACTTCATCCACAGAGCGGGTTCTCCCGCGCCGGTCTCGAGAACTCTTCCCGAACGGAGCTCCATCGACCATGGACACCTTCTAGAGAGAGGAGGAGGTAGGGAGGAGGCTTGGGACGTGGTTTTCACCCTTGGCTTGATGGGGTTTGGCTGAAACCATTGGTATTTATAGAGAATTATGGAATTTTTCATAAAAACCCAAAATCTCTATAAATTACGTCCTTGCCCCTGTACTTGTGGATAAGTCCTTTTGTGTGTGACCCACTAGGCCCAATAACCTATTTGGTTGAGGCCTAAATAAAATAGAACAATTCTATTTAATTTAATTAAATCCGTTATCCGATAACAGATTAATCGACTTACCGATCATGAAGGGTACAAGCCACATCCCATGATCCCAAATGGCTATGGGGATAATCTCATCTCCATTGAGCCTTTCCATCATCAGTTACCACATGGATATAAACCCTCATCCATCCAATGTCCCGGTCGGAAAGGAGTACGGCATCGATCGTCAACTCCTTAGTGTACCGACTCCATAGGATCATGTACTTCGGAATCGATCAATTGGAAAACTCCTTTTCCAATTATCCTATCTACCCCGGCCAGGGATTTAGAGTACTATCCCATGGGACATTCACTCTCACTTACCGAGAGTGGATGATCCTTGTTGTCCGCTCGGTGCCTCCATCGGATTTTCCTTGTACCCGATCCATCGCTATATAGGACCATCTAAATTGTGATCCATAAGTCAATGGTCAAAGCACAAGTTCCACCCAACAAGGCATCTTTGGCGACTCGGGTCAAAGGTCCAACCATGCAACCGTGATGATAGAAAACCACGATGAACGGTTCGGTAAGATACCGTTCGTGGTTTCTAATTCGGTCGATTCGGTGAACTCATTCAACTAATGAGCACGTATGTATGTGTATCTCGGTTGTCTCCACACTAATGACCAATGAGATCGGTCGTCCTCATCACATGAGAAGACATCACATACACTAGTCTATCCGGATCCTTGATGTCCCGTCTCAAGTATCCTATGACTAGGAACATTTAGATCAAATACCTCTAGATGATCAATCTCATTATCATGATCTCATCATGATTTAATCATCATTGTATTTGATCAAGGACTTCATTATGATATTCGCTTCTAATAAGAGTTTATAATGAAGATTTGCCTAATTAATTGAATGAGATATTTCTAAAAATGTCGAATCATATCATATATGATTGGCTTGTAGGGCATACATTTCTATCAGGTGACACCTGGCATCCTAGTTGGGGAGACACCTGGCATCTTAGTTAGGGGGGAGACACCTAGTGTCCTAAGAAGATGACACCATGAATCATAGAGTACTTCAGAGTGTTCCATGCTCTTGAATCGAAAGAGATCCACGCGGGGACCGACTATATAAAGGAAATGAGAGATGGTAATGAAAAGAGGCTTACTTGAAAAATGGTGGAACAACTAATGTCACTTCAAGCACTAGAAGTCCCAACGTAGTCACCAAAAGTTGTGGGCGGGTTAGTGAAGAGAAGGAAAGGGGGATGCACAGTGCGCACCTTCCTCTCTCTCTCTTATTTCCTCCTCGGATGATGCTTGGAGAGGTGTGTGGTTGTGGTCACCAGAAGACAAGGGCTTTAAGAATAGAATGAAATAAAATGCTAAGGTTAAGAAGGGGTGACAATATGTACCTTAGTGAAGAGATTGTGTTGGGAGATTATAGGTTTCATCTTCTTCCTTCTCGGCTGGTAGAGGAGAATAAGCTTAAAGTCATGATCGGTTGTTCCTACAAAATCAAGCAAGCTAAGAAAACAAGTGAAAGTAAATTAGAACTAAGGAAATGAAGCATCTTGTAAAGAAAATAAATTAAAATCATGAAGTAGTTAGATTAACTGGATTTGGAATAACTCCTAACCTTCCTTTTGTTTTTTCTTGGGTGATGAGGATGAGATGGTTAAACTAAAATATGTATGCAAACATGATGATCTAAAGTGAAAACATGAAAGTAAAATGACAAAAGAAAACAAGGGAAGGAAGACGAGTTTAGGCTCCAAGGATGGCTATTTGGAGTTGCTGGCTTCCCTACACTAGGGGCGTCAAGTGTCCTAGCGACCATGCCATCAGGTGTCCCTGGTGACAGGTCATTAGGTCCTTCAGTGACTAGTTTGCACTCGAACACTCCACTAACCCTTTCGAATGAGCTTCAAAGCTTGCTAGTGACCCAAAGGGGCCTCTTGGGGGTGGGTGATGACCTCCTTTGGAATGTGAGGTTTTGAAGAGCTTGATAGTAGATAATGATGAAAAATTGATGTAGGGAAGACAATGTTCATGGTGGTGGATGCAGCGGGGGGCTCTCAAAACACTCTTGCAATGCATTTTTAGGAGTGGGGGAGCCTTGAGATCTCACATGAAGCCTCTTGGACATTCTTCCAGCTTCCAACCTTTGAAAAAGTGTTTAAGGGGTGTCTTTTTATATACCCTAGGGCAAGGGTATTTCAGGCATAATTGATAGTGTCAGATGAGACATAGTGTCCCGTCACTAGGGATGCCAGGCATCCCACCTAGGGGACACTTATCAGTCCATGAATGACATTAAATGTGCCATACTAAAAGTTGGTTGTGTGTGCTGACCACCATCTGCTACATTACAAAGTGTCCTTAGTGATAGGACACCACTGTACAATGCATGCTCAGTCACCGGTCAAGCGTGCATCACTCAAGAGTTACTTTAGTCAAGTTGTATGCTACAGTACCTAGCGTCCCTGGGGGCGAGATGTTTTCATACCTAAGTAAGGATTCTAGAATTGGATTTGGAATCAGAATTGGCCAATTTCTGAGAAGGGAATCGATTCCATAATCATTTTTTTAATTTTTTTCTTTCAAAAAATTTCAAAAAAAAAACATAAAAAATCTAGAAAAATAGGAAATGGCCTAGAAAATTTTGTAAAAAAAGGAAATGTAACATTTAGCATGCTAATAACATGATAAGATGCAAAAAGTATAATAAGATGTAATATGATCACATGAAAATATGAAAGTAAAAATATACATTTCATGACATGTTCACTAATATCCATGATATTGGCTTTCATCCTCCTCTTCCTCCTGTTGTTATTGCCACGACTTAGTTGTCCCCATTCTTCTTGTCAATGCTGGCACATATCCACATGAAAATAATACATTCGCCATGTCACCCAGATCGTAGGGATCGGGCTGTGGCATGTAGGTAGGCTCAAGTGGAGGAATCCACGATCGCTGGAAATCATAAAATTTTGAATAAACTGGCTCCAAACAATGATATTGTAGTGGTTGCTGATTGGTATGAACTACGTAAGTCTGGAGCTACTGCACTTGTATCTAGTCCATGCGCCTCTCCCCCTCCTATTGGCTGTGTGATTGGTATGAACTCCTTGTCATCATCAACTAACAAGTGAGAAAGAGCCTATGTCATGTTATCTAGGCTCACAGGACGTCGCCTGATGTCTAACTTCCTTCTCTTCTCTTTTTCTTCTATGTTTGATGTCCCATCACAACCCAAAGATTTTTTAAACTTTGAAAATCTACCCATTTTTTGTGTTGTCACTTTTGTTTTAGTTTTGCCTAGATTGAGAATGGGTTGGGTAGCTATGACTGGGGCTGAGGTTAGAGCTAGGGCTAAGGCTGGAGGTGGCTGTTGTACCTGTATAGTTGCTACAGTAGAAAATGGGCCTGCTTTAAGCCTAAGAAGTAGGTGGAATATCCTCAGCATCTATACTATTCAACTCTCCTTCTGCCCATGCACGGTCATCAGGATCAAACTCAGCTGGATGATCCTTGGCTACCCTCTCCTCCATCCAGAAAGCAAGTGTATGCTCCTCCTAAAATATCTAGTCCATGTCAACCTCCTCAGGTGGTGGTGTTTGTGATCTCTGTCTCTACTTATATGGATCACCTACAAACCGTGCAAATCTGTCCTCCGAGATCTTCTATCGGTATTTTAAATTCTTGATGCGCAACCTTATGTTGTAATGATAGAAGACTAGCTTCTCCAGCCTGTCAGAAGTCAACCTATTTCTCCTCTTTGTATATATCAGGTTGAATGTACTCCAGTTCCTCTCATAATGGGAGGAACTAGTGCTCTAGCTCAAAATTTGGATAGCAACTGTAATAAGTGAATTTCATCCACTCCTAGTGTTGACCTGCACCAACCACTTAGCTGAAAAAAAATTAAAAAAGTGAGCAATCAGCCCTCACTCACTTGAAATAATGGACTTACAAGTTATAAAATATGGAAATAAAAATGTGATCTTAAATAAATATACCAGGAGAGACTTTGTCACAAGAATATCTCAAATCAACATTTGAGTATACCCAAACTCTCATTTTATATCTCTGCATCTGAAAATGATTAGTTATTCCTAATTAATTATTGACTCTTAATTATTAATACAACTCAAACTTACTTCTAACTTAGCTTCTACCCTATCTTGTTGAGATCGACACAGGCACTGAATAATTGAGTGTACCCCACATCACCTCATTATCATTTGACACCTATCCTCCATATTGGATGCAGAGGTTCAAAAAATATCCTACAATCATTTAAGCATATTACATTATGAAGAAACCAAATATTGACTAAGTAAAAAATAATTAACCACAAAGAATTTATTGACTAACTAACTTGTCGCATGTACATCATGGTTCAAAGTCCTATCTAATCAGTCATCTATGATCTTTCACCATTTCTTGTAATCTCTGAGATTCTTTTCTTTTATTTTCAATTTTGGTCCATTGCATCATACAAGGTGCCTATCTGATTCCTGTCATTTAATTCTACTAACCTCGGCACAACTATCAGTAGCACTATGATTGTCAAGTAGTAAGCAATCCTCTCTCATAATCTCTTGTCTGTGATCTGTCTCTTAGACTTGAGAAGAATCTCTAACTGCTCCTCCTTGTTATGTAGGTTCTCCACCATATATTGATAGTACTCCTCGGACTAAGTGAACCTGACCAATCCATGCATGTGCCGATGCAAACTCTCCAGTGCTATAAAAAAGTTTGTGGCAAAGCATGTGAGACCTGACTTAAGAAGATCATGCCCTCCAGTACGTATATAACCTCATGATGTGTAGCAGACGAGGATGTGAATAAATAAAAGAAGTGATAGTCTATACCTGCCTGACAAGTGTGTAAACTGTCTCCTCTTGCCTATTATCAGTGCGATCTCAGCTATCGATAATATCAAAAATTACAATTGAGTACAATTAAATCATCCCGCTGGCTGAATTTTATTTTTGATGCATCAATATTCTCGAGACTAAAGTTTTGGATTGAGAAATTACAATTTTAGCCAGTGGACCAATCTGAAAGCTAATAGGACCATTATGCCCCTCGGGTGACAGGGTACGGACTCCCATCCAAAATTGATCTTTTCTGAATAATTCTCCAATCGGTGGTCAGATTTTCGATCTATCTCGAGCATTGTCCAGCTCTGTTTTAGACTGATAATTTGGTGATAGAGTCTTGATTTGTCCCGATGTGTCAAGGGAAAAATGGTCATTTTGACCTTCCAGTGATCATTTTACTTATTTTGGGCATGTAATGCTGGATTGGGACCCGGGTCGTGACTCGGGCCCGATTCGGTTAGATTTTGAGTCGACCAGCCCGATCAGAATCCGGTTAGCCCAACCCGAGGGGGATCCCCTCGGGTTGCGACTCGATCGTCGGGTTGCTAGGATCCCGTACGTGATCCTTGCCCCCCACGGGGATGCCCCCCGCCCCTTGCGCTCCTTGGGGGCCTATATAAGGCCCCCAAGGGAGGCCCTTATACCCATCCCTCCCCCCTCATGCTAAGCCCTCTAAGCCTTACGTTTTAAGACTAACTCCCACCCCTCCAAGGCCCTTATTTTATTTAGTGAAGGCTAACTTGTTTAGTTGTTCCTCTCCTTGTTGTTTACTTTGGTTCACCATGGCTTCTCCAAGTGGTGACACCGAAGTTACTGGGTCAATTCTAAATGATCCGGCTTGGCTACATTGCACTTTGCTGTCTATGACGACTAGGAAAGTGCAATGTAAATACTATGATAAAGTTATGCATGGTGGTATTTTTAGATTAAAACACCAAGTTGCTAGAATGAAGGGCAGTGTGTTCCCGTGCTCTCGTACTCCACCAGAGGTAAGAGCACAATTTCGACGACATCTACAAGAATTGAAAGCGATGAAGGGAACTTCAAAGCGGCATAAGTATATAGTTATGGAAGAGATTTCTGAACTGACAAGATATTCCATACATATATATGGGACCGGACAATAGCGTTCGGACATTCGTCGTGATATAGGCCTCGAAGATGGTATGTATTATGTACTATTTATCACTTATTCTAATAAGTTTATTACCTTCTTTACTTCTATGTTTGAAAATTAGAGGATCTATACCAGACTATGGAGGCAAGTTGAAAGTCATTCGCTGATGAAGATGTTTTGCGCCGCATCGCCCGTTCAATTGGTCAAGGATACAGGTGTGGAAGGAGATCAAACCCATCTGTGGAAGAGGAAATTCATGATCTCACTCGAGATGACGACCTGAGAGTGGGTCCTGTTGATCCCATTGTCACCCGACCACGGCAACACTAAAAAACAATAATGATGGCATTGAAGAATTTGAAATTTTGTAAAGAGAAGATCGGGCGGGCAACATCAAGATGGTTCTTCCATCATAGTATACCGGTGAATGCTGTCAAGAGACCATACTATGAAAACATGATCGACACCATCGACGACATTGGAAGAGGAGTGTTGGACCTAGCCCAAAAGAGATATATAATGTATATCTTCCCATGGAGGTGGACGATACAAGAAAGTACGTCAAGTCCTTTGAAAGGATTTTGAACGAAAGAGGTTGTATGTTGATGACACATGGTTGGACCAATAAGCTCACTTTACATAGTGCCTTACTTAATTTGTTGTATGTTATACCTAATTTGTTCATATTATTCTTAATAGGTATAACTAAAAAGATGATGATAAACTTTCTAGTTTATTATCAAATCAGCACTGTGTTTTGAAAGACATTTCGGAGCCTGACATTCAAGTGCAATATCAAACTTCGGAAGATTCTTCTTCAAAGAGTAGAAGTGGTGATGGAGTGGGGCACCAGGGGCAAGGAGCCATGGTTTCAAGTAGGTAGAGGTCTATGGATGTGGGGAGAGCTCCTACAACGACAGAATGTTTCACTAGAGAAGACCAGTATATCCACGCAGCCCAAGACATGGACCATGGGGCGAGGTTGTAAGGTGGAGGAACACAGCATACCTAGCATGGTGGACATCAGTACTATGAATATGAACAACCGACCTATGGGTATGATTCATCTCAAGGTTATTGGTTTCCTAGAAATGACCAAGAGTGGAGTTGGATGAATTATGGATCATCCATGGACACCCAAATTCAATCCCCAATGAATATTACTTTGGTGGTTTTTTAGGAACCAGTAGCGACATTAGGGTCATTATAGAAGGGACTCCGGAATATAATGTTAATAAGCATGTGTGGCAAATTGTATATACTAGAATGTCACGGGAAGAGTATAAAGCTTACATAGAAAATGTAGATCAAGTCAAGTTTATGTAAACTATACACTAAAGTTTGTGTTAATGAATGAAAATATTTCTACTGTTGTATCTCTCTTTTTTTTTTGAATTTTTTGACATTTTTTCAATTTTATTTTGAATTATCAAAAATAATAATAATAATTTAGGATCAGGCCAGGTTACGACCTGGTCCGACTGGGTCAACCAAGAATTGGGCCAACCTGATCGCGATCCAAGATCCTTCCTTTCTTTGGTTTGGGCACCATTGTGAAGGTTGTGACTAGGGCTATGTAGTGGGCTAATTGTCTTGGCCATTTAGGACCCATTAAGCCATACTGAGATATTTCCATAGCTTGTTTGCACTAACCAACATTTAATTTACCAAATATGGGTTGGATTTCCAAACCGACTTCGATTGTACCCAAATCTGAGCTGAGCAGGATGAATGGAGTTGTTTAGACTCCCTTGGGCCATCATTTGACTTTTTGTTGGGCCACTAAGGTGGGCCCCACCACTAGTTTTCTTTCCTAGTCCTTTCTTTTTCTTTTTGTTCAAAATTTTTTAATTATCTCATGTTTAGAAAATTTTGGCGCCAACATAGAGCATACATTTTTATCGATCTTGGGTTTCAAAGAAGTAGAAGGTGATCATTTCCCAATGTAACGTGCCATATTGTTGTTCATGACTTAAAACTACTTAGAAAGATTAGCAAACAATCTCATACAATGAGCTACTTTTAGCATTGTCTTATTCATTCTTTCAACTACTCTATTTTGTTGTTCCTTACCTAGAATAGTGAAATATCAAGTAATACATTCTTTTTTGTTAAAGTTTTCAAATTATCTTGATGTGTACTTGTCACCTTTGTTGATCTGTAGAACTTTCACCTATTTACTTATATCCTTTTCAACTCTATTCTTTTAGATTTTGAACATTCAAAACACCTCTGACATTTTAAAAAGTAGACCCAAACTTTCATGGAAATCATCGATAAAAATGACAAAATAATGAGCTACACCTAAAAAAGTAAAAGGTGATGCACCCCAAATGTTAAAGTGAATATATTTAACAATATTTTTACATTTGTGGCTAACAAATTTAACCATGCATTGTTTACTATGAGCACAAGATTCAAAAAAGTCAAGTTTACAAGATTTAATACCCTTGAGTAACTTTTTGTTATGCAATTTAAGCAATCCGCTCTCACTAATATGGACAAGCCTAGTATGCTATAATGAAGTAGCATCATTATGATGAAGAAACTACAACATCACCTATAACAATTTTACCAAGCAATTTAGACTATGTATTTTCTCCCTTCATCACAACTAAGGCACCATGTATCACTTTTAACATGCTATTAACACTGCTAAAGGTGCATCTCGAATCATCAAAGGTATCAAGAGAGATAATACTATTTCTCAATTCTAGAACATGACTAATCTCTGCCAAAGTTCTAACCACCTCATTAAACATATTGATTTTTAATATTTCCTATCCCAACAATTCTACATTCGATGTTATTACTCATTAGAACTCTACCCCATCATAAGACATATATGAAGCAAACTAGTCTCTATGTGGGCACATATACTAAGAACATCTAGAATCAAGAATCTATGTATCAGAGAAATCCATACCTAAGTAGATGGTGGAAACACGTCATTCTTTATTTGAATTAGAAGCCACACTAGTCTCAACTATCTCCTTTTCTTCATGCTTAGATTCTTTTCTTAAACTTGGGGCAATCAACCTTTTAACATTCATCTTCTTTGCAATGACGACACCTATTGTTATCACCAGATTGATTTCTTTCTTTTGATCTACCTCTAACAATAAGACATTTATATTGTTGTCTTCTTGAACTACCACTAGTCATATATTTATCCAACATTTCTTTCAAGAACAAATGAGATTTCGCATTTTCAATGGAGATAGAATCTCTACCGCATAACATAGATTCTTGAAACAAAGCTTATTCTCATCTTCTATTTTTTGCATCACTACTTTGTATATTTATCAAAATAGAATTGAATTCATCAAAATATGATTTAATAGTGGTACATTCTATCATCCTGAGCATGAAAAGACACTACTTCAAATATAGTTTGTTACTCAAAAACTTGGTCATATAATGACTCTAATATTGGCTATAATTTATCCAATATTTTCTTGTGAATGACATCTCGTAAAACTTTGTTAGACAAATATAATTGAATTGAAGTCAGAGCCTTCTCATCTAATTCTTAATTCTCATCATCAAAAAAAGTGGTTGGCATCTTCTTCATTTGGAGTAAAGTTTTTTTTAATCCCTGATGGGTCAAGTGCACTTTCATCTTGGCATGACATAATTTGAAGTTGATACTCTAGTAGATCTACTCGGTATCAAATTTTGTATATATATTTGCAACACTTAACACTTGTAGAATCACACAAATAACCAAAATTGACTTTGATACCACATATTAGCAGACAGAGTGCCAAAACACTCGTAGCGAAACAAATGTGTAATCCGACAAGCAACTTATATGTAAAGATTAACAATAATCAAGTGTAAGGTGGACAAGCAAATCACAAAGAGGCATTGGATTTACGTGATTCGAAGAGATGATGTGTCTTCCTATGTTCATGGGGAGAGAAAAGAAAATTCACTAATCACAAAGGAAATACAAATCGAAAAAAACTCTTACACATGCATAGAGTGATCTTTTCCAGACATAGTAGTCTCAAATCTCTCATGATTTCCTTGATACGACACATCTCTGAGTAAACTCTTAAGAACACAGAATAGATGATATCACAAACACCATGATCTCTACTATAAAAAATTTAAACATGTGGAAGAGAAGAAATCAAAGAAAACAAATTTTCTTTACGTGGCCACCGTGAGCATGTTCTCTTGTGATTGCATATGTTGATGCCTTTCGCGATAAATAGGGCTTAATTATAATACGTAACCATAGGGAAAATAAGAAGGGACATGAATGTTGTTTGACAAGTTAAAATCAACACAAAAATATGTCAAACATGAGCTTATGCGGTGTTTGGTTGCACAATAAAATTTTAAACATTTTCATGATAAAAATTTATATTAAAATAAAATGTAAACTAGTCAATGACATAAATTACCATGTTTAGGCAAGATGTAACAACAAAAAAGAGTGTATATCATATATGACCAAACAAGGTGGGGGATCGCAAGATAAAAAAAAGAGATGAGTCCCTCTTTTTTGTCCAAAATAAAAATTATTTATAAAAGATACAATTGTAACAGTTGATAAACATTTCTTTTAACAAATTTTGTTATAAATACATAAAATTGTAATAAAAATTCAATTTATTGTGCAAAAAACACCCCTTGGCATGTCAAATTTTTGCCTTTGTTACTTCTATTTTATAGAAATATTAAATTTTCCACAAAAAATTTAAAACTTCTATATATTTGACTTTGGTGCCGTATAAATGGATTAAGTTAAATGGAGAGGCATATGACAAAAATAGCAGAGACCACGTATGATTAAAAAAGGGAAAATGGATTCCGCTCCACTTAACAAAATCATTTTCATAATCAGTCCGTCCACCAAAATCTCTTCCAGCAGTTAGGAAAATATTTACGCCCGATCCATTCAGTCAAGCGTACGTCAAATAAATTTAAAGTTGTTAAATATACCCTTCCAAAAACTGAACCGTGCACATTAAAATATCATATTTAAAGTATTATCATGCTTGAAGTAGATAATTATAAAGTTTGACTTATAATTTAAATTTAATTTTATTATAAATTATAAATTATTGATCTATTTATTATGCCATGCTAATTATATGTTATTTATAGTCATAAAATAATATTGGAAAAATTAATTCTCATTCTATTTAAGAAAGACAGTTTCATCCCTAATCCGTTTTTCACATTTTTCTTGATCTGCAGTCCAGCAATCAAAATTTTGTTAATATATGATCCGTTTCATCTACCCACAGTTACCTTGGCGTTACACAATGTTTAAATTCTCAAGAATACCCTTCATCACAATAGCAGTTACCTAATAGTCACTCTTATTTCTCTCTTCCTAAACGAAGGAAAATAGGTTTCATAGTTTTATATTAGAAGTATTTATTATATCAACTGATTGTATCTTATTTATAACCATAAAATATTATAATATTTTAACATTAAATTATCACATATACTTCATATAGAGATTTAGATGTAATATATTAATTATAATATATTTAACATATTACGTTGATTATATCAGATTTCAATTATAAATTATTATTGTTATATTTAGAGCGAAAGTATTATACTTACAAATCTACTTATTCCATCTCATTTATGGCTACAAATATTAATACATTTTAAAAAATGTCATATCTTATTTATATCAATATTTAAATGTAATATTAATTAATAAATATTAATTTATCATTATTAAATACAATATATTGAGAGATAAAAATATTAAATTTGACCTATGTAAAGATTTAATTACAATGAAAATTTTAATTTATGATTTTTAGTTTTTATTTATCAAAGATAATTTTATATTTTATCAAATAACATATTTAATTTTTGATGTTCTTAAATAATTGATTTAATAAGTGATTAAATATTTTATTGGTTTATATAGAACTGGTTGGATAGTTCTAATTACCTATACTATAATAATAAATCCCTGAAGTTTTTATTTTTTCAATAATATTATCTATTTTATCAGGCTCCTAAGAAGAAATCAGCCTCAAATAATTGGTATTTTTAGATTATGTACGGTTCATAATCTATACGAGAAATAAAACCAACGGCAAATATTAGCTAGGTAAAACAAAGGTAAAAAAGATATTTTATCGATGTTTTAACGCCGCAAGGTTGCTTGCCATTGGTTTTGGAGCGGAAATTCAAGTAACTAGAAAAATAGGATCCCCTGTTAAACTGGATTACTGGCCGGACCTATCCTTATAGCAGATCCGTTGAAACGGATCGCGAATTAATTTCTCCAATAATAAATATTATATTCATAGAAACAATTTAATACGTCTCATTTATATTAAGATTTACATATAATGTAAGTTATTAAATATTAATTCATTTACTAAATTATGTTAATAGTATTTTATTTTAACTATATTATTATTATTATTATTATTATTATTATTATTATTATTATTATTATTATCATCATGTTTATGTTTATGTTTATGTTTAAGGTGAAAAAGTTCTTGCAATCACAACCCTATTCTTGACATCTAATTTATTCCACAAAACTTTAATATGTTTATAATATAAAATTATAAATTTTTTATACCAAACTAAAGTATAATATAAATTATTAAATGTTTATCTAATTTACTTCACGTTATTATCTAAGTTATAACTATAAAATATTACTATGTTTAGAACAAGAAATTGTTGCATCTTATTTACACTAATATTTAAATTTGACATAAAACGTAAAATATTAATTTATTTAGTACATATATTAATTATATCTGAAAATAGTTATGTTTAGTGCAAAAATATTACAACTAAAAATATATTTATTATATTATTATGACTGTAAAATATTAACATGTTGAAAACAAAAATTGTTTAAATTAATTTTAATAATATTTAAGCATAATATAAAATATTAATATATTTATTACTTCATTTTAATACAAAACTTATTAAAATTTATTTACATAAAATTTTAAATTTAATAAAATTAATAATAATATATGTATTTTATCATTTTAGTTATATGTATTTGATACTTATAAAGTATTATTATATTTGAAACAAAAAAGTAGTACGACTAAAGAAATCTATTTATCACACCATATTTATCATATATTATTTATAGCTACATGTTATCAATATATTGGGAGCAAAAAAGTATGACATTTGGTTTAATCAGGTTTTAAAGACAATACCAATAATAATTTATGTTTATCTTTTATTCTATATTTAAATTAACAAATGAACTTATATTTCATCATTTATCATAAATAGTTTTAAATATTTTTGAATAATTGGTTGAAGCACTCATCCGTTTAGATATGCCTAATCTAATTGTTTATTTAGCGACATTGTAATAATCAATACATTCCTAAAACTATCTATTTTGTTAGGCCCATGACAAGAAAACAAGGTCAAATCTCTCCGTTGATTTTGAGGTAAGAAAGACATTTTACCTTGCTTTTGACGTCTTTCTCACCGTTATTGTCCTCTTTTGAAGCGGGAATGAAATGAAATGAGAAAATCAGAGCTAGCTCCTGTTGTACAATATTTCGGGCCGGACCTTTAATCGAAAGGGAGAGTTAGATTTCATAAGAGACCACAGGGAAAAAGGGCTCACTTCTCTCTCTTTTTTGTCCGGGCACAAATTTCCTACAAAATTATTTTTTAATGATTATCAAATATTTCTTAACAAATTTTGTTACAAAAATATATTTTTACAATAAAAATTTGAATTATCATGTAACCAAACATCCCTAAATGCAAAACCCTATTCCACGTGCAAGAATACCTTGTATGCTCATAACATTGTACAGGACTGGACTTGACTTGGGTTGACGTGGCCCAAGCTCACTTCAGCCCACAAATATACGACCCAAACCCAAATCCACTTAACAAGCCCAACAGTCTTGAATTGTGTAAATAAATTTTAGCCCTTCATAGTCTATTAGTCTAATGGGCTTTGAATATGTAAAACAATGTGAAATTAAAAATTCTACAGAAATAAAAAATAAGGTTCAAGTTTTAAATCCTATAATTTTAAAAAATATAGAATCTAAAATAAAAAATCATAAAAAATAAAATCTATGAATATGTGAATTGTTGTAATCTAAGAAATTAAAAATAAAATTTATTTAATTTGTTGCTCTTGCCATATACTGATCAATTTTGAAGGAAGGATATTTAATTGGAGAATTCACGCATGCATGTGATCTCGATATCAAAGCATGCATTTTCTTATTCCCTGATCTAGACGAGTCCACTCAATAGTTCACAGCCACTTGGTGCAAGGGGTATTATAACGTTTGTTGAACGATAGATTGAGTTTTTATAAAGAAAAATATATTTTTATAATAAATTTTGTTTAAAATATTGGATAATCATTAAAAAGATATATTTTAAAGAGATTCCTTTTCAAGTGATGAGAACTACTTTTTCCTTGAAGTTCCTCACTTTTCATAATTATCGCATCTCATCGAACATAATAATTTTATCTTTGATCACCTTAAATTTTATTGTAATATATTTTTTATCACAATAATATATAAAAATTATTGTGCAACCAAACAACCCAAAATATCATTAATGAGGCACTTGTCATTGTTTTTTACAAATGTTTAATTTGTACCCAAGTGTTATTTTATGGTCGTTTGGAATAAATTGTCTCTAGATGAAGCTATAAATTGTCTTTTGGACAAAAAGAAGTGAGAGTTTTTTATGTTGTGGTCATCCAACCATTTTGATCAAATATGATTTCTACTATTTTTTATCGTCATTTATTGTCTACAAACATAACAATTTTATGTCTTTAGTTGATTTAAAAGTTATTTTAATATAATTTTTTATCATAAAAATACATAAAAAATTAGTATGCAGCCAAACATCCTATTTTTAAAATATATGATTGCACATACCATTAAAAAAGAAGAAGCCAGAATAGAAAAAGTTTTTTTTAATTTAACAACCATGTAAATCGATATCGAGTTTTGAGATAGCAGTGTGTAATGCTAAATTTCATCCGATGGGCAGTTCAAGGTGCGTAGCGCTTTCTTATTCTCTAAATCCAGACAAAAGTTACTAAATTAGTCCATAGTCACTCGGTGCAAGGACTCTTAATAAAGGGTTCACAGCTGACTCAACGGGGCCAACGTAGTCAGACCCGCCAATGCCATGTGCGACGGAAGCTGGCTCCATGTAGGGGTGGGCACGATTCGGTTTGATCTAGTTTGGATCATTTGTTTTCTATATCGAACTGAACCGAATCAACCTCTCAAATTAAATTGAACCAAACCGATTTTAATTCAGTTCGGTTCGATTTGGTTCGATGTAAACCGAAAATGTATAAAAGTATTTAAATTAAATTTTTTTATATATATAATAAATTTTAAGTTAAAAATAATCAAAATAAATATTATTTTTATTATAAAACTTATAAAAATATTATTTTTATTAATACTATAATAATTTTTTAATTAAATCGGTTTAAACAGTTTGATTTGGTTTAAATCGATTTGAAGAATTTTCAAATCAAATCGAAACGAAAGAAATCTAAATTGAATTAAATCGAACGGAATGAATTGATTCGATTTGATTTCTCGATTTAAACTATTTTGTACCCACCTCTACTGCTATGTTGGCGGATAGATATTTGTTCAAGGCCTGAGCCTAGCCCACGACGGGATTTTTGATCGGCGCTAGGCCCGCTCAGCTCACGGCCCTACATTTTGTTCACCTCGCAGGGAAATTATGACATAGGTCCTGCGGAAACAAAACGACAAGAGGAAAATCCCGTCAGGCATCCCATTACTAACTTCTGAGTTTTGACGCCCATACCATGAAATTATCCAAACTAAGATGCCATCATGCACCTAGGGCCCGTTTGTTTGCAGGTAAAATGTGCTGCATGCGCTGATTTTCGGGAAAACAATGCCAATTACGTTATTTGTTTGTATGTAAAATAAAAGTCAGGGAAAACAAACTGCGGAGCATGTCATACCGATCCTGATTTTGGCATCAGCCGGAACGCCCCGGACGCCATTTTCGGCAAATGATGGATGACAGTGTTATATATTTTAAGGAGTTTACTATTTAAAATTAATTTTATAAATACATATAACAGTAGTTATAAAATTATTTTATTTTTATGTACTTGACAAATAAAATAAATTTATTGAAAAACTAATGTATCATACAAATTACTTATATAACAAATGATGAACATATACTCAAATGACCGAAAATTATTTAATAAAATCATTTTAAAAAATAAATAATATATCTTGTTTTTCAAAAATATTTGTTTGATATATAAATAATAAAATAAGTATTAAATTTTATTTAAAAATAAATTAATAACAAATAATTAACTTAATCTATTTTTGCATCAATATTTTGTTATAAATAAATATTTTAATTATATAAAAATTTCTAAAATTATATCTTACTATTTTGAAGCATTTGATGAAACTTCATGAAAATCAACTCCATACAACCAAACGACTAACGTTGTTTTGAGTTTTCTTGAAAATAATATCCAATGAAAAAGTTTTCCTTTTATTTTACTTTTACATGAAACCAAATGGACCCCTAGTTAGATAATGATGTATGTATAAAAGAAACATTAATCATTGGCCACGCTTGACTCTTTGTTTTTTTGAGCCATGCATGGCTTATGACCCGTTTGGTTAGAATTTCAAATTTGATACTATATCAATATTGATATTGATAATTTTAGAGGTTGGAGTATCAATATCAAAATTGATACAAGTTGACACTAGTATTACATAATGTGCTTTGTTTTCACTATCAATTTCATAATTAATACTATTAACCAAACACTTCTTAGTGATTACTAGGAATATCAATTTTAAAATTGATAATGATAGAGATACTTAATAGTGTTACCAAACAGGGCCTTAAGTATAGTAGATCAATAAAAAGGAATTTTTAGATATTGAACGTCAAAATTATTTATATTTTTAATACACCCGGTTAAGCATTTAAACATTAATCGATTCTTAAAATCTTTTGTGGCAAGAAAATAAGTTCTTTTCATCTTAAATTTTTTTAAAATGTTATTAATTAAATATTTTTATGACACATCTATGATGCTATCGTTTCCTGCTTTCTTTATTTTTTTCTCTTTATCGCTCTGAAAAGATCTGACATTTTTATGATAAAATAAAAAATATCAACATGAAATATTAGGGCAGGTTAGCTAGATGTACTTTGAGATCTCGACAGTCCGACAGTGGCATTGTTCTCTCTTCTTTCTTTCTTTTTTGAAGAGATGGCACGGCCATTGTACTAAACTAGCGATCACCCAATGAGAAAGGGCGATCGTGCCGGATTCGAACCCATGACTCCACGGAGGCAAATGTCAAGACAACGTCAGTTTCTACTTTGCCACTAGCCAAGGAAACAATGACATTGTTCTCATCCATATCTTATAAATAAAAGATATGTCCACTTACTATTCATTAACTTTTGAAAACATGAACCGCTAAAAATAGCTAACAGTTGATTAGCAGATGGTTAATAGAGATTTATAACGACAATATATGCATTGATCTAATTATTTCCATCGGTAGGTAAATTTAATAAGAATTCAATTCCAAACTTGTGTTATTAGATTTGAATTTAAATACAGTTTTCTATGTTAAACATGACTTTCAAAACTTTTATTAGATTTAGAACTACCAAACAATGATATCCAGGCATTTTATATTTTCTTCATATTCACCTATAACATATTTTAATAAATAAAAATTTAGATCACATGAATATGTTGGCACCAAAGTTTTTTGAAAGTACCAAATAGGGGTGGGGCCCACCTCAATGGCCTAATGGATAAGTCAGGCCCAATAAGGCATAATGGTCCTAGAATGTCAAATAATGGCTCAGAAAGGTTTACACACCTTCATTTAAATTTAGATTTGAGTAAAATCGAAGTTGGTCTGAAAATTCGACCCAGATTCGATAAATTAAAGGTTAGTAAGTATAGATGGTGCAAATAGGCTTTGAAAACACCTCGGCACAACTTGATAGACTCCAAATGATCAAGATAATGAGTTCATTGCATAGCTCTAGTCATAAACTTTCTAACAGTGCCCAAATCATAAAACGGACACTAGAAGTAGGGATGTCAACGGGTCGGATACGGGTCGAATAATAGTATTATCCGTATCCGTATCCTATAAGAAAAAGGTGTATCCACTTGCTGTTCGTTAACTATCGGTATCGGGTGTATCCGCGAACCGCATTGTTCTATCCGCTTAAAAACGGTTTACGGTCGGATAACTGACGATTATCGAATATATAAAGAGATAACATACGTATAATACAACCTAGCAAAATAAAGAAGTAAAGATAAATTTACCGATAAAGACACACATAAAAAAATATATATATATTACGATTAAAAGTATCTATTTATAGCAATGAACAAAAAGAAAATTCTTAATTATATATCTACCACAAAACATGAGATATAGAAAAATAATTTACAAGTCCATAGTAAAATTAATTTTTGAGTCTGTAGTAAATAATTAGATGTGCAACACAAAATATGAGATAGAAAAAAATCTTAATTACATGTCCAAAATAATACATGTCCGACATAAAATATGAGATAGTCGATTTGCAGCAAAAGTGCGTACGTAGATTGCACCATCAAGAAGCAGAAGATGATGAAAACATCACTGTTAGACGTCAAGACAAGGCTTATCCAATGTTAAGATCTCAAGGAGAAGGGTGAACCGGTGAGTTAAGAACAATAAGATTTTCTAGATGGGTCATATATACTTAGATGTCATAAATTGTGAGTTATATCGTATTATGTATTAGTAAGCGAATACGGATAACGGTTTTCGGGTTCGGTTTATGGTGTATCCATGACCGCATCCGCTAAGATAACGGTTAATCGGTAAACGAACGCGGATAGCTTATTCGGAAAATTTAAACTATCCACTTGCTGTTCGTTAACTAACGAACGGGTCGGATAATCGGATAATCGGTAACCATTGACATCCCTAACTAGAAGGTCAAAATAACCATTTTGCCTTTGACACTTGGGATAAATCAAGACACCATCAGAAAAAATACACCTTCATCACAATGTCATTCTAAAATAGAGCTAGACAATGCATGAGACGGATCAAAAACCTGACCACCAATCGGAGAGTTATTGAAGAAAGATCAAATATGGACGGGAGTCCATATGTCGTCACCCCAAGGGCATAATGGTCCAACCAACTTGTAGATCGGCCCATGGGCTGAATATTTCAATTTTCTAGTCTAGGACTTTAGTCTCGAGAATATTGATACATCAAGAATAAAATTCAGCTAATGGGATAATTTAAATACACTCAATTGCAATTTCTAGGATTATCGATGGCTGAGATCGCACCAATTAGAGAAATCGATAAAATCATAAATCCAATACAATTTATGCGATATCAACCACACATCTTGATGGATCATAGGACTAATGGCAAACAGAGCAAATTTTGTATTATATTAAGTCAATTCAGGCTTTATTTAATTGATTCCGGTCAGAATTTACGGTAGCCATCAAAACAGGAGCACTTTGATCAAACCCGGCTTAAGATTAACCCAAGTTGAGCTAACCCATGCCTCATCTGGCTGAACCCCATCAGATCCCTTCCAGCCTTGTGCACACAATCTCCTAGAATCTAGGACTTGGTGTGCCAACATCCCACCCATCTCCCAACTATCTTATCTCCCATCTAGCTTATCAACATCTTCCTTGGATAAGTCACCTTGAAGGATAAATCTTATCCTTATCTCCATGGAGATGGCCCTTATCCTCATATGAAGGAGATAAAGCATTATCAAGTGTGGCCAACCTTCCTTTTAGCCCACTTTGTGGGCACAATCGCCTAGAAAATAAGAGCTGGTGTGCACCAGCTCTCTCCCTCTCACTCATGAAATCTGGCCAAACTTGGCTCCCTCTCTCCAAGGTGTGACCACCCTCTTCCCCTTATCCTTATCCCTCTTGAGCTTTTCTTCCTCAACCTTATCTGATGAGAGCTTATCTTTTAAACTCCCTTATTAGAGGGACACTTGGCTAACAAAAAGATTTGAGCACACCTCCCTCTCTCCAAGCCTGCAAATCTACGCACCTTCTCTCTCCCTCTCTCATCTCCTTTGACCGAACTTGCTCTCAGCCCTCCTTCCTTCCTAGTGCGCCATAGCCATAAGTAGTAGCAAGGTAGAAGCTCTCCTCTTCTCTCACCTGTAGTGCTAGAAGAAGGAGAAGAGGGAGAAGGAGCTTCATCATTCTCCTCTCTATGCCAACACCAGTAGTATGAATAGCAGCGCATCAGTAGCTTTGTGTGCACCCCATCTCCTCCAACTTGGAGATGTGCACGCAAACACCCCATTAGCAAGGCAGAATGCTTCCCTCTTCAGCAGTAAGAGATCTTCATCTTCTTCCTCCAGCACCTGCACACCAAGGAGAGGAAGAATAAGAGGAAGGATCAACCTGATCCCCTTGATCCCCTTCCAACAAAAAAGAAGAAGGTGAGTAGAAGAAAATGTGTACCCCATGTAGTTCATGTCTTCTTCTTCTCCCACTCTTCTCCACCCTCTCTATGGCCAAGTGTCTCCCATACACAACTCCTTGTGCACCCAATTTAAGCCCCCATTCATATCTCTAAAAGTCCTTTGGATTGTTCGACTGTCTGAAACAGTCCCTTTGGCCTTCCTTTTGGCCATTTAAGATACCCTGTAACGTTACCATTTTTAGTAAATAAAAAGAGAAAAAAATATAGTTAACAAATATTTATTAGTATTTTTTTACTCTTTTCTCTCTATATATATTCCCTCTTTTCGATACTCCCTCCCCGTCAAAATCCTGCGACACCGTTTTTCCTCCCCTCCCGAACCCTATTTTCCTTTCTCCCGGACGCGCGCTGCCGCCCCCTGTCGCCTTCCTCTCTCTGCGCGCGTGCGCGTTGAAGTGGCACCGCGTGTCCGCCGCCCCCCCGTGTCTCCGCCGCCTCGTCGTGCGCGCCCGCCCGCGCGGGCGTCCACGTGCTCGCGACCGCCACCTCGCCGTGTCGCCGCCTGCCACGTCGCCGCCACCGCCGCCACGCGCCGTGGCCGGCCGTCGCCGCCCCGCGGCCCCGTGGTCGCCGCCCTCGTCCGCCGCCTCGGACGCACCGCCTGCCCGTGCGACCACGTCGCGCCGTCCGCCGCCCGCCGCGTCATCCCGTGCCCTCGGCCACCGCGCCCGGCCGCCCGTGCGCGCCGCCCACCCGCGCTAGCGGTCACCCGCTGTCTCCCGCGTTGAATGCCACCGCGCGCGGCTGCCCCATTGACGCCCGCCACCGCGCACGCCACGTGCTGCCAACGCCTGCACCGCCCGCGCGCTGCCGCCGTGCGCCGTTGTGCGCCCCCCCTCCGCGCGGTAACCCCCTCTCTCTCCTATTGCTCTCTCTCCTATCGCCGCACTCTCTCTTCCATTATGTTTATTATTCCTCTTAAATTATTATCCCCTTGTTCCAACAGATTTTAAAGACACCTATCCGGCTCGATTTTTCGTCGCCGTCGTGACCGCGGCAGTTTCGTCACCTGATTCGTTTTCCTTGGAATTCCGTGCGCCGTTCGTCGTCGCCGTAAAGGTAGGCGTCTCGGCTATTCTTAGCACTCCATATACTTAATTAAATTGTAAAAATTATGCTTAGATCATCATGATTAATAGGTTGGAATTGATGGGCTGTTTTTGATTTATTTGCATGTTTAGATAGAGTTAGATTAATCTGTTTAAACCATGCATGCTTAGATTAATTTGGTTATTTATGTATGTTAGTCAGCATGATAGGTGGTGTATGTTTAAATCTAGTTAGTTTAGCATGTTTGCATCACGATAAACCTTAAACATGTATATCCCGATTTGATAAAAAGCCGATGTAAGGTTTAGGCATAATGTTGTTAGAATTTAGTTTATTTTCCTTTATGTAATAGGTAGTTCTGTTTAAGCATATAATTGATATGTTTAGGTTGTAATTTGCATGATCCTATTTATATGCATTAGTTTGTGTTAGATTGTGGTATGGTATGCAAATATGTGGTGCATAGAACCATGGGTGTTCATCTATGTATTTCATGTTTGATTTTCCAATTAAATGTTCATGTTTACTGTCTGAGTTAATTATATGCTTGCATTGTGTGGAATGTGGTTAGTGCAGTGAGCTGCATTGTGATTGAATTATACTTCACCAGACTATATTAGTGGCCCGTGGACAGCGGAGATTAGTTGAATCCGGAGCATCCTTCGATCCCGGATACCGCGGTTTATCCTAAGTACTCCCCTGCCTAGGGGTACTATGGGATTTAGTTACTATATGTTACTTCCTACTATATGGTAAATCTGGTGCTAGTTTTGTGATGTGACTACATTTTTCAGATGGAGCATGATATTTACTCAGACAGGTGTTTAGTTGTGTATTTTGGCATAGATGTTAGTGTTCTAGATGTGTCCTTGATTTTATGTCAGGTTATGTGTGTTATGAGCAAACCTAGAGTAGTCTAATGTGTAGGATATGTCGGTTTTAATGCATATAGAGTCATGTTATCATATGGGGTAGTTGAATGACTTTGTAGTCACTTAATTAAAGATATATAATTGGTTAAAATCCTATGTATTAAATCTGATTTTTTAGGCTTAATATGTATTGTATATCACTAGAAATCACTAGTATAGTAGGGTAGTTCGGGTGTAAGACCTACTGAGTCTGTGGTGACTCACCCCTTCCCATTATTAACTTTTTCAGCTGAGTTCGAGGAGCCACTCCCTGAGGAGGACTTTGGAGAGGATTACGAGGAGGACCTTGGAGTTGATCCAGAGCCGTTCGAGGACCCAGAAGAGGAGGAGTTTGGTGACGAGTGATCACCACATATCATTTAGGTTGCTTGAGTTTCCCTTCTGTCATTGGTTTGGTATTTATTTGGTGTGATTTTATAGATGTTGGTTGGACTATGTGTTGAGTCCTTCTTAGTTGTTTGGTGTTGGTTATTTATGGTATTTCTTGAAGTTTGAGTTTGATTGGATCATTACAGGTTATTTTAAATTATTCAGATTTGATGGTGTGTTATGGATTTAGTTTGTTCTCCTAAACTGTCCCGATTTTCCAGATTTATTCTGCTGGGCATTTGTATATTCCGGGTCATGACAGGAGTTGGTATCAGAGCATTCTTCCGGCCTGAAGATCCTTCTGGATCTGCCCGGATGCATTATTTGGATTTTGGAGAACAAAGTTTGATTTAGATCAAGTTGATTTTGGATTCCAGATGGAATTTAGATCTTTTTGTCTTATTGGAAGCTATATGTTGGAATTATCTGAGTGGATGTTTATTTTCTTGGAACAGGATGGCCTCCAGGGGTTACAACCGTAGGCGTGCAAATGGTGATGCACGGAATGTGCCAGAAATGAATGGAGATCAACAAGGTCGTCGCCAGCAGGACTTAGTGCGAGGTGGAGATCAGCCACCAGTGCAGGGTCAGGGTGGAGGTCATGCGCCAGTGCAGGTTGGAGGTCAGGTACCAGATGCAGCTGGCATCCTGGGTGCCATTCACGAGCTCTTCCAGACGGTTCAGGCTCAGAACCAGGCTCAGCAGGGTAGGGCACAACAGGTGAATGTCAGAGCAGAGAGACCACAGATCAGCACCTTGGAGGAGTTCAAGAGGCTGAGTCCACCAGCTTTCCGTGGTGAGAGGGACCCGGCAATGGCAGAGAACTGGCTAAGGGAGGTGGGCAAGATCTTCAGGGCTATGCAGTGCCCACCTGAGGACATGGTCCGTCTTGCTGCACACATGTTATCTCATTCTGCAGGAGCTTGGTGGGAGTCTTTACTCTGCACCCGCTATGCTGGGATGACAGAGGCTGAGATCGATTAAGAAGACTTTGTCAGAGTGGACAAGTACATCCCCATGCACATCAGAGATGAGAAGAAGTGGGAGTTCCTACTTCTGAAGCAGGGCAGTATGACTGTGATGGAGTAAAAGAGCATATTCATGGCGCTGGAGGCCTATGCACCCAACATGTACGAGGAGGAGCGCAAGAGAGCCAAGAAGTTCGTGAATGGACTTCGTGGAGCTATCAGGGACAGGTTGGTGTCCAAAGTCTGGCGCAGTCTAGCAACAGTCTATGAGGCAGCTTGCAGGGTAGAGCAGAGTATGGGAGCCTACAGGCAGCCTTCTCAGTACCAGAGGGCACTAGCACGTGCTTTACCCCAACAGGGGGTGGATCGTAAGAGGAAGATGCCAATGGTTGACATGGCATGTGGTATTTGTGGGAGATACCATCCTGGCGGTACTTGTTATCGTAGGACCAGAGCTTTGGGTGTGGCCAGCAGGGCCACATGTTAGCAGAGTGTCCTAACAGAGCTAGGGGAGCAGCACCACCAGCAGCATCAGCACAGATCAGGGAGGAGGTCCACCATCGACAGCTCACCCTTCCAGCACCTCCTCAGCGCCAAGCACCCCAGCAGCAGCAATTCGTGCCCCAACAGCGACCAGCGCCACCTAGGAGGCAGTTTGTAGCACCTCGGGCACTACGAGCACCACAGCCACCACCACGCAGTGCCCAGGCCAAGGATTTTCCTATGGAGCGCCAGGATCTTCCAGAGGTAGCCAATGCGGCAGAAGGTACTCTTTTAGCTGCTGGATATCATGCTAGAGTGTTATTTGATTTTGGTGCTACGGATTCCTTTATTTATTTCCGATTTGCTACATTTCTATTCAAATATTGCAAGCATGAGGTTAATGAGTGTAGCCCAGTCAGTGTTAGCATGCCATCTGGGAAGTCAGTAGATGTGTCTTACTACATGCCCCAGTGTGATATAGATATTAGTGGATATATCTTGAGGGCACGTTTGTTTGTGATTGAGATGGAGGGTTTTGATGGCATTCTTGGGATGGATTGGCTGGAGCATCACCATGCCATCCTAGATTGCTTCAAGAAGAGGATGATTTTCCAGATACCTGGGGGTGACACTTTCTCCTATAAGTGTCCTAGTTATGGCAGGTCCAAGATGTTGATTTCTGCATTGAAGTCTTCCAAGTTGATTGGTGCCCAATGTGAGGCTTATTTGGCCTATGTTACCAAAGTGGAGGAGTCAGGAGATAGTCTAGCATTGGAAGATGTGGCTATAGTTATTGAATTTGTAGATGTGTTTCCAGATGAGTTGCCAGGTTTGCCACTACCTAGGGACATTGATTTTGCCATTGATCTTGTCCCTGGGGCTGCCCCTATTTCTATTGCTCCTTATAGGATGGCACCTGCAGAGCTGAGAGAGCTGAAGAAACAGTTAGAAGAGTTGCTAGAACTGGGTTTTATTCGCCCTAGTGTGTCACCTTGGGGTGCACCAGTGTTGTTTGTCAGGAAGAAGGATGGATCGTTGAGGTTATGTATTGACTACAGGAAGCTGAACCAGTTAGCCATCAAGAATAAGTATCCCCTGCCTCGTATAGATGACTTGTTTGATCAGTTACAGAATACTAAGATATTTTCCAAGATTGATCTGAGATCTGGTTACCACCAGTTGAGAATCAAGAAGGAGGATATTCCCAAGTCATCATTCAGAACCCGGTATGGCCATTATGAGTTTCTGGTGATGCCTTTTGGCCTTACCAATGCACCTGCAGCATTCATGGGTCTAATGAACCAGATTTTCAGAGAGTACCTGGATCAGTTCGTGGTTGTTTTTATAGATGATATTTTGATCTATTCTGCTAGTGATGATGAACACTGTCAACACCTGAGGATTGTTTTGCAGATTTTGAGGGAGCAGCAACTCTATGCTAAGTTCAGTAAGTGTGCCTTTTGGCTCAAGAGTGTTAACTTCTTGGGTCATATTATTTCTGAGGCAGGTGTACAGGTTGATCCAAGCAAGGTGGAGGTAGCGCAGAACTGGGAACGGCCTGCCAACCCCACTGAGGTGAGGAGGTTTCTTGGTTTGGCAGGATACTATCGTAGGTTTATTGAGGGGTTTGCTTCCATATCAGCCCCCTTGACTGCTCTGACCAAGAAAGGAGGATTTAAGTGGACAGAGAAGTGTGATGAGAGCTTCCAGTGCTTGAAGGAGAAGCTGACCACGTCACATGTCCTTGTGCTACCTTCTGGTTCAGGAGGTTTTGTTGTCTACACTGATGCTTCTAGGGTTGGTTTGGGCTATGTGCTCATGCAGCATGGTAAGGTTGTTGCCTATGCTTCCAGGCAACTGAAGTCTCATGAGAAGAATTACCCTGTTCATGACTTAGAGATGGCAGCTGTGGTTCATGCCTTAAAGGTGTGGAGGCATTATTTGTATGGAGAAACTTTTGAAATGTTCACTGATCACAAGAGTTTGAAGTACATATTCACTCAGAAGGACTTGAACCTGAGGCAGAGAAGATGGGTGGAGTACATGAAGGACTATGATTTTAGCCTGAACTACCATCCAGGGAAGGCTAATGTTGTAGCTGATGCACTTAGCAGGAAAAAGATGATGGCTATGCAGTTGCACCAGACATGGTAAAGAATGGAGTTGTTGATTGATTGTGCACCCAGCAGGGAAGTGGATAATCTAACATCTTTCTTGGCACAACTTTCTATTGGGTCAGCTTTGGTGGACAGGGTGAAAGAAGCTCAATTTGGGAATCATGCAGTGCAAGAATTAGTCAGAAGGTCGGATGTTTCCAAGTATGAAGATGGTACAATCAGGCACCAGGGAAGGTTGTGTGTGGCAGAGGATGCAGAATTAAGGCAGGATATATTGGCAGAAGCTCATAGATCTTAGTATGCTATTCATCCAGGGGCAAACAAGATGTATCAAGATCTTAGGAGGCAATTCTGGTGGGAAGGCATGAAAAGAGATGTTGCCGACTATGTATCCAGATGTTTGATTTGTCAACAGGTGAAGGCAGAGCATAGGAAGCTAGCAGGACCACTTCAGCCATTAGAGATTCCAGAATGGAAGTGGGAACATATAACCATGGACTTTGTCACTGGTTTGCCAAAAACCAAGAAGCAGTGTGATGCCATATGGGTAGTGGTGGATAGACTCACCAAGGCAGCTCATTTCTTGCCTATTAAAGAAGCCCAACCGACAGAGAGCTTGGTGAGATTGTACTTTGATGGTGTTGTCAAATACTATGGTGTGCCAGTCTCTATTGTATCTGATAGAGATCCCAGATTCACTGGAAGGGTATGGAAAGGATTACATGATGCTTTGGGCTCTCAGCTCAAGTTCAGCTCGGCATATCATCCCCAAACAGATGGTCAATCTGAGCGTACTATTCAGACATTGGAGGACATGTTGAGGGCTGGAGCACTGGAATGGCAGGACAGTTGGGATTTGCAGTTGCCGCTCATTGAGTTGCTTATAATAATAGTTTTTATTCCAGTATCGGTGTGGCACCGTTTGAGGTATTGTATGGGAGGCCGTGTAGATCACCTCTTTGCTGGGAAAAGGTTAGAGATCGCAGTCTTATTGGGCCAGATTGGGTGCAGGATAGTAATGAGAAGGTCAGGTTAATTCGCCAGAAGTTGCTTACTGCTCAGAGCTGCCAGAAGAGCTATGCTGATTTAAAGCGCAGGATTGTTCAGTTTGAGGAGGGTGACCATGTGTTCTTGAAGGTTTCTCCTTCAAAGGGAGTTATCAGGTTTGGTCGGCGTGGGAAATTGAACCCAAGGTATGTGGGTCCGTTTCAGATTGTGCAACGTATTGGTGAGGTTGCTTATAGGTTGGCTTTGCCCCCGACAATGGCGAGGATACATCCGGTTTTCCACGTCTCTCTACTTCGGAAGTACGTATCATATCCGACTCATGTTATAGATTTCCAGGAGATCAACGTACAGCCGAATTTGAGCTTTGATGAGAGGCCGATCCGGATCACGGACCGGATGGTGAAGAAATTAAAGAGGAAGCAAATTCTGATGGTCAAGGTTCTTTGGAAGCATCACTCGTCGGAAGAGTCGACATGGGAGGTGGAAGAGGATATGAGGCGTCTGCACCCGCAACTATTCGGTTAGTTTAATTTAATTTTTGAGGACGAAAATTTTTGTTAGGATGGTAGATTATAACGTTACCATTTTTAGTAAATAAAAAGAAAAAAAATATAGTTAACAAATATTTATTAGTATTTTTTTACTCTTTTCTCTCTCTATATATTCCCTCTTTTTGATACTCCCTCCCCGTCAAAATCCTGCGACACCATTTTTCCTCCCCTCCCAAACACTATTTTCCTTTCTCCCGGACGCGCATGCGCGTTGAAGCGACCGCCGCCTCGGCGCCGCGTGTCCCCCCCCCCCGTGTCTCCGCCGCCTCGCCGTGCGCGCCCACCGCACGCGCGCGACCACGTGCTCACGACCGTCGCCTTGGTTCGCCGCCCGGTCGCCGGTCTCGCCTCGCCGCCGCGCCGCGCGCGCTGCCCCCGTTCACCGCCACGCCGCCGGCGCCGCCGCCGCGCAGCCGCGGCCGGCCGTGGTCGCCGCCACCTCGTCCGCCGCCTCGGACGCACCGCCGCCCGTGCGACCGCATTGCGCTGTCCGCCGCCACCGCCCGCCGCATCATCCCGTGCCCTCGGCCACCGCGCCCGGCTGCCCGGCCGCGCGCCGCCCGCCCGCGCTAGCGGTCACCCGCTGTCTCCCGCGTTGAATGCCACCGCGCGCGGTCACCACCTCGCCGGCGCCGCCTCGCCACCGCGCACGCCACGTGCGCCGCCCGCCACCCGCCGCGTGGCCGCCGTGCGCCTTGTGCGCCCCCCGCCGCGCGTAACCCCTCTCTCTCCGCGCTCTCTCTCCTCTCTCCTATCGCTGCACTCTCTCTTCCATTATGTTTATTATTCGTCTTAAATTATTATCCCCTTGTTCCAACAGATTTTAAAGTCACCTATCCGGCTCGATTTTTCGTCGCCGTCGTGACCGCGGCAGTTTCGTCACCTGATTCGTTTTCCTTGGAATTCCGTGTGTCGTTCTTCGTTGCCGTAAAGGTAGGCGTCTCGGCTATTCTTAGCACTCCATATACTTAATTAAATCGTAAAAATTATGCTTAGATCATCATGATTAATAGGTTGGAATTGATGGGCTGTTTTTGATTTATTTGCATGTTTAGATAGAGTTAGATTAAGTTTGTGTAACCGTGCATGCTTAGATTATTCTAATTCATGATTATTCATCATGTATGTTATTCAATTATGCATGTTAGCATGTTGGTGTATGTTTAAATCTAGTTAGTTTAGCATGTTTGCATCACGATAAACCTTAAACATGTATATCCCGATTTGATAAAAAACCGATGTAAGGTTTAGGCATAATGTTGTTAGAATTTAGTTTATTTTCTTTTATGTAATATGTAGTTCTTTTTAAGCATATAATTGATATGTTTAGGTTGTAATTTGCATGATCCTATTTATATGCATTAGTTTGTGTTAGATTGTGGTATGGTATGCAAATATGTGGTGCATAGAACCATGGGTGTTCATCTATGTATTTCATGTTTGATTTGCCAATTTAATGTTCATGTTTTACTGTCTGAGTTAATTATATGCTTGCATTGTGTTGAATGTGGTTAGTGCAGTGAGCTGCATTGTGATTGAATTGTACTTCACCAGACTATATTAGTGGCCCGTGGGCAGCGGAGATTAGTTGAATCCGGAGCATCCTTCGATACCGGATACCGCGGTTTATCCTAAGTACTCCCCTGCCTATGGGTACTATGGGATTTAGTTACTATATGTTACTTCCTACTATATGGTAAATCTGGTGCTAGTTTTGTGATGTGACTACATTTTTCAAATGGAGTATGATATTTACTCAGACAGGTGTTTAGTTGTGTATTTTGGCATAGATGTTAGTGTTCTAGATGTGTCCTTGGTTTTATGTCAGGTTATGTGTGTTATGAGCATACCTAGAGTAGTCTAATGTGTAGGATATGTTGGTTTTAATGCATATAGAGTCATGTTATCATATGGGGTAGTTGAATGACTTTGTAGTCACTTGATTAAAGATATATAATTGGTTAAAATCCTATGTATTAAATCTGATTTTTTAGGCTTAATATGTATTGTATATCACTAGAAATCACTAGTATAGTAGGGTAGTTCAGGTGTAAGACCTACTTAGTCTGTGGTGACTCACCCCTTCCCATTATTAACTTTTTCAGCTGAGTTCGAGGAGCCTCTCCCCGAGGAGGACTTTGGAGAGGATTACAAGGAGGACCTTGGAGTTGACCCAGAGCCGTTCGAGGACCCAGAAGAGGAGGAGTTTGGTGACGAGTGATCACCACATATCATTTAGGTTGCTTGAGTTTCCCTTCTGTTATTGGTTTGATATTTATTTGGTTTGATTTTATAGATGTTGGTTACCCTATGTGTTGAGTCCTTCTTAGTTGTTTGGTGTTGGTTATTTATGGTATTTCTTGGAGTTTGAGTTTGATTGGATCATTACAGGTTATTTTAAATTATTCAGATTTGATGGTGTGTTATGGATTTAGTTTGTTCTCCTAAACTGTCCCGATTTTCTGGATTTATTCCGCTGGGCATTTGTATATTCTGGGTCGTGACATACCCCATTCATAACCCCTTGCTAGCTACCTAAAAAACTCTTGTTTTAGCCATCCAATCAGGCCCTTAGACAAGCCATAAACACCCTGTGTTCGTTGTCACCTACATAGGCCCCCAACAATAGCCCATCTTCAGCCTTCAATTTTGTCCCCTAATTAGGCACCATCAGTGTACTAAAATGGCCCCTTGTGAATCCATGTCTTGGCCCCTTTGATGGTCATTTGGTTAGCTCTTTGTGCAACATGCCCAAAATAGCTCCTACAACACCCTTTTAAAGAAACCAATTACTCTCTTTGATATGTGGGAGTAGGGGTGATAACTCGGGCCTCTTGAAATCCACCAGACGAGCTAAGAGTTAAACTAGGTGGCCCCAATTTCTACCCATCAAATGACTTCATCCACAGCCCCTTTGCTAGCTCCTTAAACACCACCTATTAAGACCTTTGTTGGCCCCACAAATAGGTCCTAAAACACCCCCTAATCAGGTTCTAAACTTGTCCCTCTTTAGTCCCTTTTTTGGCTTCCTATAGAGCACTTGATTAATCCTCCTTGGCTTCTCCTTTTGGTCATCCAATAGGCCCCAATTTGCCAACTTGTGTAGTAGCCAAATAGCAGCTATATCAGGCCCTATTTAGCCCATCAGATCAGCCCCCAAACAGGTTCTTGTGTGCTTCTTTGTTGGCTCCTTAGCATAGCACATGATTAGTCATTTTTGCTACCCTTTGTGTAGCCCATTCACAGCCCCTATGCTGGCCCCTAGCCCCCTTGCTGGCCTCCCAAATCAGGTCCCCACCAACCTGTACAACCCCTTGTGTTGCCTTTAAAATAGACCCTAAAACACCTATTTTCCATTTCCATTAATGCTTAGGGTGAGGAACGATGCTTTGAGACTTTAGAATCCATCGAACAGGTCGAGACTACTCGGGCAAGCCCTCAATCTTTTTGCCCTTTGTGCAGCCCCAACTGTAAGCACCCGAAACGGGATATCCGTAGATCTCCCTTTTCCGGCCCCTACGCTTGCTTTGGGGTCTTGGTGGATGAGATGTTAATGGTTTGTGGTCGCTAGGAGCTAAAGGCTCCAAAATATAATAAAAATAAATAAAAATGAAAAATAAAAATGACCGTCATACTTTTGGAAGCGGGGAGATTGTTGGGTTCCGACTTCTCCTCTTTCAGCTGGCCGAAAGAAAAGAGCTTAGTGAGTCCTTCGTCTTTGATCCGGTTGAATCTCCGCCTAGACCGGATTTACCTACAAATGTCCATATGAAAACATAGAAACAAGTGAAAAGATCATTAGTTCTAGTGAAAGTGTAGAATCATGTTCAAATTCAAACTTAAATATGCAAAAGGGAAGGAACTAACCGGATTGGGAATAAATCTCAACTCCTATTTTTGATAGGTTTTTAAAGATGTATGAAGATGCAAATGTGTGACTTAATGCATGGTAAATGACATGTTAATGAAAGTTAAAATGAAAAGGGGGGGGAGTAAAGGATCAACTGAAAAAGTAAATAAATTCAAAAAAATGCAAAACGGGGTCTGCTCCTGATGGGGTGCGTTGACCAAAGTCAAAGCACCCTATTTATGGGGCACCAGGGACTGATTTTAGCAGATTTTCTTCCCTTCTTCGCGGCGTCGCCCCGGAGTGTAGGAAGACCTCCAAGACGAAAAAAAAGACTTCTTCAATCAGCCAATACTCAAGTGAAGCTAATGAAAGAGTGTTTTGGCACTAGATGTAAGTAAAATGGAGTGTAGAGGCCCTCAATGTTGGAGAAAAATCATATTTCAGAAGAAAGAAACTGTGAGTTTTTGGGTTTTTGGGGAAAGATTTCGGGATGGTTTAAGGGCTTGGGGAGAGGTTGTGAGGCTTTGGGAATGTAGTGGTGGATAAGAAAGAGTGAGAGGATGGACTTGGAACCTTCTAAATCTCCATATGGGGGTCTTTCTACAGCCCAAAAGATGGTAACTTCATTCTGCTAGACTATTCTTTCAAGAAGCAACTATGGTTTTTTTGGGTTTTGGGAGAGGGTTTTGGAATGGTTTGAGAGCTTGGAGAGGGGTTGTAAGGCCTTGGGAGTGTTGTGGTGGATGAGAGGGTTTGGGGGGCGCCTTTAGTGTGTCCTAAACCCTCCAAATTGGGGTCCTTTATAGGCAAGAAGAGGATAACTTTATCTGCAGAACTGTCCCATCAATCTGTCCAGTCAGTCAGGCCAGGTGCAGGGGCCAAGTAGGGCGCCCGGTGCCCTATATACAGGGCACGCCCTATATACAGGGCGCCTGGTGCCCTGTATATAGGGCGCTTTGACCATTGCCAACGCCTATCGATCTTCTTCGAAATGTGCCGAAAAACTTGATTTTTCCGAAAAACTCGGTTCTCTTGAAAAGTTACTCAAATATTATTCATGAAAACAAGAATTCAAGCTCTTCAATTAGACCAAAATTACGTGTCTACACCAACCTTTCTAAATCTATCCTAAATCTCCCCCTTGTGTAATCCCATTAAATCCCATCTAAACAACACCTAAACTAGCACATTTCAGCCCTTCAAGGTCCATCTAGCCCATTGCTACAGTAAGCAAATAGGTGCTGCAAACATGTGATGCAAAAAGGTGCAGCAAACAGGTGCTACAAACAAAGGCCACAATAGGTCCTTCTGAGGATCGGGTTGGGGGTGATGGCCTAATTTCCCTTAGCTCACAAGATAAGTTAAGGGTTGAGAATGTGGCTCTCAATCTTTATCTAAATAGGGTGTAAATTAGGCCTTGTTGGCCATAGATTGCTCTAGCTATTCGTAAATGACGAATGTGCTGATCATAATTATTAGAAAAAAAAATCAAAATACTATCTTTGTAAACCGTAACAAAGTCATCATATTCTTTAAAAATTGAATTCATTTAATTTTTGAAATACTCGAGTATTTTTTATTCTGAAGTACATAACATTCTATTCAAGATGTTCATATGGAGTTGAAAAAGTACACAATTCTTTTAATTCTTAATCTTTTAATTTTATTTGTCAAAATTTTTATTTAGTATCAAATTTACTAAACTATTTTTTATTTTGTATTTTTTTTAGTATATTATTACAACTTGGTATATGAAAATCATTAAATTTGATATGTCTATTTTCTCTTTTATTTTTATTACTATCATAGCTTTTCCTCTTTTCTGTTCTAAGTGATTTTTCATCAAGAAAGCTAGTGATATATGCGAACTAGTGCTGGTTTGGATAAATTCATTTGTTCTAATTCTCTAATTTGTTTCTAAAATTCCACCACATCTTCTTTTGAATATACTATGGGTTTAGTGCGTATAAATTTTTTTATTTTATTTTCTAGTGGTAATTCTATTTTATAATATCTCAAACTTCAAGTGAATAATTTTAGTGGATTCTCAGAAAAAAATTTAGCTAGACTACTTAAAATATGAATTTTGAATGTTTTCATTAGGTCTATTAATTGGAAGCCAAAACATTTTTGGAACTATGAAATATTTAAGAACTGTTATTTTTTGTTCTTCTTTAGTAAAAGTATTAATCATTTTATCTATCGTAATCATTGAGTATTTATTTATAAAGTTACTGCCTAATATCATATTTCTGAGTCCTTCTTTAATTATATAGATATCTGGAATGACTAATTCTTCTTCAATTTCATTTTTGTCTAAAATACATATAGATATATTTTTAGAATTTTTTGTAGAATTTACATTACCAGCTAGTACACTAAATATTTATGGTTTAGGTAAATTTTCATTCTTTGTTATATGCCATTATCTTTCTTCAACGATTCTTTTAGTGGCTCCTAAATCTATTATAGGAAAGAGATTATAGATTTGTTCATTTTATAATTTAATCTTAATACACATTCTATTAATTTATCTTGTGATTTCTTTCATTAAATAAAGTCATATATTTTGTTTATTATTAAGTATGCTAATTTATTCTTCCTTTAAATCTTAATATTGGACTATTTTTTAAATTTTTTATGATTATTTTGATTCCTCCACTGTAAGGGGATTTAATTTTTCCTTTTATAATTTTTAAATCAAAATTTTTAACCATCTAATTTTTCTTTTGATAATACTATAATATTTATCTGTAATCATGAAACTTACTCCTGTAGTTATTATTTTTCTCTCCGTTAGTTGTAGAATTACATCTTTATTTGTGAGAAACTTATTTCTTATTTTTTTGGCCAATTATCATATTTTATAACATAAAATTTATAATATGTGTATAAATATTTTGTTATATTTCTGTTAAATTGTCTTTCCATATGAATTGTATTCGATAACTTGGTTATAATTTTTATTATTGTTATTTTTGTTTAATAGTGAAAGTTATAGTATGAGCATTTAAAGTTATAAGATTATATTGATTTAGGATATCATTTCTAATAAATAAAGTTACTGTATCCGAAAAAATATAAAGAATTTTAAATTCTATGTTATGCATTTCCTTATTAACATTCTCAATTATAAGTTTACTTATTTTTGTAATATTATGCATTTCTTTATTAACATCCTCAATTATAAGTTTACTTATTTTTGTAATATTTTCTAATATAACTATATTTTCATCCAATGTTATTTACTGTTTTATTTGATTATATCTTTTAATATTATTTTTTATTAATTTACTATTGATATGTGATATTGATGCCCCCATGTCTATAAATGTATTTATCCATATCAATTTTATTGCGTTTATTTGTTTTTGGGTTTTAATCATAGTTAAATTGGGATAGGTTTTTTTCAGTTATTGCCATTATTTTATTTTTGTATTTTTTTAAATATTTATCAATATAATAATAAAATCTTGGTTGTTCAACTTCTTCATCATCAATATCTTTTATTATTAATCGATTTGAAAGATATGTTTTATTGTTTATATTTTCTCGAATATGAATATTATCTATTTTGACATCTGCCGCAACGTGGTGATTGCCATTTCTGGTGAAGGGTAGGCACGACATTTATAGAACATATGTTATTAACAGAAATATTTTTAAATACATATATATATATTAAGTGTATTATTTTAAATTAACTTTTTAAAAATGTATATAAAAACTTATTTTTTATGTGTTAAAAATCAATTAACTTTGTTAAAAAGTAATTTTATTATATAAATTATTTATTTAATATATTGATTGATAAAATTTTAACCAAAATTTAAGTTTTCTAAATGTTTAAACTATGTTTTATTTAAATTATTTTTTAAAAAAAATACAAGAAAACTTTATATCGTACTTATATGCAGTATATTGTAAATATACAAAATTTTAAATTTAAGTAAAATTATTTTTTATAAAAATTAGTAGTGTTAAAAAATATTTTATCATATACATAATTTTAAAAATATAAAATAATATTTAGTAATTATATTTAAAAATCTTAATAAATAAAATAAGTATACTATAATAAAACATTACATGAAATTTAGTTATATAATTTATAAATATTCAAATGACTGAAAATAATTTATTAAAGTTATTTTAAAATAAAAATTTAATATATCTTATTTTTAATAAAAATATTTTACTAAGATAAAATAAAAAACTATAACTTAAATTTAATTTTATGAAAATAATTTACTTAATTTATTTTTTAATTAATAGTTTTTTATTAATAAGTAATTTTATTATATAAATATAGATAAAATTATCTTGGTTGGTTGTTATGGTGTCGTTGAAGTGTTTGATAAACTTTTCTAGAAAAGTCAACTAAATGATGACCATTGTTTTTAATTTCTTGGAAAAGTGCATTTTAGGAAAAAACTTTAATTTGATTTTGATTCTACATGAAGCTAAATAAATCCTTAATGGGGTGTTTGGTTGCATGATAATTGAGGTTTTTATTTTAATTTTTAAAAATTATAATAAAACTTGTTAAAAGAGGTGTTTGACAACCATGACAAATTTATGTTTTGAAAGTGATTTTCTTCTTAAACAAAAAAAGAGGGTCTCACCTCTTTCTTTTTTCTTGTGGTCCCCCACTTTATTTGGTCATGTGCGGTGGTTACTCTTTTTTGTAATCACATCCCTCCAAACATGATAATTTTATGTCATGAGTTTGTTCACTTTTTATTTTAATACAATTTTTTATCATGAAAGTGTACAAAAAGTTATCATGCAACCAAACACCCCATAAGTGTTTCTATTTATTTTCATATTAGTTAACTTAATGTTTTATCTATTATCGATATCTTAAACTGTCGAGAGCTTTCAAATTATTTATTATTTTAACAAACAAGCTCGATAGTCAAATAATCGGCTACCATTTGCCTGCTTATATGTACATATTTTCCCAGAAACACAATATTTCATTTTTAAGAATGTTTTGAGAAAAATTTTAAACTACAAGTAACTATGACATATCCTAATCCTCGAGGCCCGGTTTAGTACGAGAATAAGAAGGAATAAACTTAGTTTATCCCTAATTTGGTAGATAAAAATATTTTAATTTATCAAAGATTAATTTAATCGAGTTTTTCTTAAAAAATGGGGATAATACTAGGATAGGCTATTCCTTATAATAGATAGGATAAACTAGGTTCGAGATACGCTCTCCTTCGATACACTCTCTCCCAGGCACCAAGCGGCTGCGGCAGCAATAGGCAACCACTCCGATGACTCCAGGGGGCGGTGAACATGGCGGCTCCAGGTCTATGACGACACCAGGCATTTTTGGTAGTAGCTCCAACGGCACTGGGTCTTCAATGGCATCGATAGCTCCAGGAAGAGGTGACGGCTCAAATCGTACATTGTCACTTGGGAGTATTGCGTGAAGGCTTCTTGTAAATAGCCTTATCCCTTTGCTTTCCTACTCGCATCCAATCAACCTATCCATTTTCTTTACTGACATGACACGTTCCAATATCGTGGCAGTAGCAATAGAGACTAGTGGGGTGTTTGGTTGCGTGATAACGTACGTTTCTTTTTTTGCTTTAGAAAATTGTAACGAAAGAGGTCTTGAGATTAGGTTTGGTCCAACTTTTTATTTTTATGTTTAAAAAATGTTTTCACGGTTATCACGTTGTAACGAAAAAAAGAGATGTATACCCCTTTTTTTTTGAAAACGATCTCGCTACCTACTCGCACAAACCCTCGATTCGTCTCGTGCCCCTTCTCTGCGAACCATCTCTCCGCTGCAACAAATCTGAGCAGCGACCTCCTCATGGTCCCAGCGCTCTTGTTGCCCCTTCTTCAAGAGCTGGCGGTGGCAGCGGCGGCACATCCCCGGCTATTCTTTGTGGCGGCAGCAGCAACAGCCTCCTCCTAGCCCACTTCTTCGTGAGCTCTCTCCGTAGTGGCTCATCCCCGGCGGCGGCGGCCTCCTGGCCCTCTTCTTCACACCTGTTGCTGCTTGTTGGCGGCGGCATCTCCTTTCCAGACGTCTTCGCGAAGTCTGGAGAATGCTGTGAAGAAGTCCCTGCTCAATCTTTTTTTTGAGGAATAACCGGCCAGAAACACGCTCATGGTTGATTGGTATCTCTGCAGGCAGGGATTTCTTGGTAGGAAACAATTCATCACAAACTGGTTGGATTCAGAGGGTGGTAAACAGATCAAGGTCATGTTATGGGCCACGATGAACAGGTCAGAGATAGCTGCATACAATCGTTAAAGGAAGAAGCTCCAGGTGTTGTGTTTCAGGTAGGTTGCATTAGATTTGGGTGCAGATTATTGACTTACCAGTCTTTGCTTAGACCGTGGCTTTGATTTCCAGAATTATTGGTACATACAAGAAGCTTATTTCGGTTGATAGAAGCCTGCTTTGGTGGCCATGTCGAAGGTAGTTGCAATCTTCATTGAAAGCAATCTTGATTTCAGTTCGGGGTTTTCACTACCAGTAATCATAGAAGATATTCATTATAATGTCAACCTGTGCCTGATTCCAGAGGAGTTGGTGATCGAGGGGAATTCTGCCAGCACTGGATTTCCTTCTTTATGGGGAGAGGCTTACTCTCTAGGGAATCCTCAATGCTTCTTTTTTTTGGAAGTCATCAGTTGGCTAGGGTGATTCCTGCATCAAATTGGAGGTTTTGGCTAAGAAGGTGAAGTCTTTTGGTCTTTGGCAGCCATCTTTGGACCCGGATGTGAAATCACACTTGTGGAATTTACTCAATCGTGACTTGAGTGCATAATTATGTTAGGTGACATGGTCGTAGATTGTAATTATGTTAGGTGTTGTAGATTGTAATTATATATATTTATATCATTGAATTCTTGTATGACATGAATATTTTGTCATTTTCGTAATATTGTGAATTTCTAAATTTGTATGGCATGAAATTCTTGTTTTTTGATGTTTACGTAGTTGATGAAAATTAAATTTAAAATGCTACCAAACACTTCATTATCATTTTTAAAAATTAAAATATTTTTGTCAAACACATTCATTGTCACATTTTCACTTTTAAAATTTATCATGTTTGGTATTATAATATAATTTTTTATCATGAAACCTTTTAAAAAATTAAAATGCAACTAAACACCCCGTAGGGGTATTTGGATCATCTTAACTGTGAGCTCACCTTGCCTTGTACTATAATCCATTCTGTGTCGTTGATCTATAATGTAGTTTTTGGTCTTGGAGTTTGCAACGGCGGCGTGGAGAAAGGGCCTCTGATCAAGTGACTAATACCTCCTTTTGCATTGCTTGGGGTTTTCTGTTGCACTTGATTTTGTATGTGTCTGGGCTATAATTATGCTTCTCTTACGGGGTGTTTGGTTGCATGATAATGAAGATTTTTGTTTTAATTTTTAAAAATTGTAAGAAAATTTGTTAAAAGAGGTGTTTGGTAACCATGACAATTTTATGTTTTAAAAGTGATTTTCTTCTTAAACAAAAAAAGAAGGTCTCGTCTCTTTTGTTTTCTTGTGGTCCCCCCCCCCACTTTGTTTGGTCTTGTGTTGTAGTTACTCTTTTTTGTAATCCCATTCCTCCAAACATGATAATTTTATGTCATGAGTTAGTTCACTTTTTATTTTAATACAATTTTTTATCATGAAAGTGTACAAAAAATTATCATGTAACCAAACACCCCATTAGGTCTTCTCTCCTTTTTTTCATTGCATTTAGTCTCCTTATATTTATTACCATATTATGCTATCAGAGTTTTGTTTATGTGGTTTTAATATTTCATTTTTATTTCTTTCCATTTTTGAAATATAGTGAAGCAGATAAAACAACTTTCGGTCTTTTTCGTCTGAATAAAAATCTTTCGGTCTGTTACACCTGGGGCTGTAAACAGAGCGGATACGGAGTGAATATGACGTTTTGGTATCCACTGTAATACCCCTTATTTTTAAATAAAAAAATTTATTTAATAGATAATTATTTATTATTATTTTATTTCCCTCTCTTTTCCTATTTACATCCCTTTCTTTCCCCGTCGATACCCTCGCCAGCGCCGTTTCCTTCTCCCCGCGAAACCCTATTTTCCCTCCTCTTTTTCCCCTCCTCGGTTGCACCGCCTGCAGCCCCGCCTCCCCTCTTCCGCGCGCAGGTCCTGCCAGCGCCCGCCGTCTCCGCCGCCCGACGGCGCCCGCGTGTCCGCGAGAAGCCGCCCGCCGCCCTCGGTCCTCCGCCTCCTCGTACCGCCTCGGGCCGGACGCCGCCCACGCGCCAGCCACCGTCGCCGCCTCACCCGCCCGCGCGTCGGCCGCCCTCGGCCGCCGTGCGCGTCCGCCGCCCGCCGCGGTGACGCCGTCCCCGCCTTCCTCGTACCTCGCCGTTCGTGCCGCCGTCGCCTCGCCGTGCGCGCCCGCACGCGCTCGCGCGGCTGCGCGGCCGTCGACGCCTCGGTTGACCGCCGCGCCTCGTCATCGCCCGGCCGATCGCGCGGCACCGCCCGCCTCCGCCACGACACCCCTCCCCGCCGCCACGTCGGCCACCGCCCGCCGGTGCGCCCGGCCTCTGCGCCACCCGCCCGCGCGGCCTCCGCCCCGTGTGCCCGCCGTGCGCCGTCTCCCTCCCCTCCGCGGTACCTCTTCTCTCTCCTCTCTCCTATCGCCCTTTCTCCTATCATCTTCTATTAAAATCCCTAGTTTATTATTCTTCTTCCTCCGGCAGTTTTGAAACCACCTACCCGGCTCGGTTTTTCGTCGCCGACGCAACCGCGGCAGTCTCGTCGCCAAATTCAATCTCCTTGGATTTCTGTGCGCCATTCGCCGTTGCCGTCGAGGTAGGCGTCTCGGCTATTCTTAGCACTCTAATATTTTTATTAAACCGTAAGAATCATGTTTAGATCATCAGGGTTAGAAGATTGTAATTAATGGGCTGTTTTGGATTTATTAGCATGTTTAGTTAGAGTTAGATTAATTTGTCTAGATCGTGCATGCTTAGATTAATTCGGTTATTCAAGTATGCTGGTCATCATAATAGGTTGTATATGTTTAATCTAGCTAGTTTAGTATGTTTTGCATCGCGATGAACCTTAATCATGTATATTCCGATTTGATAAAAAGCCGATGTAAGGTTTATGCATAATGTTGTTAGAATTTAGTTTGTTGTTTTTTTATGTGATAGGTAGTTCTGTTTAAGTATGTAATTGTCATGGTTAGGTTGTATATTGCATGATCTTATTTATATGCATCAGTTTGTGATAGACTGTGGTGTGGTATGCAAATATGTGGTGCATAGAACCATGGGTGTTCATCTATGTATTCCATGTTTGATTTGCCAATTTAATGTTCCTGTTTTACTGTCTTAGTTATTTATATGCTTGCATGGTGTTGAATGTGGTTGGTGCAGTGAGCTGCAATGTGGTTGTTTTGTACTACACCAGACTAAATTAGTGGCCGTGGGCGAGCGGAGATTAGTTGAATACGGTGCATCCTTCGATCCCGGAATACCGCGGTTTATCCTAAGTACTCCCCTGCCTAGGGGTACTATGGGATTTAGTTACTATATGTTACTTCCTACTATATGGTAAATATGGTGCTAGTTTTGTGATGTGACTGCATTTATCTGATGGAGCATGTTATTTACTCAGACAGGTGTCTAGTTGTGTAGATTGACATAGATGGTATGTTATAGATGTGTCATTGGTTTTATGTCAGGTCTATGTGTTCTGGGCATACCTAGAGTTGTTTAATGTGTAGGTTATGTTGGTCTAATGCATTTAGAGTCTAGTTATCATATGGGGTAGTAGAATGATCTTGTAATCAATTAATTAAAGATATATAATTAGTTAAGAGCTATGTATTAAATCTGATTTTTAGGTTTATTATGTATTGTATACCACTAGAATCATTATTATAGTGGGGTAGTTCGGGTGTAAGTCCTACTGAGTCTGTTGTGACTCACCCCTTCCGTTGTTAATATTTTCAGGATTACATGTTTAGCGCAGCAGAAGCGTAGTGGTGTTGTGGAATTCGAGGAACTAGTGGAGTATCATTCAATGTTGGTATTTAATTTGTCTTAATAGGTGTTTGTTTATGGTGATATTATGTTGTAAAGTGTGGAATTGTTTATTTGGATTGTGATTTTAGTCTTATTCGGCTCTAGACCGATATCCTTTCCCGTTACGTCGCCGGATTATCTTCCGCTGTGCATATTAAAAATCCGGGTCGTGACATCCACTCCGTTTAGCTATTCGGATAATCTGTATTCGGTCCAAATCGGATACGAATACGGATCGAATATTATGAGTCAGATAATCTTCGGATTCGGAGCGGATACGAATAATATCCGCTTCAGAATGTTAATTAAATATTATTTAATTAATATATTTAATAATATACAAATACATAAAGATAAAATTATAAAAAATAAATTTTATCATATATTTATTAACATTAACTTAGTATATTAATATATAGTAAAGAATATTTAATCATATTTGTAAATATAATAATTTTAAATATATAATTATATATATTATGCATATATTATCAAAAATGGATTCGGAGCGGATCTTAAACAAAGCGGAATGGATATTTCTGTGTTCGCTCTGATTAACAATCGGATAATATTCGTATCCGAATATCTGCTTCGACGAATATCTAAAATCGGATATTATCTGTCTAAATAGATATAAATTCGGAGCAAATCCGAATTTTATCCGCAACCATTTACCGTCCCACTTACACCCTCGGTTCTCCCCTCGTAGCACTGTACTCGACAGCGGTCGCAAAAGGAGTCAGCGCAGCAAGCGGGATTTCCGGGCGTTCTCTCTCTCCCAGCTGCTGGCTCGGGACCATGGGTGCATACGAAGCAAGAGGCTCGGGTGACTGTTGTCTCACGCCGCAGTTGCCGAAGCGGGGCCGGAAGCAGGCCTCTTCGCTGGGTCCACGCGCTGGCTGGAAGCCCGAGCCCGCTCAAACTGGGACCGAGGCATGCTGTTTGCTGCCTACCCCGTTTTTTCCCGCCGAACGATAACTTAGCCTGGTAGAGAAGCCCAAAGGCTTCACCTTGCGTTCACACTCGCACAACCTCACTCCTCCGAGCTGCTTCTGCTGCTGTCTCTTATGCTCGCGGGTGTCGCTCTCGCGGTCCGCCTCCCTGGTTTCCTCTCCCGGGTCGGAGGAGATGGCCAAGTACGTGCATCCCAGTCCCCCTCGTTGCTCTTCTGAAACCTGTTTCCTGTTATGCGTTCGTTCCATTGCTGATCGCAGTCCTGTGGCTGCCAGTATAGGGCACCGTTGCATGGATTTGGGAAGTAAAGATACGTCTTTTTTGCGACCGACTGTCGTGCTGTTTTTGGGCTTCTCCACTGTTTGCACACCAGATTGACTGTTAGTGTCGTTTGCCGTGTGGTCGAGGGGGTGAAGTTTGCTAGGATGGTATCTCGGGGTGTGTATTGAGACGATAATGTTGGGAAGGTACCATTTTTTGGTCCCGGGCTAGCAGATTTCCCGTGCCCTTCTGGTATCCACACTATTAGATGGTATCTTGGGGTGTGTATTGGGATGGGAATGTTGGGAAGGTACCATTTGCGAGCAGATTTCTCATGCCCTTTTGGTACTTCACATTGTTGAGTTAATGTTGAGATCGGTCACTGTCATCTAAATATTGCTGGCACATTGTTACGAATGCTGTGTTTAGTAGGTTTTTGGGGCTATTTTAATCTACATGGGGAACTGTCGGGTCATATTCCCGTTTAACACAACTCATCAACTCAAGCCTTAATCCCAAGTTATTTGTGGCTGGTACATGGATTCTGATAGTTGTAAGTTTCTTCTTTTTTACCGAATCAAGCTTCTCCATCCATAAATATTTAGTATTTACCATTCTAGTTGACATGGGCCTGTTTAGGGGTGCAAATGTGCTGAGCCAAACCGAGTAGTATGCTGTTTGAGCTTGGCTTGTTTATCTCTACTTGAGCTCAAGTCTCAACGAGTAGGCTCGACCTATGTTCGAGCTTGTCTTGCTAAGAACTCATAATGTTTGAGCTTGATTTGTTTACCTAATCGAGCTGTGGTCAAGCATGAGCTTGAATAAGAACTCGACCCAAACATAGTCCAAGCTTGATATGAGCTTGTTTATGAAGCCTGAGCTCGAGCTTGATCTAATCTGATTTATGAAGCTCGAATTCGAGCTCATTATGAAGTTCGATCTAAGTTAAACTCAAACTAGATTCGATTTAAGGTTATTTAATAGATTTAATTGACACTACATTACTATGAATACTCATAATATAAGTTTTTAAATAATTATTTAATCAAGTACTTGTAGCTTTTATCAAACTGTGTTTCAAGCTACTTATTGAGTGTATTACATTGTTTGCACCCCTAGGCCTAATAGAGGTACTGGCTTCTTTGCTATAATATAGAACAAAATTTGTGAAAACTCTCTAAATATTTAAAGATGGCTTTGGCTCTTTTATGCTTTGATCAAGAAAAAACTGAGAAGTATCATCAAAGGACAGTGGTTGGGTTTTCCATTTACTGCCTTGTCATTTTCATGTATCTATATTCTGGAAGGTGATACTAAATTTTGCAGCAAATATTTTGCTACGTTCTTGTATCAAAATGGAGTCCTGGAGATGTGCAAATGCTTCTAACATGAGCTTCAGTTGTTATAATCACTTCACCATCATCAGAAAGCTTTAGCTTGTCTGATCCCTTGGGTCTTTTATCTTCTATACAATCAGCAAAATGAAAGCATATGATCATTACTTTGTCGCTCTACACTAAGTAGTTATCCAAAACAACTTTGTTGCATTTCCTACTTTTAAAACTACCAGCTTTCAGTTGTCAGTGATTTTCTTGAAACAATGACAGACATTATCTAAGGGTCAATTTTTTTGCTAGTGTATCCAACTTATGTTATCAACAAAGTATACAGTGAATTATAAATATTTCAGTGTGCATCTCCACATAGAGTGATTTTAGCTTACATGAACCTCAGTTGTTATAATCACTTCACCATCATCAGAAAGCTTAATCGTCCCTTTGTCTGTTATCTTCTATGCAATTGGCAAAATGTAAACATATATTCATTACTTTGTTTCTCTACACTAAGTAGTTTTCCAAAACAACTTTGTCGCATTTCTTACTTCTAAAACTACCGCTTTTGGTTGAAAAAGATTTTCACGAAACAATGACAGACATTATCTAATGATCATTTTTTTTCTTTTTTGCTAGTATATTCAACTTAGATTATCAACAAACTATACAGTTGTGCATCTCCACGTGGAGTGATTTTCTTGTAGTCATGATCAAAGGGTGATTTGTAAATTGAGCTGATTTCATGTTTAAAACTCTACTGGGGGATGCAAAAAATGAGAAACTCGATGTATGTATGACTGAATAGTTCTGTTTTCAGTTGTTCTTTTGAGTTAATATGATGATGTGCATAATGTTTGATTCTTAAGAGCGGATGGCTTGTCAAACTTAGTTCATTTGTATATACTGCATAATAATCGAAGCCATTTACCAACACTGAATTTTTTTTTTACAGGGCATGGCTTGTTAACAGTCGACTAATCGCCAAGAAAGTGAAGAATGCCACTTTTTATTCTGCTTGTCCTGTCAAAGACTGGAGTGCAGAAGCAATTCGTGAATGCCCAAACTGCAAACATCAGATTGATAACAGTGATGTTAGATCAATAATGTTTTTTGTCTTCAACTTTTTCAAGCTACCATATCTGTTTGGTTTCTTCCTGAATTCATTTAAATTCATTTTGTGGGAAAATGCACCTTTTTCTTTGTACCCCTCTTGCACCTGAAAAAAAGGAAGCCAAGAGGTCTTTTGCATCTAGCCGAAGGAGGAGGAGAAGAAAGGGGGGCCCATGAAGAGAGGAAGAAGAGGAGGGGAACAGAAGAAAAGGAGACCATTTCTGCTGCTGCCACTGGTGTCAAGAAGAAGGAGAGGAGAGAGAACTCTGCTACTAGCTTCCTTGCCAAAGGAAGATGAATGAAGGAGGACATGAGGGTCTGGGGTCTGATGGTTACTTTAGCAAGGAGTTTGCCACTATGTTGCCACCGGTGATGGCCCAAAAAGAAGCTAACAAGGAGAGACATAGAAACCCTACTGCAGCACCCACTGCCCCCTCACCCTGCAGGTTGTTATCAGAGAGAGAAAATAGGGGATAGGGGTGACTAGTGGTCAACATGTACCCCCTTGTGCAGCCCCATGTTTGACTCGGCCAAATACCACAAGAAGGGAAAAGGGGAGTGGTGGTAAGTTCACCACTTTTCAGTTTGTCTCTCCTCTGCCCGTAAATAAAGGGTGGTGGGGGTATCTTGTAAACCAAAAGACCCACCCTCTCAACACTATGTAAATAGGCCCCAAGGTCTCATTTCGTGAAGATAGATTCCAGGGCAAGTATCTCTTGCATAAAGAACTCCCAAGGAGGTTAAACAAGGCCTCTAAGAGACATCTTTTAAAGAGAGAGGAAGAGTCCCTAAGAGATCCAAATGTGCCCAAGGCACAAAGCAAAAAAGTCTCTAAGAGGCTCCAAAGAGCATAGTTTCTAAGAGGCCTAAAAGTGCCCAAGGCACAAATGAAGAAAGTCTCTAAAAGACCTAAAAATCTGATGGTTTTCAAAAATCAGATGGTATAATAGATGGTGGCTAAATTTCATATAGATTAGAGGATGCCATTGATATATGATATACTGACAAATGGGCTTACTAAGGTGTTCAACAAAACCCTCTATGAAATCGTAGTCAAAGTTGTTAGGGGCAGGAAACGTGATTAGGATGAGAAGATACCTAAAGCTCTTTGGCCTTATCCTACAGTGTATAGACTATAGACCCCATTGGATATTCTCTCCATGGTATATGAGACGGTGGCCGCAGTTCTGGCTGAACTTGAATTAGGATTCTATAGGTGTGGGAACCTCGGGAATCTTTTTTGATTCTTCGAAAAGTGATGGGGATCCGATCCGGTCCATTTTGGGGTATATTTGCATTTACGTCCTTTTGGATTTCATTGTAAATATTTGAAGTTTGTTTTAGTCTTTTCTATTAATTTGGGTCCTTACGAGGACATGTATGTAAATAGTCATTTAGGGTGTCTTATTTGTAATAGGCTCCTCTATTTAAGAGGGCACATTGTTGAATGAAGAAGAGAGAAGTTTTAGTTGGAATTTTTGGAACCCTAGGGGCTGCCCCTTGTGCTGGGGCGTTGCCCCTTCCCCTTCACCCCCTCCACGATGGAGGTCTTCCGACTCCACCTCCGGTGAGGACCGGTCTCCTTCGCGACCCTCCGGCATGGGTGCCTTCATCCCCCTCCTCCGTCTAGCGGCCTCCGAGCTATTCTTGCCCCTTCCCCCTTCACAGGTTCGAGTTCGACCCTTACCGACTCCGTTCACCTCCGTTTCGACACCTCCGACGACGTCGACTGTCTCCAATCCGTCCATCCCACCTCCGGCGATCCCCGGAGTACTCCCATTCCCCCCCGGACCTCCTACCAGACGGAGAAGAAGGAAGACGGAAGAGGAGGAGCCGCGTCCGCGGCTGTGTCCGTGCACACGGCCCCGATTAGGGCTCCGGTGGTTCTGGTGGCCTTCCCCCTCTCTTCCGGCCGCAAAGACACCTCCGGTAGCCCACTCCCTCTTCATCCGGTGGAGATCCCCTCGTTTGCAAGGCCGGCCGTGGCCTCCGGCTACCCCCTCCTTCCGCGCACATCCGGCGCCCTCCGCGATTCCAACCGAAGACAAAGACGAAGGGGGGGGGCGAGAGAAGGAAGAAGACGACGCCGTCGGCCCTATTGGAGCCCCCCCGGCTCCCCTTCCCCTCCGGCGACGGCGGCCTCCGCCGGCTGCTCCCGCCTCCGCCTCCTGTCCCGCAGTCGAAGCCGCGGCCGCGGCCTCGGGAGCTTCGCGAGCGGGCGCTCGCGGTCGACGACGGCGCCCCGACGGGGTACGCGGCGGCCGGCGCGTCGCTCGCCCCCGTCGCCAACCACAGGCGGCCACGGCCCCCCTCCCCACTTAAGTCGCGGGCGAGCCGGCGCCGGTTCGCCCCGCTCGCCCGACCGGCCCACCGATTCACTCGGGCCGGGTCCGGTTCACCTCCCAGGCCGGTCCAGACCCGGTTTAGTCCGGTTTAACTCGGTTTAGGGCCGGTTCGAGGGTCCAGAACCCGGTTCAGGGCTTGAACCGGCCGATTCACGCTGTTTGGGGGCGGTTCAGGCCGGTTCAATTCATTTTGGGGCCGGTTCAGACCCGTTTTAAGGGTTTCGGGCACGGTTCGACATATTTTGGGCCCGTTTTGACCGGTTTAAGTCCGGTTTTGCTTGTTTGATGCATTTTTAGGTCTTTTGCGCCTCTTGAAGGCCCGTTGCAGCGTCACGTCGCCGGTCCGTCCCGCCTCGTCCCGCATCAAATGGTATCAGAGCCTGGGATCGGCCCATTCTCATGAGCCGACTCCTGGGATGCTTCCGATGAAATGCGGCGCTTGGTGGAACGTGACGGCGGCAACACTTGAAGACATCAAAACTCGAGGACGAGTTTTCTCCTGGTAGAGGAGAATGATGGGGATCCGATCCGGTCCATTTTGGGGTTTATTTGCATTTACGTCCTTTTGGACTTCATTGTAAATATTTGAAGTTTGTTTTAGTCTTTTCCTTTAATTTGGGTCCTTACGAGGACATGTATGTAAATAGTCATTTAGGGTGTCTTATTTGTAATAGGCTCCTCTATTTAAGAGGGCACATTGTTGAATGAAGAAGAGAGAAGTTTTAGTTGGAATTTTTGGAACCCTAGGGGCTGCCCTTGTCTTTGGGCGCTGCCCCTTCCCCTTCACCCTCCACGATGGAGGTCTTCCGACTCCACCTCCGGTGAGGACCGGTCTCCTTCGCGACCCTCCGGCATGTGTGCCTTCATCCCCCTCCTCCGTCTGGGCCGGCCTCCGAGCTATTCTTGCCCCTTCCCCCCTTCACAGGTTCGAGTTCGACCCTTACCGACTCCGTTCACCTCCGTTTCCGTCCGTTTCGACACCTCCGACGACGTCGACTGTCTCCAATCCGTCCATCCCACCTCCGGCGATCCCCGGAGTACTCCCATTCCCCCCCTTGCTGTTTGGCACCACCCCCCCGGACCTCCTACCAGACGGAGAAGAAGGAAGACGGAAGAGGAGGAGCCGCGTCCGCGGCTGTGTCCGTGCACACGGCCCCGATTAGGGCTCCGGTGGTTCTGGTGGCCTTCCCCCCCTCTCTTCCGGCGGCAAAGACACCTCCGGTAGCCCACTCCCTCTTCATCCGGTGGAGATCCCCTCGTTTGCAAGGCCGGCCGTGGCCTCCGGCTACCCCCTCCTTCCGCGCACATCCGGCGCCCTCCGCGATTCCAACCGAAGACAAAGACGAAGGGGGGGGGGCGAGAGAAGGAAGAAGACGACGCCGTCGGCCCTGTTGGAGCCCCACCGGCTCCCCTTCCCCTCCGGCGACGGCGGCCTCCGCCGGCTGCTCCCGCCTCCGCCTCCTGTCCCGCAGTCGAAGCCGCGGCCGCGGCCCCGGGAGCTTCGCGAGCGGGCGCTTGCGGTCGACGACGGCGCCCCCCCGATGGGGTACGCGGCGGGCGGCGGGCCGGCCGCGTCGCTCGCCCCCGCCGCCAACCACAGGCGGCCACGGCCCCCCCCACCCCACTTAAGTCGCGGGCGAGCCGGTGCCAGTTCGCCCCGCTCGCCCGACCGGCCCACCGATTCACTCGGGCCGGGTCCGGTTCACCTCCCAGGCCGGTCCAGACCCGGTTTAGTCCGGTTTAACCCGGTTCAGGGCCGGTTCGAGGGTCCAGAGCCCGGTTCAGGGCTTGAACCGGCCGGTTCATGCTGTTTGGGGGCGGTTCAGGCCGGTTCAAGTCATTTTGTGGCCGGTTCAGACCCGTTTTAAGGGTTTCGGGCACGGTTCGACATATTTTGGGCCTGTTTTCACCGGTTTAAGTCCGATTTTGCTTGTTTGATGCATTTTTAGGTCTTTTGCGCCTCTTGAAGGCCCGCTGCAGCGTCACGTCGCCGGTCCGTCCCGCCTCGTCCCGCATCAAAAAGATTTTTTGTTTTTTGTTTGTTTTGAAATATCGACATCCGAATTTTCTAGTAAAGTAGGTAATAAACCATAAAAATATTAGATAGTCCGGGTGATAAAAAGAAGAGTATAGAACCGAGGTTCGGGTTCTGTGAAAATATTTTTTGACCTCTCTCCATTGGATGGTGCGAATATCCAATGTTCATTTACATCGAGCAAACACTCGAACACCCTTGATTAACTGCCATAGCGATCTTGTTTGACGAGAGCGTGCACATCCACAACATACAAAGAACACAAAGGGCCCTGGCCTTTTAGGCCCGATGAGATGCAAACAAGTTTGATTAGATTTTGTTTGAAGTTGATTTATGTTTGATTTAAGAATGGATTTTGATGTGGTTCGAAATGTTGATTTCAGATTTCCATTTAACTTGGATTTGAATGTTATTTGTTTTGAGTTTGTTTGAATTGTTTGGTTTGTTTTACTTCAATTGGTTGAAGTTTATTTTATTTTTTTGTTTAAACTTGATATTTTAGATGTGTTGATCAATTTGACTTGCCTAAGTTTAGTTGACATGTGTTGAGTCATTTTCATGTGATTTTCTTATGTTGGTTGGTGTTTTAGTACCGATTCGGGTGTGTTCGGTATGTTTTAGATGTTTTGAAGTTTGGTTTAAAGTGATTAAACTTGAATTTCAAATTGTTAATGATATGAATTTGGCATGTTTTAAGATGAATTTCATATGCATTAATATTTTCTTTATGTGTTCTTTTCAGTTGGTTGTGAATTATTTGATTTGCACTTGTTTAAGCATTTGAATTCAAATAAATTAAGTGCATTGAATCAATTTTTCCAGATTGTATTAAATCTGATTTTTGTTGAATGTTAAAACTTTAATGATCTGTTTTAAGCATGTTTTAAGATTAATTTGAATGTATTTTCAGATTTAATTAAGTTAACTTCAGATTTGGTTAACTCTTGTTCGGTTTACATCACATCCGGTCTGTCGTGCTAGTGTCGATGCCCAGTCACATGCAATCAACTCGGCACTTGAAATGTTCATTGAATATTCATGTTCATGCTGGTGTACATCAGATGTGGCAGTTCATATGCCAAGAATAATGCTTGTCGAAGTGCAAATGTGTGAATGTCCTTCCCTTGTTGTAAAATCCACTTGATTGAGAAAATTTTGGCATCACGCCGCTTTATTTTCCAATCGGTGTGGAATTTTACCCGTCCTACAAGGCATAGTCATGTGACTTTCCAAGTAGTGGGAAGGGTCCGTCTGCAGTGGGAAGCGTGTCCCATGCCTACGCCCGGGTCAACATACCGGATACGGGTCCGGGCTAGGCACCCAAGCTGGAGGGCCCACGTGGTGGTGCTAACTCCTTATTTAATTTTGGCATTTCGCCTTCAGATTTAATTAAGGTTTATTTTAAGTGTCCAAGGCCCAATGGGCCGGCTTCATCGGCACAATGGGCTGGTTTTCATGCTATGTCGGCCCGGTTGGCCCAATCTTGAGCTTCGTAGGTCCTGGCGGCCTGCTTTGAACTTCATGACCCAATGGGCCTGCTTTGCACCTCCATGGCCCGGTTGGCCTGATTTGCCCTCCATTTTCGCACCTTGACATCTTGCTGTAGCAGCGGGCTAGGTGAGCCTCGCAGGGGCTGGAATGGGTTGGCTAAGGTGCTGTTTAGGTGAGCTTTGGTAGGACTGCACAAGGGGTAGGTTTAGGTATGAACTAGGACTGGTTTTAGGAATGTACAAAGGGCATGAGAATTGAAGGCCCGCCCGAGTAGTCTCGGTTCGTCCGGCAGATTCCGAGAGTCTTAAAGCGTCGACCCTCCTTCCACACATCAAAGAGTATATTTGGTTTGTTTGGGGGTGCTGTAGAAGCTGTATTGGGTGTGTTGCACATAGGACAAACTAGGTGACCATCAAAGGGGCCTGACATGGGTGCTCACAAGGGGGCAGAACTTGGGCTAGCAAGGGGGCCTGTTTTGCATGCCATTCGGGGCCTGATTGGGAAAGGCAGGAGGTGCATGTCCAAGTGACCATCAGTGGGGTCAAACCAAGCATGATAGTAGAAGGTTTAGAGGCCAACATGGAGGGCCAAAAAGGTGCACAAAGGGGCTGGTTCAGAGGCCTGTTTTAAGGGGCAGCAAGGGGCTGTTTTTTGTAATGGCCAAATAGAGGGTACACTTGGGGCTTTCTTTAGACAAACGTGAAGGGCACTCAAAGGGGCTGAATGGGCATTACTCAGAGGGTATGCCACCATGGAGTGGGGTAGAGAAGAGAAGGTGAAGAGTTGAATTAAAAGGTTACATCAGAACACACTTGTTCAACTCACTATTTTTTCTTCTTTCTTGCACTGTAGGTGGTGTTGAAGATGATGAGCTGAAGGTGCCACCAAACCCTTATTCTCTTGCTGTTGGATGAGAAAAGGGGGTCTTCTCCTTGCTGATGTTGATGGATGGAGCAAAGAGATGAAGAGAGTTTGCTGCACTTGCTGAAGTTGGCACACCAATCAGGTGGGTTGGTTGCACTTGCTGCTGGCGCACCTGTTGGAGGGAGGTCTTTTCTCCTTCTTCTTCTTCACTTGGCACACCACAAAGGGGTTGGAGAGGTTGCTGACTTGCTGATGAAGACGTCCAAGCAAGGATAAGATGTCTTGGAGCAGGGTAGAGGGAGGAGAGGCAGGGCTTCCGCAGGGTGATCAGCTTGTCTTCACATGGCCAGCTGAGGGGGCTTTTATAGGGGCTGAGGGGCGCCATTTCCAGGAGGAGATAAGACTGGAGGTTGTTGAGAGGAGATAAGGATAACTCAAGGGAGGTTGGGGATGATAAAGATAACCCATAGTTGGTTGTTGAGGATGATTATGCGCCAACTAGAAAGAGGGGGAGAGAAGGGTGCGCACCATCTCCTCCTTTCAAGGAGGTGTGCCCACATGACATGTGGCAAGAAGGCTGGTTCGACCAAGGCTTGGATGAGGATAGGCTTGGTTAGTTGTAGGATTAGTTAGGATGAAGATAAACCAAGGGAGAGATAGGGATAAGCCATGGGAGGTGGTTGAGAGAGGTGGTTGAGTGGGACCCACCAGCCAAGGAAGGAGGAGGTGGGTGCGCCTCCCTCCCCTATTTTCTAGGGCTTCTTGCGCACACATCAAATGAGGGAGGATGGGGTTCGGCCATGACAGGTTAGGTTAGCCCATCTTGGGTTAGGTTTAACCCTGGTTTAATCACAGTGCCCCCGATCCAACGGCGATCATTAATTCCGACCAAAACCAATTAAATAAATCCCAAATTGACTTGAAAAATTCCAGATCATGCCCTGATGGCCATTGATCTTATGCTCTATCCTGATGTGTGGTTGAGATCACTTGAATTGCAACGGATCTCTTAATTTAGCTAGTTTCTCTAATCGGTGCGATCTCGGCCGTCGATAATGCCGAAAATTGTAATTGAATGCAATTGCCTCCTCCCATTGGCCAAATTTATTTTTCATGCATCAATATTCATGAGATAAAAGTTTTGGGTCATGAAAATTGAAAATTTCAGCCCATGGGTCGATCCAGAGCTAATCGGACCATTATGCCCCTGGTGCGAGAACATACGGCTTTCCGTCCGGATTTGCTATTTCTTGCATATCTCTTCATCTGGGGGTCGGATTTTCGATCCGTTTTGAGCGTTGCCTAGCTCTATCCAATCTTGACAATGTGGTAAAGTTGGAATTCTATGTTAGAGTCCCAATTTGTCCCAAAGTGTCAGGGGCAAAATGGTCATTTCGGCCTTCCGGTGTCCGTTTTTCATGTTTTGGGCACCGTTGTGAAGCTCTTGACCGGGACTATGTAATGAGCACATTATCTTGGCCATTTGTAACATGTAAAGCCATGCCAAGGCATTTCCAAAGCCTGTTTACATCATCTATTCATGAATTTTTTGAATCTGGGTCAGATTTTCTGCACCGGCTTCGGCATTGCTGAAACTTGTATCAAGCAAGCTAAGCAGAAAAATTTGATGCCAACAATAGGATAGCATGGTAAATGAGACGGTGGCCGCAGTTCTGGCTGAATTTGAATTAGGATTCTATAGGATAGCAGTTCGTCATGGACTTCCTTCCAATAAATAAGCTCAATGAAGTTGAAAGGTGGCCGGTGGAGCTTGATAAACTTGGTAGTGAATGATTGGAGGCTTAAGGGCATCTAAAGTCCTATCATGCAGAATGTGTCATGCATATGGCAAATTGGTTAAAGAAGGAGCACTTAAGAAAAATGAATAAATTTACTCATTCGCATTCAATGCAGCCTATACATTATGGGAGGTACTTACGCAGTTGTCAACATCACAACTGACATTCTCTTCCCACCATTAATTGACAAGCATATTAAAAATATTATGCTTCTCAACATGAATTCAATAAAAATTGATCAAGCGATCCTGCATCTAATATGGCCTTTAAAATCTTTATGGCTGACCATAAAAAGGTGAATTCTCCTTTACCTAACTGGGTAAGTGGTTGAGTTGCTCTCATTCTCATATTATGAAGAATGTGTGCTCGTCATTACTGAAACAACTTTTTAAAGCTGCCTATCTTTTAGTAAACAATATGTTTTGGGCTCTCTGTTGAGATGATGAGTATGAATTTCCATTCTTATAAGATTCATGAGAAACATAACATACTAAGTATAGAAAGGGAAGGGACATGATCCTTTACCCCATCTATATCAATTGCCCTGTGAAGGTAATGCACAGATGGTTTGGAAAGGTCTTAAATCCTTTGTTTTGCAAGTCATGATGATGTGGCATGAATAGTCACCATATATCCTGCTTGTTTCTTCATTTTCATAGGTGTGCTTCGGTGCTGTCTTTCTCCTATGTTTACTATAGATACATCATCATTATGTTACGTACTGTCATTATGCCTTGGCATACGTACTTCAATGCCTCTGACGGCTCATTTGTTCCTCGATGTCTTACATGACTATGCACATTTATCTTACCAATGCATCTGTGTTTGAATGTGTGGACACTGAATTTAGTAAATAAAAAAAGAGAAGGGTCAGTCACCACAATTGGACATTATTATTATTATTATTTTCACTATCCAGTACACAAAATCCTCACGTCTGTGCTGACAAGGCCCAATTGGGAAAGGGTAGCACTTTACTACCCTATTAGTGGCATAATCAATGCCTGAATTTCAGAGCTTATTAACGGGCTGGCCGTGGCCGATTCCTCGCGCATCAGCTTACCTGCGTACGAGCATCCTTTCCGCCATTGCGTGAGCGGATCCATGCAATCTCGGAGAGATTCACAGGACAGAGGGGATTCGTCCGAGCCTTCTCTCCAAAATTGGAGCTCAAAAAAAGAAGAAGAAGAAGGGAGTGGGTCGCGACAAGGTGCCACGATAGCCAAGACTTCTCCCACTTTGAAAGAGTGATTGCTCAAAGATAAAGAGAGGATGGAAGGCCGCACAGGGAAGTAGAGAGAAGACCCAAGTTCCGGCAGATAGAGAGAGAAAGAAAGAGACATCCTTTGAGCCAGCTGATCAAAGCAACACCCAGAGAAAGAAGGAGAAGAAGAAGAACATCTCTAGGTAAGGGATCGTGAGAGCCTAGCCTTCAATGCCCATGTCTTTCCCTTCCTCCTCCCTTTTCTTGGTGGCGGCAACCATACATAACGAAGGCATTGACGGTGGCGAGGGGGTCTGGAGGGGGACCTAGTTACAATGGCCACGTCAACATATTTCTTTCTGCGGCGATGGCCTCCGATGGCCATAGCCGCTCCAGGAGGTTCCCATGGTGTCGATAACTTTCCTGTCAGCTCCTTGCGACATCGATGACAACGATGATTGCCGCGACAACCGCTGGTAGTGGCGGGAGACTCCGGTGGTTGTCCTAGTCGACCCTCACGGTGGCCTCGGCAAGCTTGAGGAAGTTGACAACGACGTCGGTGCCCTTCGCTACCTCCCTAGTGGCATCTCCTAGTCTGGACAAGGTTGTCGGTCTCCACCGGTGGCATAAGGTCTAGCAAGGGGCCTACTTGCTCTGCTGGCATCTCCAATCTCTTCCATAGTGTTGGCGATAGCCCACCGGGGTTTTACCCTCTCGACGGCGGCTCCCATGGTTGCGACCACCTCACGGTAGCCCCTCTAGAAGGTTCTCACAACGGTGACCCTTCCCAGTCGATGGCAGCGGCTGCTGCCGTAACGACTGTTGGCGATAGAAGGAGATCCTCGTCAATGCTCTAAATCAATCCCATTGGTGGTTGTGGCGGGTTCCAAGCTTCATCGCTAACGCCAAGCACGTTTGAGATGCCCCCGGTGGTGTTCCCCCTTCTGCGGCACCTTTGGACTCTCTCGTCGGAGGGATGTCTCATAAAAAAAAAACCTCCGTCTTCCCACGTTGTCAGCAGCGTCTGGTCCATTGATGGGTCCCAACCTCATGCCAATGGCAGCCCCCCTCACGAGGTTGCCTCCGCATCCCTCCGATGACGATGTATAGTGGTGACGAGGCCGCTGCAGAGCCTCCACGGTGACAACCATGACCGTAGGGGAGGTCTATCTAGTAGCCCATAGGGGAAAATGGAAAATGCGCGGCTGCGCGCACGAGCGCAGGCCGTGGCCAAGGTTGCCGAGGAAGATGGTCCCTGGACCGTTATGCCTACTGGTTGCACTTGCACAAACCATTACATCTAAACAATGAGGCCGCGGCCATGCGTGCGGCATGGAGACTAAGAGCTGTAGCCGGGCCCAAATGGGCCGGTCTCTATCTGTTGTAACAGGGCCCACCAGGGGCCTACTTTGAAAGAAGAGGAGGCCCATCGGGCCATCAAGTGCTGTTGGATTGTCGGGTTGTCTCAACATAGTCGACTTGACTCGAAGTAGGCCTAAAGGGTCTTGACAAATAAAATGAATTTAAATAAAAATTGAAAATGCGAAATGCCATATTAAATAAAGGGTGAGCTCAAAATTTGAGTGCCCTAGGACGGCTATTCCAACTACATCTCGGGTAGGCGCTCCTGGACGTAGGCGCGGGCATGCTCTCGTTGTACATGGTTTCATCCCTCGGTGTGACAAGTCAAAAGACTTAGTCGCATTGGAGGCGATCTGTTGGCATCAAATTTTTCCGCTTAGCTTGCTTGATACAAGTTTCAGCAATGCCGAAGCCGGTGCAGAAAATCTGACCCATATTCAAAAAATTCATGAATAGATGATGTAAACAGGCTTTGGAAATGCCTTGGCATGGCTTTACATGTTACAAATGGCCAAGATAATGTGCTCATTACATAGCCCCGGTCAAGAGCTTCGCAACGGTGCCCAAAACATGAAAAACGGACACCGGAAGGCCGAAATGACCATTTTGTCCCTGACACTTTGGGACAAATTGGGACTCTAACATGGAATTCTAACTTTACAACATTGTCAAGGTTAGATAGAGCTAGGCAACGCTCGAAACGGATCGAAAATCCGACCCCCGGATGAAGAGATATGCAAGAAAGAGCAAATTCGGACGTAAAGCCGTATGTTCTCGCACCAGGGGCATAATGGTCCGATTAGCTCTGGATCGACCCATGGGCTGAAATTTTCAATTTTCATGACCCAAAAACTTTTATCTCATGAATATTGATGCATGAAAAATAAATTTGGCCAATGGGAGGAGGCAATTGCATTCAATTACAGTTTTCGGCATTATCGACGGCCGAGATCGCACCGATCAGAGAAACTAGCTAAATTAAGAGATTTGTTGCAATTCAAGTGATCTCAACCACACATCAAGATGGAGCATAAGATCAATGGCCATCAGGGCATGATCTGGAATTTTTTGAAGTCAATTTGAGATTTATTTAATTGGTTTTGGTCGAAATTAATGCTAGCCGTTGGATAGGGAGCACTCTGATTAAACCAGGGTTAAACCTAACCCAAGATGGGCTAACCTAACCTGTCATGGCCGAACCTCATCCTCCCTCATCTGATGTGTGCGCAAGAAGCCCTAGAAAATAGGGGAGGGAGGCGCACCCACCTCCTCCTTTCTTGGCTGGTGGGTCCTACTCAACCACTTCCCTCAACCACCTCCCATGGCTTATCCCTATCTCTCCCTTGGTTTATCTTCATCCTAACTAATCCTACAACTAACCAAGCCTATCCTCATCCAAGCCTTGGTCGAACCAGCCTTCTTGCCACATGTCATGTGGGCACACCTCCTTGAAAGGAGGAGATGGTGCGCACCCTTCTCTCCCCCTCTTTCTAGTTGGCGCATAATCATCCTCAACAACCAACTATGGGTTATCTTTATCATCCCCAACCTCCCTTGAGTTATCCTTATCTCCTCTCAACAACCTCCAGTCTTATCTCCTCCTGGAAATGGCGCCCCTCAGCCCCTATAAAAGCCTCCTCGGTGGCCGTATGCGGGACAAGCTGATCACCCTGCGGAAGCCCTGCCTCTCCTCCCTCTACCCTGCTCCAAGACAGCTTCTCCTTGCTTGGACGTCTTCATTAGCAAGTCAGCAACCTCTCCAGCCCCCTTGTGGTGTACCAAGTGAAGAAGAAGAAGGAGAAAAGGCCTCCCTCCAGCAGGTGCGCCAGCAGCAGCCAGCAGCCCAATCGGTGGTGCAGTGATTCCAACAGCAGGTATTCCTTCTTGGAGCACTGATTGCAGCCCCATTTTCAGCAACAAAAGGAGAAGAGGAAGAAGGGTATAAGTCCAGCCAGCTTCTCCTTCAATCTCCAACAAGGATTGTGCAAAAAAGGTGAGGGAAGATGTAGTACTTTCTAGTTCTTTCCTCCCCACTTCTTTCTCTTCCCCTCGGCCTTCTCTATGGCCATCCAAGAAGCTCCAAAAACTCAGCCTTGTTGGTACCACATAAAGCCCATGTTCAACTTCCCTACAGCACCCAATCAGCCCTATTCTCTACACAGATCCCTTACCCATTGAGGAGGATGGAGTGATGTCCCGGGCATTCTTGGATCCACAAGATGGGCCAAGTCTCCCCCGGGCGGGCTCTTGATCCCTTGTTTTGGCTGGAGGAGAGGGTGATGTCCTGGGAATTCTTGTAATCCGTACGACGGGTCAAGTCTCTCTCAGGCGGATTCTCAACTTCAACCAAGACAGCCCATTTGTGTGGCCTTCCTTATTTTAATACCAAACAGCCCCTTTGAGGCATTGAAATCCTTTTCAACATGCCCTTTGTGCAGCACCTAATCAACCCTTCCAAACTTGCCTTAAACTTGCCCCTTGTGCAGTCCCCTTTCCAACTCTTCCAAGCAGCACCCCCACAGATCCATTCCAGCCCCTCTGAAGCTTCCGTTGCCCACTGCTACAGCAAGAAGGCAAACACTAGAAGTCAAATTCTACAGATTGTCAAAGCAGGCCATTCTGGCCCTTGGAGATCAAAACAGGTGCTGCGAATAAGTGCAACAAACCGAGGCTACAACGGGTCCTTGTAAGGACCGGGTTGGGGGTGACGGCCTGATCCCCCTTGGCTCGCATGATGGGTCGAGGGCTTGAGAAGGTGGCTAGATTCGGTCCAAACAAGGTGTAAAACGGCCAACCGGGCCATGGAGACATGAAGCTTGAATTGGGCCAACCGGGCCAACATGGCATGAAGCCGGCCTTCTCAGGCCATGAGACATGAAGACCAGCCCATTGTGCTGATTAAGCTGGCCCATTGGGCCTTGGACACTTAAAATAAATCTTAACTAAATCTGAAGGCGAAATGCCAAAATTAAATAAGGAGTTAGTCCACAACTGGACGCTTCATTGGGCGGCTCATCCGGCATGCACCGGAACATTGACCCGGGCGTAGGCATAGGACACGCTTCCCACTGCAGACGGACCCTTCCCACTACTTGGAAAGTCAAATGACTATGCCTTGTAGGACGTGTAAAATTCCACACCAATTGGAAAATAAGGCGGCATGTTGCCAAAATTTTCCCAATCAAGTGGTATTTTACACCAAGGGAAGGACATTCACACATTTGCACCAATGACAGCATTATACATGGCATATGAACTGCCACATCTGATGTACACCAGCATGAGCATGAATATTCAATGAACATTTCAAGTGCCGAGTTGATTACATGTGACTGGGTATCGACACTAGCCCGACAGACCGGATGTGATGCAAACCGAACAAGAGTTAACCAAATCTGAAGTTAACTTAATTAAATCTGAAAATACATTCAAATTAATCTTAAAACATGTTTAAAATAGATCATTAAAGCTTTAACATTCAACAAAAATCAGATTTAATACAATCTGGAAGAATTGATTCAATACACTTAATCCATTGAAATTCAATTTTCTAAACAAGTGCAAATCAAATAATTCACAACCAATTGAAAAGAACATATGAAGAAAATATTAATGCATATGAAATTCATCTTAAAACATGTCAAATTTAGATCATTAACAATTTGAAGTTCAAGTTTAATCAATTTGAACCAAACTTCAAAATATTTAAAACATACCGAACGCACTCGAATCGGTATTAAAACACCAACTGACATGAGAAAATTCACATGGAAATGACTCAACACATGTCAACTAAACTTAAACAAGTCAAAATTGATCAACACATTTAAAATGTCAAGTTCAAGCAAAAAATAAAATAAACTTCAACTAATTGAAGTAAAACAAACCAAACAAATGAAACAAGCTCAAAACACTTAACATTTAAATCCAAGTCAAATGGAAATCTGAAATCAACATTTCAAACCACATCCAAATTAATTCATAAATCAACATAAAACAACTTCAAACAAAATCTAATCAAACTTGTTTGCATCTCATCGGGCCTGAAAGGCCGGGGCCCTTTGTGTTCTTTACACGCTGTGGATGTGCACGCTCTCGTCAAACAAGATCGCTATGGCAGTTAATCAAGGGTGTTCGAGTGTTTGCTCGATGTAAATGAACATCGGATATTCGCACCATCCGATGGAGAGAGGTCAAAAAATATTTTCACAGAACCCGAACCTCGGTTCTATACTCTTCTTTTTATCACCCGGACTATCTAGTATTTTTATGGTCTATCACATACTTTACTAGAAAATTTGGATGTCGATATTTCAAAACATACAAAAAACAAAAAAAATCTTTTCCAAGAATAAAAAACGATTCCCGAGGTTCCCACACGATCTCACTCGATCGAGGAGCGGTCGGCATGTTGCCGAAATGTCGATTCTTCCTCCGATCTTGTGGGAATGCGTGCTGGGGGAGAGAAATTCAAACTTAGGACGTCAGCATGACATGATGTAATCCACCTTGAAATGAAAGGAAGACGATTCAAGTGTCGACGTGGATATTCAAACCGGGCACCAAACGTTAGCTCGATGGACTGGATGAGGTGTAGACCCAAATTAAATAAATACAATAAACAATAAAAAGCAAAACAACAACAATTAAACTGTTCATTAAATCTGAAAGTATAAAAAAATTAGATTTTTAAGCCTAAAATCAATCTAAAATATACTTAACGCATATAACTAAATTCTTTAATTAAATGACAGTTAAATAACATCAAATAAAATTAAATAAACAAACTCGAATGCATCTACCAAAATAGTCTTTAAATGTAAAAATAATCAGAGCATAGAATTAAACGAAAGAGCGTAAATCAAAATCAGAGTCTTAAAATACATTGAATGTGCTGAAACCAATGACGCAACTTAAGCAATATGAAACTAAATAATCTCAATCAATACGATAATCATTAAATTTCAAATCCTAAGGTGTTTAACTCATTTAATCAAACTTTAAACCCAAAACAAAAATCATAATAAAATTGAAATTCAACAAATCAAATAAATTAAACCCAATTCTTTAAATTCAAAACATTAAAAAAATCAAATTAAAATAAATGACTTAAAAATAAAAAATCAAATTTATCAAAGCATAAAAAAATCACATCTTAATCAAATAAAATCAACGTCAACCAAACATAACGCAACGTTTTCGTATCTCATCAGGCCCGCAAAGCTACGGCCCTCTAGTTTACTGTTTTGTATGAACATGCACTCTTTAATAAACAGATTGCTATGACGGTTAATCAAGGGCATTCGAGTAGTTGCTCGATGTAAGTTAACGCTGGGTATTCGCACCATCCGGCGGAGAGGGGTCAAAATTAAATTTTCAAAGAACCTGAATCTCGGTTCTAATAATTTTAAAGAACCTGAATCTCGGTTCTAATAATTTTAAGTGTATCGTTGGACTAGCTAGTATTTTTAATGGTTTATTACCTATTTTCCTAAGTAGTCCAAAAGAGATATGAAAATCTTTTTGAAAAGAAACTTAAAAAATAAAAAAACGTGGTTCTCACAGAATGCTTCACGTTTGACACCCATATTTTTAATAGTCTACCATTGGCATAAGAAGTTTTAGATTAATCTTTAATTCAAGATACCATGGTACAGGGGCAAATGTTAATCCACCATACGCTCATGTTGGCTTGTTGGAGGTCCTCATTCCCTAATGTCATGTTAAAGAAGAGGGACTAAAAACAAGGTTTCTTGATGAAATTAGTTTGTCATTTAATTGACTAAGGGTAAACTACAGTTGTCAAAAAAAGTTCATCTAAGGTGTGACTTGGGAGAGAACCATAGGCAAAATCGAAATACCCGCTGCATGAAAAACCTCACAAAAGGGCATATAGGCAAATATTTGAAAAAGATGTAGCATACCTCTATGCACATGGCTTGGTCTAATCCCTATCTCTCAACGGTTCGTAGAATGCCTTTGATTCATCTTAACTGTTCCAGATATCTATTAACTGTGGCTTCTAAATACCTTGATGCAGACCTTCATCACATCTGTCTACTGTGGCTCAGGAATGCTCAAGTACAAACCACTGCTCATGCCCATCTTTAAATTGCTTATTTTTTACAGCACTTGGACCTGCAAGTTATGGAAATATAATGCCTTCCATCTCGTACACTTCTATTTATGTCTGCTTATGGTTTCCATATGCCTAATATTTGCATGGCTTTTTTATGCGGGACAGCACAGTGGAACTGGGCTAAAACTCTGCAAAACAGATTTAAAACATTGTGAATGAACTAAATGGGCTGAAATGAAGCAATCCAGGCCCAAAACCCATTTGAAATGCCCTGAACTGGGACCGAACCGACTGGTTTAGGCACTGAGTCAGCCTAAACCAGTGTTAATCGCACTGAACCGGGCTAGAACCAGGTGAACTGGGTTTAGACTTGACTGGACTGGCATCAAGTTAACCCAGCTGAGGGGTTGTCGCATAGTGCTGTGGCTCCTAGGCAAGGCGTTGTAGCATCATGAAGGTACCCTGAATGAGTTTCAAGGAGTTCAAAGGGAGATGGGGACTGGAGATTGGTGGGAGTGTTGGTGTCTGTGTGAACCTCTTTTTTTTGCGTCTGTTCTTTAGAAAGAAAGACATCTCCGGGCTTTTATAGGAAAATATGTGATATCCTAAAAATACTAGGTAGTCCGGTGATAGTTTAAAAAAATATTAGAACCGAGGTTCGAGTTCTTTGAAAAAAATTTCATTTTTTGACCCTTCTCCGCCGGATGGTGCGAGTATCTGGTGTTAGCTTACATCGAGCAACGGCTTGAACGCCTTTGATTAACCGTCGCGGCAACCTGTGTTTGGAGACGTGCACATCCTCAAAAGGGCAGCAGCTTTTTGGGTCTGATGAGATGCAAACCGATTTGTTCGGGTTTGTTTTATTTGTTTGTTGGTTGGAATCTGTGTTTTTGTAGATTGCTTAAACCTGATTTTTTTTGTTGACAGATTTGATTAAAATATGAAATTTATGTGTTTTTGGTGTAACTGAAATCTGATTCTTACTTAGGGACTGATTTGGGATCCCGCCGAGCCACAAAGGGGCTGGAGTGAATGGATTAAGATGAGCCGAAATGGGCCTGTGCAAAGGGCTGATTTGGAATCGGTTCTAGGACCTGAACGTGGACTGAGCAAGGGCAGCCTCGGACCTGCTTAAGGGGTCTGTGTAGGGGTGTTCTGGACGGGGCTGCAGAGGGGCTGTTTACTGCAGGTTTTTTTTTTGAGCAGGTTCTGGGCCTGCTTAGCGGGCCTGCAGGTGGGTCGAATTGGACTGGGCAAGGGCCAGACTTTGGGCCTGATATGTGGGCTCGGACTGGGCCTGATATGTGGGCTCGGACTGGGCCTGTAGAAAGGGCCAGCAGGTAGGCCGGACAGGGGGCTGTCCATGGGCCCGGATTGGGGTACTTGCAGGTAGTTTAAACCGGGTCAGATAGGGGGCCGGATATGGGCTTAAGCTGGGCCTGCAAGTGGGCGGTTATGGGCCTGATGGTAGGTCTGGAAATGGGCCTGTTTGTGGGCTGAACGCAGACCGGTTGTTGGATGTCTGCAGGTGGACCGCTCAGGCCTGTTTTGGGACCTGAGCAGGGGGTGTTTGATGCCTGCAGGTGGGCCTTCCCAGGTGGCTGGACGTGGGCTGGTCAGACTTGGATTGGAGGCCGGTTATGGGCACCTGTAGGGATATCTGCAGGTGGACCGCTCAGGCCTGTTTTGGGACCTGAGCAGGGGGTGTTTGATGCCTGCAGGTGGGCCTTCCCAGGTGGCTGGACGTGGGCTGGTCAGACTTGGATTGGAGGCCGGTTATGGGCACCTGTAGGTGGGCCAAATAGGGAGTAAGAGAAAGGCCTGCGTGAAGGCCTGCAAGTGTGGCAGGGGAATCCCATTTCAGAACCTGATCTGTTTTTTTTTTATTTCCAGATTGCCTGAAGACTGGCTTTGTCCGTTTCAAGTTCGTTTCAGATTCTTTTTTATTGAAACTTTCAGATTTGTTTTAATTCTGCTGTGTTATTTTGTTTTGTATTATGTTTTGGCGGTATGCATCTCATCCGGCCCCATCGGGCTGCAAATCGATGCCCGGAACTCATGCATGTCAAGTCGACATCGGAGTCGCTTCATTTCATTGAAGGTGAAGTACATCGGAGTACAATGAGTGGTGATCCTTCCCCCAACTTAGGTTCTTCACCGACTTAGAAAAATTTCGGCATTACAACGGCATGCCGACAAGTTTCTAACTTGGCAAAGTTTACCCGTCCAACAAGGCTAGTCGGTGACTTAGCCAAATCGGGGGAAGGATCATCGGCTATGGGAGCATGCCCGCGCCGACGTCCGGATCGACATCCCAGGACGTACCCGGGGGAGCCGTCCATTTCTTTTTAGTTTCATTTCTGTTTTTATTATTTTTTAAAGGGCACTCGGGCCGATCTTGAGTTTCATCGGCGTTCAAAGCCGGTCTTCGGTCTTTGTTGGGCCGGAAGGGCCTGTCTTGGACTGTTCTTGGGCCGGAAGGGGCCTGGGCTTGGACTGTTGCGCCTCCCTCCGTCTTGATGGTAGGGTAAGGACCCGCCCGGACAAAACAATCGGCCCGTCGTACGGATTCCGAGAGGGTCCGGGACATCGCCCCTACCCACCATTGCTGAAAATAGCAGACTTGTGTAGCTTGGCCGGCTGCTGCAGACCTGCTTCTCTTTTGGAGCTTCATGTGTTGGTGTCTTCTCCGGAAGGCCACAAGGGGGGCTGCTGGAAGGGGGACTCCGGACTCCTTTCTTTTGAAACAAGCAGGACCTGTTTGAGGCTCTTGGGCCGGCAGGATCTATCTTGGGCTTGTGCGCCTCCCTCCGTCTTGGTGGTAGGGTAAGGACCCGCCCGGACAAAACAATCGGCCCGTCGTACGGATTCCGAGAGGGTCCGGGACATCGCCCCTACCCACCATTGCTGAAGATGGCAGACTTTGTAGCTTGACCTGCTGCTGCTTGCCTTCTTGTTGGTATGCCGCAAAGGGGCTGGAAATTGACCACCTGGGGGCTGCTGGATGGGCCGGCCAGAGGGAGAGAAAGACCAGGGGAGGGGTGCCCTTAGAGGGCTACATATTTATAAAATATTAACCCACCTGTCCTCTTTCTTCTTCTCCTTCTCTTCCCTTGACTGCTGGCAGTATGCATGTGGGCAGGAGATAGCTTGTCTTCTTCTTCTCTTCTCTTGGTTGCTGGCAAGTGTAGACGTACAGCAGCAGGCAGAGGGGGGCCGGAGCAGGCACACAGCAGCCAGCAGAGGGGCAGCTTTATGGCATCTTCAGCTGGTCTTCTTTCCCCTTCCTTCTTCTAGCCGCGGGCAGATCTTGCAACAGGTGCGCACAGAGGGCAGCAGAGGGACAGCAGCAGGAAGAGGTGGCGTCAGTAGCAGCAGGAGGCAGCAAGGGGCAGTAGAGCTCCCAGCAGCCTGTCGGCCTCTCTCCTCTCTTCTTCTTCTTCTTCTCCTTGGTCGCAGGCAGCAGGTGGCAGCAGGATGGAGAAGCAGCCTGTCGGCGTCCAAAGGCCGCCCCCTGGTGCTTGGCGTGCCCTCCTCTTCTTATAGGAGATGGGGGAGATCAGGGGTCATCTTGAATCCAACGTGGGATAGCTCTTGAGCTCTCCCATTTTGTTTTAATGGTCTGACCCCTTGGATATCCCCCTGACTTCAATTCCTTGACCGCCTGGGCTTCCCCACGCCATTAACCAGTCAAGGGTGTGACCTGGCAGGTGCGCAGGTGGCTGCTGAGGTGGCAGGAGGGCCAGTGTGGCATGTTCACACTAGGTCGCAGGTGACCTTAGAGATGGGCTGCGCACAGGCCTTTTTACATGGGCCAATTGGGCCAGCTGGAGACTGCGGCCCAGCTTCTGCTGTGGGCTGCGCAGGGCATGGATTCAGGATGGAATTTGCCCAATTTTTAAATGGGATCAAGGGCTTCTGATTGGACATATATGGGCCCCTGATTGGGCCCAATTCGGCTGAACTGTGGGTTGTCCGGCCTGCTCCTAGGCCTGCCCCTTTGTCCCCTTTTTCTTGTTTGAAAAAAAAATTTGGATGCCAACAGTGTCGCAGAAGGGTTCCGAAAGTTCTAGGAAGATAGTTGTCGTCTGGTGCGGTGAAGAGGCCCAACAATAGACGGGGGATCGTTGGACTGTGCTAGGAATGCTGACGATGTTGGGCTACCGTTGATGGTCAAAGCTACCGTTTGTATGGTTTCATGCCCAGAGCGTCAAGCTAGTGCAAAGGGGAGACGATGACACCAATAAGGGAGTGTGAAACCTCGAAAATTATTTAGGATGTAAAAATTGCTATAATTAGATGGCATGGTATTTAGTAGTATGGTTTGAAAATTCATTTGACTTTTATTTATTTAAGAAATGAGCTTTCATTATCTTATCTTTGTCTACTATGAAAATATATGATATTTCATAGAGAATATTAGCCAAAATAGGTAGTATGTATATAAGATATGTATATCGAGGTTGAATCTCATAAAGTTTGTCTTTGGACCTCTCTCCATCGGAAGTTGCGAATTTCCGATGTTAATTACATCGAGATTCTCGAACACCCTTGATTAACTGTCGTAGCAATTCATATAAAAGGAAAGCATTCATCCATAAAACACGAACATATAAGAGATATAACTCATAAAGCCAATGGAATGTAAACTTAGTATTTTAAGTTTGATTTGAGTTTGATTTATGTTCTTATGAGGCATGTTCTAGAGATCCCACCATTTTAAGGTTTATGTTCCTTTTAAATGCTTTGTACAAGATTAGCTCTTTTTAACTCAAGGTTTTGTATTAAGACATTTTGAATTATTAGAGTTAATATGGATCCGAACATACTAGGATCAAATTTTTGTTATTAATCTTCCATGCCGATTCCATATAAGTCCTAATATATTGTACTAGATGAAATCTGTCAACATTTTCTATACCATTTTTATGATCTAGGTCCTTTTCCTTTAGATTTATATTGTCTAATATCTTATATCCAGTGTTAAAACCAGGATTTTGTCTAGATCTTTACATCCTAATTTAGTGAAATAGCATATGCTCCTTACCATTGTTATGGTCTAAATTCTTTCATTATTAAAAACTCTTTCTTTTCATATGTTTCTGACTTATAAACTTAGACATATTACAATCTGATTTAGAATGCCCATAGCCATGACTAAAGTCTAGGACTTGATATTTCTAGAAGTCCTCAATCCAAGCACCTCATACGCTTAACCCTCTATTGACCTACTAGGTCCGAACCTATCATGTCAAAAGGAACCTAGCCTATGGTCCAGGTTGTCACACAGCTCTCATTAGCTATTATGTGCACAAGACCGGGCCTAGGACTTGGTGTGTTATGATACTAACCCATCCAGGCTCTAAATGAAGAGATCTCAAGGCCGATTATAGACATGCTTAGATTGCATAGGGTATTCGGAAAATGATACCAACTATGGGATTCATAACGATATTCTGGATCCAGGTAACTGGTCATTATTAAATTCTGAATCTCAATATTTCAGACTCAGTCAAATTTTCTTAGATCTGATTTTTATGGTATCAGATCAAGCATGTTTGTGGCTAAACTCTTAGTATCAAATACTTAGGATTATCCCCTTCTAGGTTCTATTCAAATCTAATTGAGGATGGGTCTATCGGGAATGTTGGTATCAGATCTAAAGATATATTCACTGGGTACCCCATACACATATCCACTGCACCCCCTCTTCCTAAATCTTGACATACCGGATTTAGGACTTATTGATATCATCATTTCAGATTCTAAGTTTTGAGTTTAAACCTGTTAAATTCATAAATTATTCACTCCTTAGACTTAGGACTTTCAACTCCTATTAACACCTGGACTTAACTATATTCCCTCATCTTTCCAATGACTCACCAAAAATTCTATTTAAGCCAGGCTTTGCTCATGTATGGGTTATGGGCCTTTACTATTATCTTAGATGTTCATGGATGAAGACTCCGGTTGTCTTGGGATTCATGTGACCATATATTTGACAAAATACCAGCCTGAACCTGAGCATTTAACTCCTAAGTATTGTCGGGATTTAGCCCCAAACCTGATCCCAATCTTGGCCCTAGACTGGTCAAAATCCCATACTTAAACATGCTTGAATTTCTGCCCGATGATGGGTGTCATCTCTGCCTTGAACATGGTCTAAAATAGCATACTAAATGAGATTTGCTCAATCCTGAAATGCCCCTCATCTCAGCCACTCAGGCCTGACCATAAACCTGCTATGCGGGCCCTTTGTGCAGACCATAAGGTGCCTCTCTTGGCCTTCTGCACAGGCTTTTAGTGATCTGAGTATATCCAGATCAAAGGCCGGGCAGAACTCTCTCTTTGCCCTCCCCTCAGACAGGCTGAAACCAAAGCCAGAAGCCTACCAATTCAATAATGGCGATATGTCACAAATACTGTGGAAGCCAACGGCAAATGAATAAGCTATGCCAAGTAATCCATGATTGAAAGGATCATGTGTCACAGGCTATTGATGCCATGACACCATGAAGATCAATTTTAAATAACTGAAGCCATGATTGAACTCCCTGAAATACAGATTTCCGGGGGTCTGAAATCTTTGAACTCTATTGAAATGGCCGGAACTTCAAGGCCTAAGATGCCCTGGGTCTAATCCCATGAACCCCTCTCCATATTCTGATTGGGACCTCAAGGACATGGGCTTTCGGATCTGAAATCCAAAAGTACTGTGTGATGGTGACCTCTGACCTTATGCCTTAGCTTAGACCAATATTTCTTAGTGCTAAGTCTTATATGTCCGGTGATGGGGACAAAAATATGTAAATATTTGATTTGTCATTTTTAGGTTTAGTTTTTCTGCCAATGTCAATTTCTACGTTTTAAAGAGTCCTTTTAAATATTTTCTTCAAGTCCTGCAATGGACATGCCTGTAAATATTTTATTTTAGTGTCCAGTCCTCTAAATAGCCTCCTCTTTATAAGAGGAGGAGCTCCATCGATGGAGAGAACAACGATTGGAATTTTTGGAGCCTAAGGCTTGGTGTCCCGAGTAGGGGGCTGCGGCCCCGGTCTTCTTCCTCTCCACCCCCCATGGCGATATCCCCTTGCTTCCTCCATCCTCTGGCAGGTGGCCATTCCCCATCCCCCTCCTCACCCTCTGGCCTCCGTGCCATTCCTCCCACTTCCCCTTCCTGGTTCTACTTCCACCGAGGCAAGCAATTCCAATCCGCGGCATCGACCCCAGCACCTTCAAATCCGGAGCAAGAAGCAAGAGCCGGCGAAGACCGGTCCCTGTTGCTCCTCTGGCAGCTCGATGCAACGGCCATGGCGGGGTCAGATCCTGGTCTCGTCAGATTCTCCCGCGCATAGATGATACTCCAGACGGAAGAAGAGGAAGGAGAAGAAGCTGTAGAAGGAGAAGAAGAAGGAAAACGAGGCGAGAGCTGTGGGAGGGGAGAGGACCCGGCGATCCCCGGATCCCCCCTTCCTCCGCGGATCCTTCCCCTGCGGTCCTTCCGGCGCCGCCCCTGCTTTCCCTGCCCCACTGCGCGACCCATCCAGGCGGGACGACGACGAGGACGACGCCCCCCCTGCTCCGCCGGCTGCGCACGGCTCCTGTCCGGACGGATGACATCGACGCAGAGCCTCCGCGAGGACGACGCGAGCAGGCGAGGGCGAGGCGTGCGCGGATGTGGCATCGCAAGCTCGGGCGGGGCCTTTTGTCGCGGTGCGCCCCCGCGAGGGAGGGCCCCGATGCCGCCACGGCGTCAAGACGGCGATGGTGGAGATGCGGCCACGCGACCACCCCCGCAGGTCCAGGAAGGCGCCACGAATCCCCTGGGGGGGTACGCTCGCGCCCGCGAACGCGGGCGACGCCCGCGGCCGCCGCGCGGCCCGCGGCCGGCCGGTCCGCGGCCAGACCGGTCGCCAGACCCGGTCCAACCGGGTTCAAGGCCGGTTCACCCCGGTTCAGGCCGGTTCAGCGCCTGAACCGGCCGGTTCAGCCCGGTTCGGGGTGTTTTGAGCCGGTTTAATCCGGTTCAGGCCATCTCGAGCCCGGTTCGGACCTATTTGGACCGGTTTGGATTGTTTTTTGGCTATTTTGGGTACGTTTAGGTCTATTTAGGGCGATTAGCGCCGGTTTATTTCGCTTTCGTTCGGTTTAGCCCGGTCTAACCGGTTTGTCCCGCATCATTCGGCCTCCAAATCTCTCATCAAATTTGAGAGCAACCTCCCTCTATTCAATTTTTAAGGGATGACCCAGAACTTAGGTGTCTTGGTCTGAAAATCAGGTCCCAAGGATTAATACCCGGTCAGGCCTCTTATCGTGCTGCCTGCACTCATCTCTTTCCTATGTTCGGACTTGGCCCCTTTAATCAGCTCCTAGTGACTTAACCTTTTCATTGCAAATAGTTCTTATTATATATTTACATAATTCCCCTTAATCATCAGCATATGAACATCAATATATGAATATCATTTATGTCATGATGAGGCATAACATGTCCCCTGTGGGGTTTGAACATAACCACAATTTCATTATCTTGTGGCCATCTCATTTATCTTATAAATACAAATCTTCTTAAGGAAGAAAGTCACTCTAATCATAGAGGTTTGGCCCATGGTTGGCCTCCCCTTTATGTGGAACTCTTGTTTTCTTTAGTAAACTAAGCTTATGTGCTCCTTCCATTATATAGGATGGACCAAGAAAACTGAGCGTATGGCTCCAGTTTCTTTCCGGAATATATATTGGGCAATGCCCAAAATATGCTACTGTCATGCCCTGAAATAGGCATCAGTCTGCTCATAGGCTCTCTCGGCCTCCTGATTCCATGATCTTCAAGCTGGCATAGATCAGTAGACAACTCCTCTACATATTGTGTATGCTCTTATGCTCAGCTATCGTGAGATCTTCAAGGCCCAGCTGGCCATCATATCTTCTTATTCATTGCTCTGTCAGGGCTACCCGGGGAATCTTTGGTCCATCATGTGGGTTCCAAAGAGGCCGGGTATAACCTTACTCTTCCTTGATGACATATGGCATCCTTGAAATTCTGCCGGAATGGTGAGGTTCTGAGGGTTTATCTTTCAGGATTTCAAGGCCGAGGGAGGCTTTAAAGAAAGGTCAGGGAGGGGACAGACCTGTCTATGGGATTCATATAAAAAAAAACTTCAAATTGGTGATACAAAAATGTATCCGGGAAAATAACATGGGCTCAATTATGGGGCCAAGTAGGATACTTGGATATGGCTTATATCATAGTTAAGGTTAGATCCACATATTTCCGAAAAGGTTAAGAAGGTGATCACCAATTTGACATTATCATGAACTGAAGGAGTCAATTCATGAACATGGTATTTGGTTACCTTCCTTGATGCCCGAGCAGTGAGGGATTCCTATAGACTTAACCTCATTGCAATATAGGGGCATGTAGGGGCATTGTTTACGGAATCGGTGGAATCGGACCGATTCCGACCGATTCCGGAATCGGATCGGTGGATCCGATTCGATTCCATGCGGAAGGACCGATTCCGGCGTGAATTCCGCGGAATCGGTAGGAATCGGTCGGAATCGGTCCGGAATCGGCCGGAATCGGTCCGGAATCGGAATCGGAATCGGAATCGGAATCGGTTCGTTTTTTTTTCTTTTTTTGCTATTCCAGTCGGATCGGCCAGAATCGGTCTGAATCGGCCGGAATCGGTCCAGAATCGGATCGGAATCGGAATCGGAATCGGATCGTTTTTTTTTTTTTTTTTTGCTTTTTTTTCTTACCGATTCTGGATCGATTTTCTTCCATTGAATCGGTCGGAATTGGTCTGATCCGATCCGATCCGGATCGGATCGGTACCCACCGATCCCGATTCCGATTCCGATCCCGCGATCCTTGTGTAGGGGTAAGTTTCAGGCCCATAATTGGTAACCAAAGGGACCCTCGGGATCCTGAAATCTGTCTGGGAATTTCTGGCCTGAGCAGGGTGATATCTTGACAATATAGGACAGGGATCATGGGGATTGAGCTGTCAATGGACCTAGTATTTAGAGAGGGACGGATAAGGTGATGGCCATGATATCTCACCTTGTACCCTTCAAGACCTGCCCTTGATCCTCTGTAAAAACAGTGACCGCAGGACCTTCCCTCCAATTGCTTCTCCTTGTTGTTACTCCGGTGATGCACTTGCAAGGATCGCGGGATCGGAATCGGTCCCTGGATCGGTGGGGACCGATCCGATCCGGATCGGATCGGACCGATCCAGGCCGATTCGTCGGAAGGAAAATCGATCTGGATCGACCCTTAAAAAAACCCTAAAACACCAAAAAATTAACTAAATAAGGAGGTAGATCGGATTCCGATCCGATCTACCCCATTTTGGGGCGATTTCGGGCCCAAAAGTGGCCCGAAATCCCCGCCACGGCGGCAGCTTGCCGCCATGACATCTTCCCCGCCCTATCGGGCGGGGAAGATGACCTTACCGGGTCCATCGGACCCGGTAAGGATAGGATCCGGTGACTTAAGTCACCGGATCCTCAACCAGTAGGGTTTATACCCTACCGGTTGGCGTATCGGGTCCATGGGACCCGATACACTTGAATCGCCGAATCCTGGCCTTACCGGGTCCGATGGACCCGGTATGGTCATCTTCCCCGCCCGATAGGGCGGGGAAGAGGGCTGCCGCGGCGGGATGGCCGCCGCGGCAGCCTGTGGGTCGATTCCGGCGAGGGAATCGCCGGAATCGATCCAGAATCGACCGAATCGGTCGATTCCGGCACCGATTCCACCTACAAACACCGATCCGGATTGATCTTCAGTCCGGATCGGTAGTTCCGCCGGGAATTGGATCGGAGGGGTCCGATCCGATCCAAGAATCGGCCGATCCCGATCCGGATTGGCCGATTCTGCAATCCATGTGCACTTGCGCTAGATCTATCACTTGGTTGAAGTGGCTTTGACAGGACTTCCGCAGTCCTCTCCCTCACCCTTTTTCAGGTCGCGGGCTGTCCTTTTTATAGCAAATGGAGTCCTCCCCCTGCTCCGATGGTGGGGGAAGGTTATGGGCGCATGACTGGACGTGGGGGGGGGTATGGTGCATGACATGCACCACCTCCGGGTACAGCTCCTCTCAAGAGATCGTGGGGGTACAGGTGGCACCTGTTTATTTTGTTCTAAAATCCTCTCACGTGGGAGATATTTGGGGATACATTTTCCATTAAATCATGGCCCTCCATCTAATGGATTGCTTTAAGTATAAAGCACATCCGGTTGATGGGTGTTCTATTTAATCCTAGCCATCAATCCTCTTATTGGATAAACCCTGTTAAGGATCCGGGAAGGCTTTGTCAATCGATAATCAACTTTGCCCATGGATTGTTTATCAAATACCCAATACAATCAGACCCAATGGATATTATCCTATTATGGATCCGATAATGCCATCCTGATGTACCGTTGGGGATCCAAGAGTATCAGGATCCATTTGACTTATTCAATAGTCAATCCTGGCCACTGGATATCCTTGGCCTTCACCTTGCATCTGTTTGAACTCCACAGCCTGCTTCTCCCGCGGATTGTCCTCTTTGCAGGTTTCTGTTTAGTCTCCCAGCTGGAGACAAACTCTTCTACCCACGAGCTCCTTTTTAGCTGGTTCTCTTCCTCATCCTGTCGCACCCTTCCATCTCCATAGGTGCTGTAGCAGCCTGCTCCTACCAAGGGAAGTCACCGGACCCCTGCTGTTGGAGGTCTTTGGGCGCCCTTGTCTTCTTTTTGGTGTTGGGCCGAGGAGGTGAACAACATCCTTGTCACCCCCGGGTGAGTATACTTGGTGTATTTCCCTCTTCAGTTTTATGCATGGTGATTTTTCCTTTTCCCTCCACCGGTCATTGTGATACTATGTTTATTCATTTGATTTTCTTTGGATTTTGTTGTTGTGTTCGCATGTCTTCATCTCTTCTTTCTTCTCTTTCTTTTGGGTGGCCATATTGGCTGCCCTCCTTTTTCTTTTATTCTCTTATCTATACTTCATCATCACCTCTGTTTGGCTGTTAGTAACCGCACATGACCATTTTTCTTCCCTCTCTTTTTTTTGTATTGTACATGTTTTTATCACTTCTAGCTTCTTTCTTCTATTTTCTGTCAGTAGCCAATCCATTCTACTATTCTATGCCTTCTCATATAGCTGCATGCATGGGGCGAACATATCTATTTCCTTGTTTTTTTTGATCCTATATGCAGGGATCTTGTTTCTCTATATGCTATTACCGGTTGGGGCCTTGAGTCCCCCTTTTTTCCCCCTCCTTTTCTTTTGCTCCGGGGTCATCTGCTGGTCCCTCCTTGGTCAGGAGGGGCACGAGTATATAAAATTTTCTCTTCTTTGTTTCCTTGCTGTGTGTCTAATTTCGGTTGGGCCTTGAGTCCCCCTTTTGTATTCACATCCAATTATGCACATCCGTCCTTAAACATATGTGTTTGATTCCTTTCTTATCAGACCCCTCCTCTTATTTTGATCCATATAATGGTGGTGGGGTGCAGGGAATTAAGTATTTTTGACTCCCTTTTGCTTCACTTTTCTTTCCCCTCCTCTCTCTTTTTTTTTATAAGTCCTCTTTCGGTCTGATACATATGTCAATATTTCAATTTAAAATTCTAAGTGCCAACAGGGAGCTACCGTAAATAGGAAGGGTGAAGGGGAAAGAATGGCATAGAGGCTGATTGGAGGGGTAGGGGGACACCTGGAACCAGCCTTCTACTGAGGGTGAAATGGAACCGGTTTTGTGCCGGTGGTGAAGAAGGCCTCCCTCATGGAGAGGGTGGACATGCTAAAGGGACCAAACATCCCTACTGGAATCGGTGGCTGAAGGCTCTTTTTCCAAACCTTCTTTGGTTGATTATTTCATTCCAACATAAGGACCTCCATATATAGAGTTCTAAATACAAAAAGGGACATAAAAACGAATATTTATAGAAATGTTCCCTAATGATAGATGTGCAACAAAAATGACCCAAAATAACTCAAATATTTTTGAACAAGTCCCTAGGGACAGAAATGCAAAATTATACTCAAGTATGTACGTGTGATCACTTTCATACTAAAACATGCCTACATTTTTGCCTTGTAACTTAACTTATCTATGGTTTCTTTAAAATTTAGGCACATGCCGTCTTTTGGTTGGTGATCTTTGTTTTATGTTTTTTATTGTTTTTTGGGAGTATATATGCCTACAATATTTGCATGGCTTAAGTCAACCATCTATACATATTATTTACTGAGACTCAGGAAGGGTTAGAAATTACCCGAGTTTTCTTAAGACAGACAAACATGTACGTCACAATTATAAATGCCTATAATTATACATTGGTCATTTAAACCAAGAATCTAAAGAGACCAACAAGGAACAAAATTCTCAACAAGTCAAATAGTGGGGGGTTTTTTCAAACAAACAAAAATCAGTGAATATTGATATTTTATGATAAATGCATTTCTAGGGACAAGACCTATGATCAAGCCTTGTAGGAAACAACAAAAAAAATGAATGTAACATATGATTACAATGGCTACTTAGTTTGCATCTTCTTGATTTCGAAAGTCCAATCATGACTAAACTGCTTTCATATTCACATCAATCTTAGAGAAGGATCATACTATTACCTGGGCCAATCTCAACAATATTCACAGTTCATTCACCTGTGACAGTTGGGCTAATTTGGTTCCTAGAGCATCGTGAGAATGAGACATTTGCTTAGTTATTTTAGTTAGCTCAACCTAAAGTTAGGGACATCGCGATTGTGTAATTGAAGTTCGTAGCTCCCCATGGAGTGGCTCCCAATTGATACTAACTTTTTTCTTGCTATTTTGCAATTTTTTAGCCACGTCAACTTGCATTGCAGCATTTCATGGTTCCATAGAAAATCTTAAGACATCAATGTTGTCAGAGACGTGAGGTGTCTGGGGCGAGGGACCTTTCACCTTACTCAAACACCTGAGGTGGGTGCCTTAGGCATTTGATGCAAGTTTTTTAAATATAGTCATTACATTAATTTTAACGATACATATAGTTATTATCAAAAAATGAAAAAAATATATAGAAAATATTTGTGAAAATTGAAATAAATGCACCAAGTTGATAACTATGCTTGCGAATAGAAACATAAAAAGATAATAACATTAAAATACAACAACGTAAAAAATATAGTAACAACATTTAATAAATTACAAATATCATAACACTAACACAGAAAAAAAAGACCAATAGCATTGAATTAAAGTTTGAAAGAAATGAAGTTGAAACAAGTTAACTAACAAGCATAAATAACTAAATAGCATCAACTATAAACTATCAACAACATAAAATAACTCATTATGTCCATGCCAACAACATAAAATAACTCTCATCAATCAGTGTCATTAAGCTACTTGACATTTAGTATACCTTACTATTGTTGGTTTAGCATTTCATTCTACAACAGGGATATAATTTCATTAATATAACAATGTAGATGTTCATTTAAAATTAAGTTATGATTTTTATTCCTAATTTATGTTTCTACTAATTTTTGATGAATTTGTATAACCTTTATTATGTAAAGATGGGATATCACGATATCTTATACATAATAGGTAGATAACTGTTATCAGTTGCAACTCTTGTAATTTTTAATCATTCAACCTCTAGAGTTATGACCTTGTAGTAACACAAGTTATATACTCAAGTTAGGTCAAACTCACTTATTATATTATGAGAATGATATCTTCACACATCCCTTGTGGTAGCACAACAAAACTTATAAATGGTCTATTTCAAAGATCGACAAATACTTTGGTCATGATCACCAATCACTTGCTGAATGAGCCTTATGGTATTATAACAAACTCATCTAATATAGGATTGACTCGTTAAGACCATAATAACAAAGGCTAAGCGAATTATTCTTAATGTCTCACGTTTATTGACTTATTAAAATAAGGAAAGATTTTATTTTAGTCTCATCAGTATAAGTGTTACGTATAAACATAAATATATTGTCACGACCTGGATTTTTAACATGCACAGCGGAAGATAATCCGGCGACGTAACGGGAAAGGATATCGGTCTGGAGCCAAATAAGACTAAAAATCTCAATCCAAATAAATAATTCCAAACTTTACAACATATTAACACCATAAATAAACACCTATGTAAACAAATTAAATACCAACATTGAATGAGTATTCCACTAGCTCCTCGCACTCCAAAACACCCTTTACGCTTACATTTGCGCTAAACACGCACTCACGAAAATATTAACGACGGAAGGGGTGAGTCACCGCGGACTCGGTGGGACTTACACCCGAACTACCCCACTATAATAATGATTTACAGTGATATACGATACATAATAAGCTTTAAAAATCAGATTTAATACATAGGGTGTAAACTAATTATATATCTTTAATTAATTGATTACAAAGTCACACTACTACCCCCGAATGATAACATGACTCTATATGCATTAAAACCAACATAACCTACGTATTAGACTACTGCGGGTATGTCAGGAACACTTGAACGACATAAAACCAAGGACGCATTTAGCGCCTTTAACTGCGTCTATGCCAAAATACACAACTGAACATCATGTCGAGTAAATATCGTACTTAAATCGAAAAATGTAGTCACGTCACAAAACTAGCACCAGTTTACCGTATAATAGGAAGTAACGTATAGTAAATGTAAATCCCCATAGTACCCATGGCCAGGCGGGGAGTACTTAGGATAAACAGCGGTATACGGGATCGAAGGATGCTTTCGAGATTGTTCTAATTCATCTGCTATACATGAGACCGAATTATAGTACGGTGAAGTATATTTCCATCGCAATGCGACTCATTTGCACTAACCACATTCCACCGTACAAGCATATAATTAACTCGGACGATGTAAACAAGAACATTAAATTAGCGGATTGGCTTGTGAAATACATAGATGAACACCCGTAGTTACTATGCATCATATTTGCATACCATACCACGATCTAACACGAGCTAATGCATATGAATAGGATCATGTAATTTATAACCTAAACATAAAATTACATACTTAATGAACTACCTATTACATAAAAGATAAATAAACTAAACTCTACCATCACTATGCACAAACCTACATCGGCTTTTTAACGAATCGGGATATACATATTAAATATTATCGCGATGCAATCATCTAAACTAACTAGGTTAAAACATATAAAAACCTATCGTAGCCGACTAACGTACGTGGATAATTAAATCAACACAACAATCAGTGCATAGTTGAACAATTAATCTAACTCTATTTAAACATGCTAATAAATCGAAACAACCCATTAATTACAATCTTCTAATCCTGGTGATACAACGTGATTCTTACGGTTTAATCGAAGTATATTAGAGTGCTAAGAATAGCGAGACGCCTACAGCGAGCGACGGCGAACGGCGCACGGAATTCCAAGAAAATTGAATCAGGCGACGAAACTGCCGCGGTTGTGTCGGCGACGAAAAATCGAGCCGGGTAGGTGTTTTCAAAGGCCGTTGGTAGAAGAATCATGAACTAGGGAGTTTGATAGAGTATAATAGGAGAGAGAGCGATAGGAGAGAGGATGAGAGAGTACCGCGCGGGAGAGAGGGGGCCGGCGCACAGCGGCTGCGCGCGTGGGTGCGGGTGGCGCAGGCGGCGCACGGGCGGCTAGGTGCGGTGGCCGAGGCGGGCGGTCAGCGGGGCGGCGGCCGGCCGCGCGGTTGCGAACGCGCGGGCGGCTAAGGCGGCGGGGCGGCGTGGCGGGGACACGCGGCGGCGTCAGCCGCGGGCGGCGGGCGGGCGCGCGGGACTCGGCGGTACGAGGAAGCGGTCGCGTGGGCGGCGACCGCGCACGCGGTGGCCGCGGACGGCGGCCGGCCGTGGCGGCCGGCGGCGGCGACGCGGCGGGAGACGGCGGGCGGCGGGGCGCGCGCGCGGAAGAGGGGAGGCGGCGGTCAATCGAGGCAGAAAATAGGGTTTTTGAGGGAAAAAGGGGGGCGCCGCGGGCTGCGTACGGGGGAGGTACCGAGGGGGAAAAAGAGAATAAATAGGGGAAGAAGGGGATTAAAATAATAATATCTATTAACTAATTTTTTTTTAAAATCGTGGGTATTACATATATCTTTGGAATATCATATATTTAAGGTATAAAAAGTAGCATACATTCACATATCAAATATGTATAAAACGGGTGATTATAGACTTAACCTTAAGCATGTACCTAAGACACCTCTATAGATGCAAATTCTTGCTTCAGAAACTTGAGTTGGCATGCTCCTATTTTAGAAGGGTGTTTCTCCATGTGATCTCGCTCTCAAATCCTCCACGAACAGGCTTCTTGTTATTACAAGCAATCTGGGGTTTACAAACCCAATGAATGTACATATCATTTAAGAAACCTTAGTTTTAACTAAGAGGACTACAAACTTAAAGGGAGATATAATTTACAATTAGATTGTATAGAGAGACAGAGACGATGCACACGCGGCCTTATTTAATAACAAAACTAACACAATTAAATAAGCAATCACAAGTCAAGCACATTGAAGTTCATGATCACCTCTATACACAAACTAACAATTATTACATGAATGTAGAGTGTATATGTGATAATTATATGAGATATATCATATATATCAACATAAAATTATATAATGTAAGTATGAAATTCTCAATTTCATGTGTCAATTTTTTCATGAAATAAATAACATGAAAATAACAGGTAAACAAGACTATTTAGAACATTTATATATTTCTAATACTGTGCAAAGTCATCAATTATTGTTTTAATTTTTATTTTTTTAAATTTTATTTTACAGAATTAATTAAGGCACTAATTAACTAAGTTAAAGCTTAGCTACGAATGAATCTATGTCAATAAACTTAATATCATTAATAGGCCCCTAAACAATGTAAAATTGGTAAAATAATAATTTAGAAATTTTAATTTTTTTTTATAATTTTTTATGGTAATTTTTTGAGTTTTCTATGATTTTAAACAATTTAAAATCATATAAATGTGGTGCATTATGCCGCACACAACATTGCCTTGGTGTGCACCCCTGGGTTTGTCGACCTCCAATTGCACCTACGCCACCTCCTTGTGCACCCGCTTGTGTGCCACATGCAGATCCACTTCGGATAAATCCGAACTCGTATTCTTCTTCCTACTTGATCAGAGGGCCGCATGAGGGGTGTTTATGAAGCCAAAATTTCGGGGCCCATATCTTCTTATCCAGAGCTCCAAAAAATCCGTAAAAATATGTATTGGATTTCTTATCGAATGAGGATTTTGAAACAATTGGCCTTATCTCTAGTAAAAATAGCAATCTACGAGAAAAGGGAAAGAAGAGGGGGGCAGTGTCCTAAACTTCTAAATAGAAATCACTATCTTCCAGTTAGAATAACTACTTATCCCAGTGGTAAAAAATTCTCCAAAAATATGATATGGAATCCTAATTAAATTAGGATTCTAAATCAGTCAGTCTTATCCATTGGAAAAAATCCAGTCGACAGAAATTCAGGGAGAAACAGTGTGGCACCGCGGAACATAACAGAATCTTTGATCGTTGGAAAAATTACAAATCCCCTTTCTACACGGCCATTCGAAGCAAGTAATCATAGGGAAACATAAGGTAATCGTATTACCATCTTCTAAAGTCTTCTCAAGACTTCAGTTTTCTCCATGTACGAAGATTTTATAAAATCCCTAAATCCAAGTGACTGCTCGGGCATGGTAGAATCACCAACTTTTGGGGCTTCTTCCAGACTCTGCAGAGGTCCAAAATTCAAACGGTTTACTACATTGGAAAGCCCTATATCACGAAACTCTTCTAGTATTAAGCAATCTCTAATCTACATCATATACATATTGTGATGACCTCGATAATATAGACATTTACACATATTCGAGAACACATAAAATACATGAAATAGCATCGATTCGATGTTGATTTGACCAAGACTTGAATATGGCTCTGATACTGCTGTAAGAAAATGTCTTACAAAATTTAGTGTAGCAAAACAATTATTCATAAATGACGAAAATTGAAAATTGATCGAAATGGGTTCGAATATACCTGACAGGGATTCATCTAATCCCTTGGAGTGAAAGAATAAGAAATTTTGAAGCTCTTTAAACCATTCAAATGTCTGGCCTCTAGTAATATCTACATGAACTTCATCCACAATAGATTCTTCCTTCGCACCGAGCTTGAAAACTCTTCTTAAACGGATCTCCATCACCCATGGACATCTTTTAAAGAGAGAAGGAGGTAGGGAGGAGGTTGAGGATGTGATTTTCATTTTTGACTTGATAGGGTTTGGTTGAGACCATTAGTATTTATAGATAATTTGAATTTTTTGATAAAATTTTAAAATCTCCATAAATTATGCCCTTCTCCTCTGTACTTATGGATAAGTCCTTATGTATATGACCTACTTTGCTCAATCGCCTATTTAGGTGATTGTTGACACCTAAATTTGCAGAAGGAAAAGATATATATGAATAAAATGAGGCCGATTTTAGGAAAAGAAGAAAGGAGAGAAGGGAATTGGCATGATCAGTATAATAGGGCTGAAAGGATAGTAATGCAGGAATAAATTGAGGTGGAGGTGGAGTTGGCATGATAGAGGACCTGTTTGAAGGGGTCGGTGGTCAGAAATGGGCCAAGTACTCTTTCAAGCGAGCCAAGGAATCAGCCCACAAGCCTGCTCAAAGATGGGCTCGGCAGAAAATAAAAAAAGATATTTTTTTCTCTAAACAAGGCAGAAGATCGGTTGTTTAAAAAGAGGGAATTCAAAGGAGGAATCCTACCGTAACTGGAGACCGATGTCAATGATGGAGTGGACAATTGGAAGCCACGTGGGACTCTTCGGTTAGAGGATATAGCGGGAAGGTCCGGCCGTTGCCAGAAGACCTGGCCCCCAGTCGGACTCAAACTCTGCCGCCGAATCCTTTCCAGAGCTGCGCAGCGGGGAAGCCTATAAGAAGGACCGGAGGGGCTGGAAAAAAGGTGAGAAGCGAGAGAGAGAAAGGAGAGGTCGATAGCCGTTGCCGTCCCCTGTTTTGCCGGAGTTGCTAGCGTCGCCGGAGCTCGTTTCTTCTTCCGCCAAAGCCGTCAAGATCAATAGTAATCTTTCTTCTTCCTGTTAGAAGGACCAGAGGGGTTGGGATTGTTGATTGAGGTGATCGGGACTGCCGAAGCCCTCTTCCTCCTCCGCCGGGATCGCCGGGCCTTCACCTGCTTCCGTAGGCCATCGTCGTTGCCGTCGAGGCCAATAGCCGTTGCCGTTGTCACCGGTGAGGGTCTCTGCCCTCCTCCAAGACCGCCAGCTCCTCCTTCCTCTGCTGGTGTCGTTGCCATCGAACGGGGCCAGAAGCTGCCGGAAGGGAGGGTCGCGCTGCCGTCGGGTGCCGGAAGCCCGTCGGGGGCACTGTAGCCGCGGGGGAAATATATCCCTAAACATTAGTCCACGGTGGAAATTGGCGGGGCCCACCCGGTGAAGAAAAAGCAAAAAAAAAAGAAGAAGAAGAAGAGGCGCGACCGGGCGAAGCTGGCCGGCCCCGCAGAGCATCCGCCGGTCCAGGAAAAGAACCAGCCCGGCCCAGAATAGTGCAACTGACCTCCTGTTCGGCTGAGCAGAACCCTGCGTACAGTGCAGGGACCCTTAAAAAACAAATTAAAATAAACAATCAAGTGAAAATAAATAAAAATCTACATTTAATTCAACAAACCGGACTAGTTGGGGCGTCGACTAATCATCCGCCCCTACGTCTCGGCTTAACTTAAAAGAATTCAAAATTCGGATTAGTTGGGGGGTCGACTAACCATCCGCCCCTACGTCCTTAAGGTAGACATACAAAGGTCTATAAAAGACCCCAATGTCTTACTATCCAGTTATATGAGACCGTGCATGGTCAACATGCCGCTAAGCCGATTATATGCTGACAAAAAAAAAAATAAAAGATGGATGGAATAACCATAAGTCTATCAAAGACTGGGTATATTCCACTCATAAATTGACAGGTTCATCACATCCGGCAAGGATTGAGTGAAGATGATCTCAAAACAATCAAGTTGTAATGACATGGATTACGAAGTGGTGTATTTCAAGTGAATCAAGCAATAAGATGTCATGTTCGGTGCAGCCAGTATAGAAAGGAGGCCAATGGTTCCTTTGACTTGACGGAATGCAAGGACTAAAAAACAAATAAATAGAAGGTTTCAAAAGATTTAATGAGTCGGGATTGTGAAATTCTGGGTATCTACTGAACAATAATTTTAGACTTTGGTCCGATCAGATTAGACCAGAATCTGAGATTGAAAGAATAAAAAAAAAGGAGAAAACATAAAATCCAAATTCATAAATTAGTGAATTTAAATCTCTTCTAAGAAACCTGAACTCCACCGGGTAATTCAGAAAAGGAGAACATACGGTGCCCAAGGTTGTAGAGATCTGAAAATCTAGGTTCATGCGTGAACCTGCAACATCCAAGGCTTCAAACCAATGAACGAACGTTGCAGAAAAGATATCTACATGGGAAATCTCATTGAGTCAATCAGAAAAGCAAATCTCAAACTTCAAGTTCAAATTAAATTCATTAAAATCTGTGGTATCAAAATCTGGGTGGCAACTTCCCAACTAAAACATTCCCATCGAATCAAACATAATCAAATTCACAAGCAGAGTCCATACCAGGTCCCCAAGTAAACTTCAATCAATTCAAGTTAAAATCTAAAACAAGTCTTGACCAAATCTTAATAAAGTACAATCCAACCAAGAACAAAATCAAAATCCACAAATCTGAAGTGTGGAAGTCAAAACAAAAAAAAGACTGAAGGTTTGATTAAAAAAATCCAAATCAAAGCTTTAAATCAAACCAAGCTCAAGACAAAGTCATAAATCAAATTTAATTCACTTACATTAAAATCAGAAAATAACCTCGCACATGCAATCCATTCCATAAGATAGATCTTAGGGAACTCAAGTTAATCCCGATTAAATCAAATTCAATCAAAAAATTCTTAAATCTTAACTTGAAACAAACCAACAAAACCAACACATTTCAAACAATTATGCGATATGAACATTCCAAACTGAAATTTGAACAAATCAGAAGATAACAAATAAATCTTAATCAACTCATTAAAATTCAAAGGCAATCACCAATCTGTTCAGCAAGTTTAATTCACTAAATCTCAAAAGAGGTATCAAAACTTGTAAATCTGAAACCTGGGTCTTCATAAATTAAATCCCCAAATCAAAACACTCTTAAACAAACCACAAACTCAATTAAATCCATAAACAGAATCTGAATTAAGCAAAGTGATAATATCAAGCTCAAATAAATCAAATTTAAACCGAATTTCTAAACGAATCTCAATCAATTCAAATCCTGAACCACAAATTTCGAAATAAAATCAAATTAATCAAAACCAAGTCAAATCAACGGAAATACACCAAATTGCAATCAGGAATTAGAATAAGATACTTAATTCATAATCCCAAATCAAATCACCCGTACCCGATTCAAATCAACTCATTTCAGTTAATCCAAATCAACCTCAAATTAAATTCAAATCAAATTCAACTTAAATCAAATTAAATTTAAATAATTCAATCCCAGCAAAATCCACTTCAAACAAAATCAAACAATAAACAAACTAAATCAAACTCAAACCAAGTTTAAAATCAACAAACAAATCCAAATTGAATCAAACTTAAATCAATAAGAAACTCAAATAAATTAATTCAATTAAAATGAACAGATCAAACTTCAACCCAAACCAAAAGCAATTAACAAATTGAATTCAACTCCAACTCAAACTGAATTCCAGTTAATCCAACCCAAACAAATTCAATCTAATCAAACCAAAATTCAAATCAATTCAATTCAACTCAAGTCAAATCAATTCAAACCAAACTCAAAACAAATCAAATGCTTGCATTCCATCAAGTTCATGGGGTTGTTCTCTCCTATGAGTTTGTATGAGTGTTTATTTTTGTGGATGTATTATCTTCTACTTCAATGGATTGCTATGTCGATAATCAAGTGTTTTCGAGTAATCTCGATGTAATTAACATCGGATCTTCGCATCATCCGATGGGGAGAGGTCAAAATCAATTTTCAAAGAATCTAATAACCTCAATGTATAATTTTATACATAGCATTGACCCTAGTTAGTACTTTTATGAAATATCATCTATTCTCTTACAAAGTCAATACTAAGTTCAAGTCAATTCAAATTCAATGGAAAATGAATTTCCAAAATCAAAATCTCTTAATTTTTAAAATTTTTGAGGTTACATCAGTGATGTCTAATTAAAATAAAATAATTCTATTTAATTAAATTAAATCTGTTATCTGATAACGGATTAATCAGTTTTCTAATTATAGATGGTACAAGCCACATCCCATGATCTCAAACGGATATGTGGATAATCTTATCTTCATTGAATATTTTCATTATCAGTTACTGTATATATATAAACTCTTGCCCATTCAATGTCCTTATTGGAAAGGAGTACAACATTGATTGCCAACTCTTTATTATACTGACTTTATAGGATCCTTTAGTCAAAATAAAATCACTTAGAAAACTTTTTTTTTCTAATTATGTTCTCTATCCTGATCAGAGATTTAGAGTATTATCCCATATAATATTTTCTCACTTATCGAGAGTGTATGATCCCTTATGTTCTACTCAATTACTTCCATTGGGTTTTTCTTGTACTTAATTCATTGCTATACTAGATCATCTAAATGGTGATTCATAAATCAATGGTTAAAACATAAGTTCTACCTAATGAGGCATTTTTGATGACTCAGGCCAAGTGTTTAACAATGCAACTATAATGATAAAAAATATTGATTGACAGTTCGATAATATACTATTCAAGATTTTTAATTTAATCAATTCAATGAACTTCATCAAATAAGTATTTGTATGTGTATCTCAGTGTCTACACACTAATAACTAATAAGATCGGTCATCCTCATCATATGAGAAGACTTCACACACATTAGTCTATTCAGATCTTATGACTAGGAATATTTAGATCACATAATTCTGGATGATCAATCTCATTATCATGATTGCATTATATTTTAATCATCATTGAATGTGATCAGAATGTGATCAATGACTTTATTATGATGTTCGCTTCTAATAAGAGCTAGTAATGAAGATTTTCTTATTTAATTGAATGAGATATTTTTAGACGATCAATCTCATTATATTGATCTCATAATGATTTAATCATCATTGAATATGATCAATGATTTCATTACGATGTTCGTTTCTAATAAGAGTTAGTAATAAAGATTTGTTCATTTAATTGAATAAAATATTTTTAGAAATGTTGAATCATATCATATGTGAGTAGTTTTTAGGGTATACATTTTTATCATTTTTTCCTCTTGGACCCTCCCCCTTGCCTGTCCCCCTTCCCGACCTCCCCTCTTAGGACCTGTTTCAAGAAGTCCCGTTAAGGACTTGAAACAGTCCCTTAGACCATTTTGGGAGGGTAACTATTTCAAGTCCTAAGGGCCAAAACAGTCTCTTGGACCCCTTAAGGGTTGTTCTACCCCTTTGCTTTGCCAATCATTCTACCTCCATATAGCAAAAGTGGTTGTCTTAAACTGTTTAAATGCTTGTATTATTGTTTATTGTGAGTTATTTTGTCACTTGAACATATGAGGATCCTTAATAGTTGTGGGTTGTGTTGAAGCAAATTGATGAATGTCCTATCTCTCGCTCCCACATCCTTAGTGGGTACGTGTTGAGTGGGTTGTGATTGATGATATGTTGGCTCCCCAACTCCCACATCCTCACCGACTCCTATGTGTTAATATTGTAGATCAAGGAGCAACGACCGAGCAAAAAGGCACTGATGCACTTGCTTCTTATGATATCAAATAAGCAACTATATGGTATATGTTGACAAGAGGGTACAATGTAAGTGATGTGGAAGACAGATAAATGGATGAGTATTCCGATTGACACATCGTATAGGTGAGGTGGGTGATAATGTCAAGAAATATGACAAGGTGCTTGGGGAGAGCAGTGAAGCTACGAAGCCATACCTGACAGGAAGAATCATAAAGGAAATTTCTTATTGATTAAAGAGAAGAGTTGTATGAGGAGCTTTTAGAAAGAATAGATAAGAGGGGACCCAAAAAGGCAAAGGAAGAGCTGAACTCGAATCATTTACAAATTTTAAGAAAATAAATGAACCCTTGATGAGATAAAGACATGCTAGCAAATGATCAGGGAGCTAGTATATCATTAGTCACATAGTGCACTTGACCCACACTCACTAAGGATGTGGGAGCAAGAGGGGACATTTCATCTATTTGTTTGGACACAACCTACTGCTAAGGATCCTCATATATTTAGGTGACAAAAAAGCTCGTAAAAAACAATAAGACAAGTATTTAAAGGAGTTAAGACAACCACTATTGTTGCAAAACAAGCATACCTACAAGTGATTTTTTTTGATGTGTAATAATCTTTAAATTGGTCAACTTAGACATATATTTTATATTTTTTTGTGGGCCAGTAACGATGTGTTTTTCATCGTAACTTAATGTAGGTATTCTAGCACATCGTCACTAGCCCCTACTTCTAGACGTTGGTTGATACAATTGGGGAGATTAGACTGAGATTACAAGTTCTAACCAACACATGTTTACGTTGCCGATGTACATGAAGAGGTAGAAGAGTTGAAGATTTAGATTAATGGATTTAAGTTGGTTTGGAAGAAGAGATGGTGCACAATTGTGTGTGATGGGTGGATAGACATCATAAAAAGATCTGGTAAATTTTCTTATTTATTGTTCATAGGACACTATTTTTGAAGTCCATTGATGCCTCGGTCAGATCAAGAAAGAATAGGATATCTTTTAATTGATGAATACTGTTGTGGAAGAGATTGAGAAGAAAAATAGTATGTAGTTCGTGACAGATTTTCTAGGTCAGTTAAGATCCAAAAGAAATTGGTTGAATGTAGTTTATATGAATAATCAGATTCTGATTGTGCATGTTATAAATTTCAGTGTAGAGAGAAGCAGCTAGACCACCTCATAGAGAGTAATAAAACTTGGGGTTGACTGGTCTCTTTCTTCTACTTTTCTGTTCAATAAAAGGATGCATCCTAGTTTTTGCCGTGATACAAGAATGAGTAACATGAAGATCCACAAGAGCGGAGCTTATACTCTCAGCATGTCAAATTTGCTACATCTGTAACCCACACCCATTCTATCCGGACAGTATCCAGTTAAGTCATGCAATTACGTGTCCATACAGCAAGCTTTCTTTATTTTTCTTAGCATATATATGCTTAGTAAATTATGTTCTTCATCGAAAGTGATGATAAATTAATATTTTACTTATAGCATGTTTTTACATACTTTCTTCCTAATCTGGCATGTTTCTTCTTCTGTGTTGCGGTTTAGTTTTTGTTTATAATTTCTTGATTTAATTAGGTGTTACCAATTTTATGTTAATCATTGCAGGCCAACTCAATGTCCCCACCTGCTATGTATGAAGAAGAAACCTCCATTTAGCTTTTCTAACCTATAGGTGTTTAAGGATGTATGCAGATTGTCCTCAACTCCTCATACAGGAGTCGCATTGTATTTGGCCTTTTTTCTCAAATGAAGTAGATAATCGATAGAATATGTATTTTTGTTGAAACTTATTTCTTAGTAGTTGCGTAAGGTATTTCTCATTTGGAAATTTAACTAATCACTCCATTTTTTACACCCACTTTGTACCAAGTTATCCATACTCCAAATTCTGTGGCTAGTGTCACTTGTGTGTTTCTCTTATAGTTGTTCCTGATTAATTGTTCAATGGGAATAATAAGACTTGACGCATTCTACTTATCTGGACAGGTTTCTCTTAAATGGCCTGGGTTACCTGCTGGTGTCAAGTTTGATCCATCTGACATAGAGCTAGTAGAGCATTTGGCTGGAAAAGTTGGGAATGGTGATTCAAAACCTCATGTGTTCATTGATGAATTTATTCCTACCCTTGACGAGGATGAAGGAATTTGTTATACACATCCTGAGAATCTTCCTGGTGAAGTTTTGAAACTTGTACTGACTAAATTCTTTAAACTTGCACTTGTTCTAACTCATTCTGACTGACCTTGAACTTCAGGTATCAAGAAAGATGGAAGCAGTGTTCACTTCTTCCATAGAACATTTAAGGCTTATGCAACCGGCCATAGGAAAAGGCGCAAGATTGGGAATGGGTGTACTTCATCTGAAGAACATGTTAGGTGGCATAAGACTGGAAAGACAAAGCCTGTGATCAAGAATGGGATACAAAGGGGCTTCAAAAAGATAATGGTTCTATATAAAAGTTCTCATAAAGGAATGAAACCTGTTAAAGCCAATTGGGTCATGCACCAATACCATCTTGGGGCAGAAGAAGATGAAAGGGAGGGTGAATTTGTGGTATCAAAAGTTTTCTTTCAATCACAAGGAAATCAAGTAGAGAATGGTGATATGGATACAACGGATGTGGATGGTGAGGTGTTGGTGACCGGTGTTTGCCCAAGAACTCCTAAAACACATACACCTTGTCCACCACGAGCTGAAATTTTTTTTCCACATGACGACGGTGATGATGAAACAACATTCTTCAGCCAGGTATTCATTCTTGTTCTTGTACCTGTTGCCAACATTCTCATCTTCTAGATATTAGAATTCCTGTTAGTTAGGCTTTATAAAGTGTATATTCTCTACTATCTCGTACACTTCAGCAAATTACCATGACAAGGAAAGGCAGTGGTTACATCTTCCTGGAAAGCAAGGAGAAAACCTCAATTCTCTGACAATATTCTATTCAATCTGTTTATTCAAATTACATATGAAACTTACGTCTGCAATGTTCACCTCATGCTTAATGTATATAGTTATTATGACATGTTCTTACATTTTGGCAACTGATTGTGTGCAAGTGGCAGGATAAAGAAATTAAGGGACCTCAGGAAAACTTGTCAAATGTAGAAATAGGCAACAGCTCTGCAGTTTGGGCTGGTAAATCTCAGGCTGCTAAAGATACAGACCAAGAAAATCTGTTTATCTCATTGACGTGTGATGAAGTGCTAGACCCTCTATTTCCTCTGGAGGAAACAGAACTGAAGCATCATTGTCGGAAGGATTTTAGCAGGAATGATACACTTGCATTGGACAATGAATCACACGATTTTCAGGACCTTGATAGCATAGATGTTGACACGCCACCGGATTTCGACCTTGCCGTGAGATCCTACCTTCACTCCAATTAACCTTCCTATCCTGTCAAAATGAGGTTGCTCATCTGCTTTTGCTGTGTTGAACTTTGCAGGATTTGCAATTCGGCTCCCAAGATAGCCTGATGAGCTGGCTAGACTGGCTTTGATTTCAGCCAAATCCAATTTTGTCTTGCTTCTGACGCAGAGTCATGGCAGAATGGCACCCTTCTAGGAGGCAATCCATATGGATGAAGTCTGCAGAAGCTCCACGGGACGTTGTATATATGAACTCAATCCGCATCTTATTGTCTGTGGCTTGTACTCTTTAATATTTATGTCATATACGCTTCTCGCTACTGGACCGTCTACTATCCATAACTGTGGTGAAATGCAATCAGATCATGCGACTGCATGAGATGGTATTGGGTGTGTCATTCTATAAGATTGGTGTGTGCGCCTTTGCTGTATGTTTGTCAAAATCTCTCTTACCACAAAAAAGTTTCCGGGATGGCTGTGATGTCAATCGAAGATCTTCAATTGGATGAAACGCATTATATAAAACCCTGTTTGGTTATATATATATTATATTGGTTATATATATATATATATATTAAATTCAACATTTAGTAGTACTAAGTTTCATATGAATGCTTCTGGTGTCAATATTGAGATTGATACTCTATTCAACTGGTCTTAATCACAAATTAATTGTGATTGATTTTATGAATTCCTTCTCTTCATGCACATAGATTTGTTATTTCCTTAGAGATATTTAACTCATCTAGATCATGTCAAATTATCTTTTTCCATGTTAACTTTTGTTTGTCATGTTTTTTATTTTTTATTTTAATATTTTATGATTAATTTCTGAGTTAATGTGCCCAAAATTGTTGTTATTCTCACATTTTTTTTCTTATATATTTATTTTTAATTTTATTTAACTTGGTATCATCATATATTCATCTTAAAATTTTCATTTAATCAACATTTATCTTGAAAGTATATTTTTTGGTCTAATCTTCAGTATCATACACCGTTATAGATTTTATAACTATATGATTTGTTTTCAATTTTATGGTCTTATGATCACTCGGAACTCTAGCGGTCAATCTCCATCTCATTTTTTCATTTTTGATCTTATGGTTGACGTCTTGGTCTTATTATCTATCTATTTTAATAATTAAACTAAGATACTTAAATTAAGTGTTGAGATAATATTATTTTGTCTAAACTAACTTTCTCCTCTTTGTTTTTTTATTTTTTTTACAATGCATTAGTTTTACTAATTCCGAAACACCAAGATTAAGTGTTTCTCTAAAATTTTAATAATTAAACAAAATATTTTGTTTCTTTTATCAAATATAACATCATCAATAAATATCATACATTTAAGTAGAAAAAAATTAATTGCAAGCAAGTTAATTGTACTATAAAATATTTTATTTTTCTTTCAATTGTGTAGAGACTAGCGATATTTTTATCATATATATCTTTTATCATTTGTGTGCATTTAATGCGTATCATTTTTCGCTTTAACACTAATTATAAAACAAAGTTTGAAACTTTATCATAAAATATTTAGAAAGTCAACAAACATTATAGGTACTTCATGGTCACATCTCAAAAGTCTTTTAACAAACTCTTAATGAGAAAAAGTATATAACCATAATGGTAATATTTGCACTATCTAACAATCTAATATATTTTTTTCTTAAAAATAGATATAATAAATTTCTTTATCAATTTATTTAACATTCTGTCATAGATTAAAATTTTATTAAAAGTCAAGTTAGCTTTTCTACTTCTTAATATTTTATATATTTTTGTACTTCAAAAGGATGCTATCAGACTCATGTCTTACTGATCTCCATCTTTTTCAACTTGTTTAACTTCTTCAAATTTAATCTGGTTAGTACGCTTTATAGTTACACCCCCTATATCTTGTATGGTTCTAAATAATTTGTTAGAGAGTACTAAAATAACTTTGCTATCTTTTTTTAGTGTCATCATCTTTGTTATATTAATAAAAAATATTAATATATAAATATCATTTTTACCTTAAATTCCAAACATCTTATATACATGCTTACAGGTCCCATCTCTTGTTAGTCTAAGAATAATTTTTATTTCACATATCGCAATATGGTGTTCATAAGCATCAATGTTCGTACATTTAGATAATATTTTATACTAATCTTATTTATTTTTTATTGTCTTCATGTACTTTCTCATACATCATGTCTGCTTTTTAGATGGCCAGGCCCTCAAAGCACTTTTTTTAGCTATTTTTATTTACCTTTGTAGTCATACTCATTTAAATATCATTGACTCGTATATTTGAGTTCTATTAATTTATGTCAAGAAGTTCATACCTAAAAATCACTTATTTCACCTGTACAATTTTATTATTTAAGAACCCATTTTTTAAATGTGTTTATTTATTTATTGATCTTAATATCTGAAACCAATAATATATGTTGAGTTGTTAAAATTAGTAAAGTGCACATCTTAGAGTCAATCATATTTAATATGATTCGACATTTCTTAAAATATCTCATTCAAATTAAATGGCATATCTTCATTACTAAGATGAATATATTGTATTGAAGTCCTTGATTATACACAATGATATTTTAATCATGATGATATCTTGATAATTGATAGAATTATATGCCCTATAAATCAATCATATATGATATAATTTGACATTTATAAAAATATCTCATTCAATTAAATATATAAATCTTTATTATTATTTCTTAAGAGATGTATAAATTGTGATAAAATTCTTAATCACATGTAATGATAAAATAATCATGATAAGATATAATAATGAGATTAATCATCTAAAGATATATGATCTTAATATTCTTAGTCATAGGAACATTGAGATAAGACATCAATAATATGGATGTATATGATGTCTTCTCATGTAATAACAATGATTGATCTCAGTGGTCATTAATGTGGAGACACTAAAATACACATTTAGGTGCACAATAGTCGAATGAGTTCACATAACTGGTCATACTAGAAACCCAGAATGGTATCTTACCGAACTGTTGATTAGAGTTTTTTATTATCACAATCGCATAGTTGGACCTTTGACTTGAGTTGCTAAAGATGTCTTGTTGGATGGATCTTGTGCTTTGACCATTGACTTTTAGATCATTGATTCAATGGTCCAGCACAATGATGAATTGGGTACATGAGAAACCTAATAAAGACAATTGAGCAGACAATAAATGATTATCCACTCTTGTTAAGTGAGTAAATGTCTATGGGATAATACTTTAAATCCCTGTTTAAGGTATATAAGATAATTAGAAAAGAGTTTTCCAAATGATCGATGCCAAGTACATGATCTCAAAGTGTTGGTATATTAATGGTTTGATAGTCGATGCCATACTCCTATTCAATCGAGACATTGAACAGCTGAGGGTTTATATCCATGTGGTAATTGATGATGAAAAGACTCAATGGAGATAATATTATCTCTATGACAATTTGATGAGATCTGACTTGTACCTTTCATAATTGATTGGCTATTAAATCTATTATTGAATAATAAATTTAATTTAATTTAGTAGAATTGTTATATTTTATTTAGGTTTCAACCAAAAAGGCTATTGAGTTTAATTAGTCACACATATATGAACTTATCCATAAGTTTTGGGGTATGAGAGTAATTTATAGAAATTAATGAGTTTTTGTGAAAAAATCTAATTCCAATAAATAATAGAAAATTAAGCCAAATCCCCAAAAGCTAGGGGTTTCAATTTCATGCTTCACCCTCTCCATCACATTCTCTTGTGGTGGCACTTGGTGAGAGAAAACCATCCAAGACTAGTTGGAAGGTGAGGCATGTAAGGAGATTCGATTGCTAAAGAGGTTCTTGTGGATATAGGTATAGACTGTACACTTGAATAGTTCAAAAAGCTTGTGATATTTTTTCTTCTCCTCTCTATAGAATATTGTGAATTCCTAACAGGTATATTTGAACCCATTTTAATCAGTATTCAAGTTTGATCGAGAAATGATCAACATGAACACATAGAAATCATTACTTCCATTGCATTAAATTTTATACATAGATTTTGTACAATGGTAGTAGAGCCAGATTCAAGTCTCGGTCGAAATTGATGTCAAATAGATGTGATTTTATCTATTTTATATTTTCTCAACACTGTATAATTGTCTATTTTGATGAGGCCGCCATAATTCTTATGTGATGAAAATTTGAGATTGGTTGGTTTTCATAGAATCCTGTGACATCGGGCTTTCCAACTCCTCGAGACATTTGAAGTTTAAATCACCTATGAGTCTGTTAGAAAGTCTGAAAGCTGGTGACTCGATTTTATGGAAATTATCATCCAAATTTAGGGATTTCATGAAGTCTCCATCCATGGAGGGAATTGAAGCCTTGTGAAGACTTTAAAAGATTGGTAATGAGATTACCTGGGATTTCCTATGATTCCTACTTCGAACGGTGGAAAAGTAGGACAATTTAGTGTTTTTCTAGCGGAAGGAACTTTAGTGGTGACATAATGTTCCCCTTGTGATTTTTGTAATTTGGCAAAAATTTAGAGGATAATAGATTTAGAATCCTAGTTGGACTAGGATTCTATTCCTATTTTTGGAAATTTTTTCTTCCTCTGGAAAGTCTATATTTAGAAGTTAGATATGTGATTGTCTTATACTCATCATGGCTCTATTATAAGGAGGATAAGACGGGTCCAATGTAGACTTAGAAGCCACGTGAGTATATATCATTAGTTGTACTTGTCAACTCTTGATTTGACTAGGGGGTGGCTGCATAGTCATACGCTCATGTGGGTGCAATCACGGGCACAAGTAGGCGTGTAGTGCTAGGCGGCAGTGTCATGCCCCAAGGGGTGGTGCTATGTGCTGGTTTTTATTCAAACAATTAATTATTTTTAAAGTTTAAAAATTCTAAAAAATACCAAAAAATTTTATAACATTTTAAAAATAAATTAGATAATAATTTAACATGTTTTTAAAATGTTTAATGACTTTTTAGATGATTTTAAGGCCTATTGTCATAGAATTAATTATAGTTATTTTTTTTAATTTTTTAAATACTTAATTAGTAAAATTAATGTTTAAATTAATTATATAAAATGTGATTTTTGCATAATGGTGATAAGACATTAATTTTAGTCATTTTGGGAATACATGAATAGTCTAAAATGTTTTGTTATGCTTGTTTTGTTTTATATAAATTGTTATGTTTTTTTCATGTTATTTATTTTAAGAATAATTTGACAAACATGCAATTGTGAATTTTAAAAAATATAAAGTATATTTTATGGTTTAAATGTTATATGAGGGCACATGCACCCACATCTAGAGGCGTGGGCCAATTACTTTATTTTCTCCCAGATCGTGCCAATCTTCAATGTTTAGAAGGCCCAAAATATGGTATGGTTGATGCTCCTTGTGTCTAGGGCACACGCGCACTTGATTGGGGGCATATCTTCCCAATTTATGATTTGCTAATTTAATCTAATTTCGAATCAAAAATTGATGCTTCTATATAAAGGGATGCCCTCTGAACATCCAAGAGGTTTGCCACATCTTCTAGTACGTCTCCACACCCTTTCTTGAAACATTAATAATTTTTAAAGAAATAATTTAATGAGTTTTAGAGAGAGAAAGTTTGGTTCGTGCTTATTTCTATTTCTTCAATTGCAAATTTTGTATAGAAATTCCAGTGCCCCTCATGAAAAGTCGAGAATTGTATAAATCTATCTCTTTCTATCCTCTTTCCTTTGCAATAACAGAGGTTGAATCCAATCTCCAGATTGTCCATGCATTGGAGTAAAGTCACATAGTTGACCATGTTTGTCAACATTGCTTTTTTCTTTGTTTTTTGTAGACATTTTGAAGCATGTGCAAGTTGATCCACCTCCTTTTTCATCAACAACAAACATCATCGAATTTGGACTTCCTGTTTACCCTCAACGAGCTCCGAAATTTAGTTGTCATTCTTTCTACACCTACCTCCAATCAAGGCCATGAGCCAATGTGCCCTTGAAGCAGTTCGCACTCCCACATGCCCCCAATGTCCCACGTGCCTTCAATAGCATCACGTAGAGCTAGAATTTGTTTTTTTACCAATTTTGAATCATATTTGATTCTTTTCACTTCCAAAATTCATATTTTATTCATTTAGGATCATTTTTACTTATTTTTACATTGAATCATATTTTAAAAACGTTGTCTATTGGGTCCTGATGGACCCGAATTAGCATCTTCTTCGCCTGACATAGTCGTCGTAGAGCCGACGCCTTACATCCATAGTCGCAGCCAATAGAGGATCTTATCCTTTCCTATTTGGTATTATCTCCTTCTGGAAAAATCTATATTGACGAGAAAAAGAGGAAGAATGGCGGGTGGCACCACCGAACTGTTAAATAAGGACTACAATATTTCATGGGGGATAACTCATCCTAGTCACCATAAATTCTATAAACATACACTTTAGAATATTTGTTTAACATCATCTGGTCTTATTTTCTAAATCTTTGCCAAAAGATAGAAATCATGTTAGGAAGGCACCACCGCCGCTAGGGCTCCCATCACGGAAAAGGTTGCAAATCCTCTTCCACCGCCACCATTTAAAGTAGGAGATCATGGGAAACATTAGGTAATCATATTACCCATCTTTTAAAGTCTTTTACAAGTTTCAATTTCTTCCAAGAATGGAGATTTCTCAAAATTCCAAATTCGGGTGACTATTCGGGCATAACAAAAACACCAAATTATAGGGCTTCTTCCGGACTCTACAGAGGTCTAAAATTTAAAAGGTTTGAACCATTCATAAGCCCTATATCACGATATTAAAAAGTGCAAACCAATCTCATATCTGCATTACATATAGATTATGGTGACCTCGACAAAATAGATATTTTCACATATATATGAACACATAATTTACATAAAATAATGTCGAATCAAAATCAGTTTCAATTGAGAATTGAACTTGGCTCTGATACCACTGTAAGAAATCGTCCTAAAAATTTTAGTGTAGCGAGAGCGACGATTTCTACGAGTTCATGTTGAACTTGTCTCAATTGGAATCGAACAATGAAAACTGAAAATCGATCTCTATGAGTTCGAATATACCTGATAGGGATTCATCTAATTTTTTAGGGAGAAAGAAGAATACGTTCTAAAGCTCTTTAAATCGTTCAAATGTCTAATTATTAGCGGTATCTACACGAACTTCATCCATAATATGTTTTCTTTTCATGCTAGCCTTGTGAACTCTTCTCAAATGGAGCTCCATCACCCATGGATGCCTTTTAGAGAGAGGATAAGGTAGGGAGGAGCTGAGGATGTGGTTTTCACCCTTGGCTTCATACAGTTTGGCTAAAACCATTAGTATTTATAAATAATTTAAAATTTTTCATAAAAACATAATTTTTTTATAAATTATGCTCTTGCTCATGTAATTATGGATAAGTCCTTATGTGTATGACCCACTAGACCCAATAGCCTATTTAGTTGAGACCTAAATAGAAAAATTCTATTTACTTAAATTAAATTCGTTATTTGATAATAGATTAATCGTCCTACTTATCAAATGTACGATCTTCATTGAGCCACATGCCATGATCTTAAATGACTATAGGGATAGTCTTATCTCCGTTGAACCTTTCCATCATTAGCTATCACATGGATACAAACTCTAGTCTATTCAATGTCTCAGTCAGAAAAGAGTATAATATCGGCTATCAACTCTTTAGTATATTGACTTTATAGGATACTGTACTCGAAATCAAATTAATTAAAAAACTCTTTTTCTAAGTATTCTCTATACAATAGCCACATATTTATAGTATTATTCCATAGGATATTCACACTCACTTATAGAAAGTGGACGATCCCTTGTTGTCTGCTCAATTGCCTCAATCGATTTTTTCTTATATCCAATACATCATATTACTAGACCATCTATATGGTGATTCATAAGTCAATAATCAAAGCACAAGTTTCACCCAATAAGGCATCTTTGGTGACTCAGGTCAAAGGTTCAACTATGCAACCATGATGATGGAAAACCCTCATTGATAATTTAGTAAGATATCATTCAAGGTTTTTAATTCGGTTAGTTCAGTAAACTCATTCGACTAATGAACACCTATACATGTATCTTAGTTACTCCATACTAATGACCAATGAGATCAGTTATCCTCATTACATGAGAAGACGTCACGCATACTAGTCTATCCAGATCTTTAATATCCCATCTCAAGGTTCCTATGATTAAGAATATTTGGATCACATACCTCTAAATGATCAATCTCATTATCATGATCTCATTATAATTTAATCATCATTACATGTGATCAAGGACTTCATTACGATATACGCGTCTAATAAGAGCTATCAATGAAAATTTGCCTGATTAATTAAATGAGATACTTTTAAAAATGTTGAATCATATCATTTATGATGGCTTGTAGGGCATATATTTCTATCAATTGAGGCCTAATTAAAATAGAATAATTCTATTTAATTATAATAAATTTATTATTTTATAAATGATTAATCAGACTACCAATTATAAAGAATACAAATCACACCCTATGATTCTAAATAGCTATGGGAATAATCTTATCTCTTTTGAACATTTTCATCATCATTTACTACATAGATATAAACTCTCATCAATTCAATATCCTAGTTGAAAAGGAGTACGACATTAACCATCAACTCCTTAATATACTGACTATAGGATCTTGTGCACAGAATCGTATCAATTATAAAACTTTTTTTTAATTATCTTTTTTATCCTAGCTAAGGATTTAGAGTACTATCTCATAAGACATTCATTATCACTTACCAAGAATTGATGATCCCTTGTTATCCACTCAATTGCCTCCATTGAGCTTCTCTTGTATCCAATCATTCGGTTTACTGGATCAACTATACATTGATCCATATGTCAATAGTCAAACCACATGTTCTGCCCAACATGTCATCTTTGGTGACTTAGGTCAAAGATCCAACTATTCAATTGTGATAATAGAAAACTCTGATTGATAATTTAATAAGATACCATTCAGAATATCTAATTCGGTCAGTTTAGTGATCTCAGTCAACTAATGAGCACCTGTATGTGTATCTCAGTGTCTCTACACTAATGACCAATGAGATCAGTCAGCCCCATCACATAAGAAGATATCACATACACTAGTCTATCCGAATCTTTGATGTCCTATCTCAAGAATGCTATGTCTTGGAATATTTAAATCACATACTTCTAAATGATTGATCTCATTATCATGATCTCATCATGATTCAATCATCATTGAATACGATTAAGGACTTTATTACGATGTACACATCTAATAAGAGATAATAATAAAGATTTTATTAATTAATTTAATGAAATATTTCTAAAAATGTTAAATCCTGTCGTATATGATTGACTTGTAGGGTATACATTTCTATCAAGTTAGGTCTCAACTAAATAGGCTATTAGGGCTAGTGGGTCACACACATTATGATTGATCTGTAAGGATGGGGCCATGAGCATAATTTATAAAAATTTTAAATTTTTTATTAAAAAATCTAATTCTTTTATAAATATAGGTAAATTTGGTCAAATCCTATCAAACTAAGGGAGCCATTTAGTGGCTAGTCTCCTCCTTCCTCCACCTCTCTCTCTCTACAGAGCATGTTTCTCCATGGTAGAGAGATATCTGAGATGAGTCAGAGGGTTTGATATACAGAGAAGAACCTATTTGCAGAATAAGTTAATGTGGATACTACTAGAGACCATACATTTAGATGTTTAGAAGAGTTTAGGAAGTTTTTCCTTCTCTTCTCCATAGGATTAGATGAATCTCAAGAAGGTATAATCGAATATGTTTTAATATGTATTTGATTTTCATCATTCGAGTCCAATCGAGACAAGATTAGCTTGAATACATAGAAATTGTCACTTTCGCTACACTAAATTTTATAGGGTGATTCCCTACACTTCTTAGTTAAGTCATTCTAAGGCTGTTGATTCTCAACCTCTTCCGTTAATTGGTAGTTCATCTTTGGTTTCTCAAGTATATTATTGTCATTAAATATTTTTAAATTATTATATATAAATGATAAATAACTAAATATTTTAATTTTTATGTATTGTACTTAGCTTCATCTACTATGTGAGAGAGGTCCTACCAGATCTTTTCTTGTGAGGACCCTACAACAAAGTGACCCTCCATGTCGACTTAATTAGAGGTTTGACTATAGGTATGCATGCTTAGACTTTCACTTCTTATCTGAGCATGTGTAATAGTGTGCATTGTAATTTATGGTAACAAAATTACACAACTCTTTTGTTATAAAAGAAAGAAGCCATTTTTTGAGATCTTGAGATAAATATACTAGTATTGACTAATTACAATTAATTAATGATAGTTAATAGACTAATGCTAATAATTATTATGATTAGTAAGAAGCAACATTTTAGCTTTAAGTAGTCTATATTTATAGATGCAAAGATCTTACGACATATGGAAGAGATGAAGAGAACAAATGAATCATTTGAAAAATAAAAGAAAGTAACATTTTTAGTTTTTTAGCAAGTTATATGCTGCCTATAAACTAATAGTATTAGTTATGTATAGTATTTTATAAGATGATCACTAGAGGAAACATATGAGAATGTGCTCTCACAAAGTGATGGTGATCAGTGGCAACACGTGTGAAATATGGTCGAGAGATGATAATAAGGTAAAAGAATTATCTTTCTTTAAACATAATGATTATCGATTATTAAAATCATATCAACTTGTTTGTAGGCACTTAGTGAGAAAAATAAAGGTAATAGATGTCACTTATCTATGCCGTGTAAAAGAGAAAAGACAAATATCCATAAGATAGAATAAGATTTTTTAAGTATTTATTTCAATTGTCAATTTTTTATTTAGTTTGGTCAACATGCATTCTCACATTCTTAAATACTATAAATAGGTACAAAAAGAATGATATCCTTCTACACATCTAGATATTTCATATGATAGACTCATGAAGAGCTTGATGGGTCTGTTGTCTAGAGCAATGTAGAGAGTCATCAAATAATGGTAAGTGTATTAGTTTTTTTATCTAATTCATTGAATGTTAGTTACAAGTTTTAATAAAAAATATTTTTAGGACAACATGACACAATTGATAATGTCTCAATATTAGAGAAATCAAATGTTGGGATATTGAAACATTTGTTCAATCTTCAAGAGTCATTCATCATCGTCTTTGGTAAAGATGGGTCAGGATAGATTTGATCGATGTGAGGAACAAGAACAAACATGCAATATCTGAAATGGTTGAAGTAGTAGATGTCCTACTATGTACCTCCATGACTCTAATAGTCCAGGAGTTAGTGAATAAGGTAGAGAAACAACCAACTGAGATTTCTTCTTAGGCACACTAGATCTTTGATTAGCAAAAGAGTTTTGTAGAGACAATCAAACCACTAACTCGAGAAATGTTAGGCAGAATTGATCAAATACTCCCCCATTAATTGATCTGTCGAGCTCGATTCCAACTTTGAGACAGAGAGATGGATAGAGTGGATGATGGCAAGAATGATGAGGATGATGAGGTTGAGAACTCATTTGCAGAGGATGAGTGAAATGTCTAATTATATCTTTATTTTTATATGAACATTTATTTATATAAAATTGTCTAAACAATTAAAATTTGTGGTTGTTGATTACATGATTCTATTATGTAGGTGATATTTGGGTTAATTGTATCTTTGATATTATGGTGTGAGTATGAAATTTTATATGATATTTATTGACAGTTTGTGTATGTTATTTGCAATTTGTGTATGTAAATGTATTATGAATCGTGGTTTGTGTATGTACAAGGTGTATTTGTAATTATTTACATGTGTTGTACAATCCATGTATGCATATATTTTTATTTTTTAATGCATAAAATATTTTTAATTAAAAATTATTGGTGATGACTTCTTGCCATTGCCTATGGCTAAATTAAATATACTGGGTGCTCTACATAGGTGATGCCTTGGTGCTCTACACTAGCAATGGCTTAAATCCTCGCTGCTAGTGATGACTCCCATCGTCAGTGCAAATTGCCCATTTACTTCGGGTGTTGGGAGTCTACACTAGTGATGATAGAGAGCCATTACAACTTACTGTTGTGCAGCAGGTTATGGGCATAGCGGGTGATATATTTGCGATGGCCGGAGATCATCATAACTTAGGGTCCATTTGGTTGGGTGTAAAATGATTGACCGGAGGATGTTTTCCTGAAAACCAGTCCCCACCTCATATTTGGATGGCAGGAAAACCGGGGGTCAATGAAAAGGTAACCGGTTGACTACATATTTCACCGATTTTGGCATCCAGGTATTTAGTCCAGGTGTCGTTTTCCGGGGAAGGCTGATAAAAGTAATTATTAATATGTTTTAAATATTTAAATACTAATATCATGAAATTTTAGTTTTAAGAAAATATTATAATATATAATATTTTAGAGTGATAAATACGATAGATAGAATCTGTAAAAAATAATTTAGTTAACATGTGTATTATTTTATAATTTTTTATATTAAAATTTAAAATGTAAATTTGTTAACGATAATTTAGAAACAACTAAATGATTGGAAATAGCTTCAAAAACTAATTTATAAATATTTAAATAAACATATGTTTACAAAAAAATAAATTATATGTAACCAAACAATGTATTTTATTTTATATTTTTTTGAAAAAGTAATTACGTAAGATTGTTTTACTTGAAATTATTTTTATATGGATCCAGATAAACTCTTACTTAATTTTTTTTATAAAATTATTTTACATGAAATAAATTTATTTTGTTAATTTTTATATTATTTTATAACTATTATTGTATCAAATTTCAAAACATTAAAATTTGAAGAATGATTTAAAAACATACAAATGAGTAAAAATACTTTTAGAACAATAATTTACATGCAAACAAATAGTGTAACATATTTTATTTTTTAAAAAAAAATTATCTGAAAAATATTTTACTTTGATTCTACTTTTCATGAAAAATGATATACTAGCATCGAAACGGTGGAAACTGATTTTAACCTCCGTGGAAAAGTTGTTTCATGAAAAGTATATTCAAATATTTTGTTTTTACGTAGAACCAAACGAACCCTTAGTTACAACAACTCCTTGCAAGTCATCACAAAAAGTATGAACTTATTTGCGATGGTTTTACAGCCTTCGCCAAGAGTTTTTGCAATATATCTTTTGTAATTTTTTAGACAGCTTTAGGTTGCCATTAAATTTTTTTCCTTGTAGAGTGATATTGTATTTATTGTATTATTCTAAACACATAGACTCATATGTAAACAAAATCGTGTAGATATTTTTCTTCGTGAAACGCGCATATAAACATATGTTACACTTTATAAATCACCCAAAGAGGATATCACACAAGTAATTTTTGTATACGATAGAAGCTTCATCTAGAAGCATCCCGACGATAACAATATTCAGACGCCGCAACACGAGTAGTTCTCATGTTGAATTAGAGATGCACGTTATTTACTTAGAGCTACACACAGATCACCTCGACATTCATCACTAGTAATTAGCACCCCCTGCATCACCTCAGGCCGCTTTGACGGAGGCAAGCCTCTGCATCTCCAGGTAGTGGTGCTTGCGGCGGATGAACTCTGCAGCCTCCGCGTCGATGCTCCTCTCGGCGGTGGCGGCGGTCGCCGTCGGGGTAGCCTCTTCGACGTCCACCTTCTTCTCCGCCGCCTGGGGAGCGTCTAGCAGGAGGTCTTCCTGGTGCATCGCCTTCTGGTGGAACAGGGCGTGAAGATTCGGGAAGCGCGGGCCTGCTCGCCCGGCGTCCGCGGCGGCGTAACGAGGTCCGCTGCCGTCGTAGGCGGGCGTCTTCTCCACCCTGAACACCTCGGCACAGTTCTCCTCCTTGACGGACTCCACACCGAGGAAGGTGACTCGGTGCCGGCCGGCGGGAAGAGATCTCCGCATCTTCGCCCCCCGGTGGTATACCTTCCTGGTCTGTCGATCATCTCCCCATGAACCCTGCTATATATGTAGGAAGCGAACAAAGCAGCTTTATTCCGAAGAGATAATGAGCTTCCACCGAAGCCCTAGCTGCACCACTTCTTTTTGCTTTCACGGGTATCTTGGTATCCATGAAAGCTTGAACTGCTTTCTTGGGAGCACCAGAATGGGCATCTCTTCTTTAATAGTGGGGTTCTCCCAACGCATCACGCAAGGGGCCTTGTCACAAGGGCATATGCGCGCGAAAGCCGGTATCACATCTCGGAGTCAGGATGGACCACCGGCTGCCACGGTCTTCACCCGACTCCTGAACTTGATAGGGGAATCCACATGGTTTAGAGTAAATAGTCTGGTCCTTCAACTTGATGGTCATGGTATTAGAATTTGTAAATTGGTTTAGAATCCTTATTACAATCTTTAGATATTTTACCTGATCTTATATCCAGTGAGGGGGTGTGGAATCTCAACGCTTTGAAACTAAAATTTTGGTGGAAGAAAATCATTTTTTTGTTTATTTTTTGTTTTGACTTAGCATTGATGATTAGAAAAAAATAGGCGATATTTCTTAAGAGTATTAACTAATTTGGGTGATATGTATAAAAATATGTATTGAGGCTGTTGGAGTTCTTTGAAAAATTTCTTTGATCTCTTCTCATCAAACTTGCAAAGTACCAATAATGTTAATTATATCAAACAACCATTCGAATACCTTTGATTATCCATCATAGTAATTTATGAAATAGGAAATATATATTCACAAAGACAATCACATTGAGAGCAACAACCCCATGAACTTTTAGGAAATTCAAACACTTAATGTGTTTTAAGTTTGGTTTGATTTAATTTGAGTTGAATTTGTTTAGTCAAAATTGATTTGAGCTTGGTTTGGAAGATTTAAATCATTTCCTATGAGAAATTTACTTAGGTCATTTGTAATTGATTTTTTTAAAGTTTGACTTATTATCTTTTATCTGTAAGATTATCTAGGGATTTAATGAATTGAATTTGATATCTTCTAATATAATAATTATATTTTAAGTTTAGTTTGGAGTATACAGATTTCTTGAACCCTTAAGATTTCATATTCATTTGTGGGTTTGTTTTTAAGTTAAGATTTATGAGTTTGTTGATTGAATTTGATTTGATCAAGATTAAATTGATTTCCCCAAAGTTTATTTTATGGAATGGATTTCATTTGTGAGGTTATTTTTTGGATTCAATATAATTGGATTAAGCTTCATTTGGGGATTTGATCTGATTTGTTTCAACTTTACTTGTAGTTCATTTTAAGATTTTTTTTTTGCTTTGGTGTGCACTTAATCTGATTTATGATTTGATTTGGAGATTTAGTTTGCATTTGACTTGTTTGTGTTATTCAAACTTGAAGTTCTGTTTGCAGATTTGATTGAGATTGAAGATGAGAATATTTTGATTTCTTTGAACCTTATAGATTTCAGATTTGCTTCGATTGTGCATCGATTAATTGATTGTCCATTTGTTATTAAGATGTTGATGATAGGCTTTAAAAGTTGGTTAAAATGTACGTTATTTGTACTTGACTTGATTTGACTAAAATTTGATTAAGACTTGATACCACTTGAGATTTGATTTAAGTTAATTAATAATGTTTGTCCAAATGCCTCTCATTTGGTCTATTTTCCCTTAGTTGATAATTTAATTTAAGTTTGTATTGGTTCAAGGGTTGTGGTTAAAACTTGATGTCTTTTATCTTTGAAATTGGCACGGACATATTTGGATTTGTTTCAAGGTTCATTTAAGAAGGTTTGGTTGACCATATATGTTGTTTTTTTATTTGGGTAAGTTTTTTTCAAGTTGGGTTTGTTTTTGATTTGTCATCTTTCAATTGAAAATGCGTTTTTTATTTGGTTGATTTTTTATGTTTTAAGCTTGACTGTAATGCATTTTGATATTCAGGGACTTATTTAGAGTTAGAAATTTGGTGAACTTATTTTGAATTTGATTGACCTTGATTGGAGTCTGTCAAACATGGTGTTTTTGTTTTGATTTAAATGTTCTGGTCCACGTTGGATTGTTGAAGATTTGCCTTAAATTTTTGTTTTGATATGAGATTTGAGATTTAATTTGCATTTATTTAAATTTGGAAGTTTTGGGATTTAAACTTGGATTTGTTATGTCTTGATTTAAGATCCGTTGAAAATAAATTTGAAACATGGGCACCTTAAACTTTGATTTTTCTTTTTTTATGTCTTTTAGGTTTTGTCACAGATTCCCTCCCTGAACACTCTCAAACATCTTATTTAAACAATTTTTTTTTTGAACACCACCACCACAGACTATTTAAACATGAACCTTAAAAATTTTGGTGCTTTCAGAATTTGATGACTTGGGATGAACCTTGCCTTTGCTTTCTTCTTCTCCCTATATCTGATGCCTTAGATTTTATTTTATGAATTTCGTCTTACTGTTTTCTGCTGACAACAGATTTCAATAAAATTTTGGAATTCACCTTGGGATTTAATACTCTGGGAGATAAATTCATATCACCCTATTGAGATGCAAGATTTCGAACTTCTATTAGATTTGGGATTGCATCTTCTCAATTAAATTTTCTCTTCCAAGGTGCTCAAGAATTTACCAAGTCTTGATGATCTATCTGCATTTGGTCAAGTCCATTGAGTTACTAATCTTTTTTTATGCCCAAAGTAGTGAATGAAGAACAGATATTACATTTTTGGCTCAATTAAAAAACTACATGCACGTGAAACAACATTTCAATGATTTTGGATGAGGGTTCCGGCCAGTGCATTTTCATTTAACCCAAGGGGATTTGTTTTTTCTTAGATCTTATGAGTTTTCCTTCCTTACGTAGATGGAGTTTAATACTCCCTACATTGGAGGATGGATTGGAAGAAGATGGGGACATGCCCATTTCCCCATCCGGGATCAAACATGCCAGGGACATGGCCGAGTGCCTATCCTTTGAGGTAGCCTATGGTGTTAGGCTAGCTTTTAATTTATTTGTTTCAGATTTGATTAAAATTATTTACAAGGCTCTTTTGGCCAGTTCAATTCTCATGGGGCCTTGATGATCGATTTGAGCTTTTTGAGGCCCTGGCAGCTATATTTGTCTTCATTGGGCCTTGAAGGCCCATCTAAGCTTCATTGAGGCCCCGGTAGCCTTGGGAAGGCTTGGTAAAATGGGCCCGGGGAGCCTTGGAAACCTTGACAAGCAGGGCTGGTGACCAGATCTTCATCTAGGCTTGATGATCAATTTGTAGCTTCTGGATGACCTACTGGCTTGTAGAGATTCTAGAAAAATAGGGCCATTCGACCTTAAAAAATTCTGTAGAATCTGGCCTTTGAGGCCTTGCAAAGTTTGCAACACTTGGCCCTGTTGCCATTTGTTTCTTCTTGTTTGACAACATTAGCCTAGGCAAAAACCAACAGAAATGGTGGTCTCATAAAGCAGCATGATAGGCTCTCATTTGACTTGGAAGATTGAATTGGATTGGGGTGTTTAAAGAACTTTCTAGGGGCAAATTTGGGACTAGTTTAGGGTGAAAACAAGTTCTAGCTAAAGTTCATTTGGGGTTTGTTTGGGGGATGTTCGAACATGACTTTTTTAGTTTAATTTTAGTATATTTGAGGATTTGTTTGGGCAACTTAACGGGGGATTGTTTTAGGATGATTTAGGACAGAATTAAGGGTCCAAATAGGGTGTCTTTTGTGGGACTATATATGGAGTATGACAAGTCCGAACAAGACTTCAATTTGGGGGTGGTTTTAGTGGTTGAAAGGGACTATTTTGTAGATATATTTAGGGAGGCCTGCATTAGGAGTGGTATTTTACTGATTTAGGGGTATGAATGAGGTGTTTTAGCAAACTGTTTAGGGAGGTTTTATGGTAGGTTCGCAGAAAGTCTCCCAGCCACTAAAGGGCTTAGGAAAAGAGACATTTTACCCATGAAAACCCCAAAAGGGAGCAAAGCATAATAAGGGGATGCCTTAGGGGCTTATGTGGGTGAGAATAGAGATGAAAAAGTGAGAATTTCAGAAAGGGGAAGGATAGAAAGGCACAACAGCCAGTTTTCTTCTTCTTTTCTTACCTTTTTCTTTTCTTTTCTTCTTTTTGTTTTGGTGTAGCAGCAAAAACAGGGTTGGGGAAGCACTCCTTTCCTCTTTCTTGTTCTCCTTCTTCCCCTCCTTGCTCTTCTCTTCCTAGTGCGGCAGCAAGACAAAGTTGAGAGAGCCCCCTCTTCTCTTTTTCTTTCTTTCTACCTTCCTGGAAAGGTACGTAGCAAGGGGGATGTTGGCGATGGCTTATGTAGTTAGGGGATGCCCCTTTTCTCCTCCTCTTCTTCTCTTTGAGTGCTTTTCCTTAGTACGCAGCAGCACAAAAGGTTGGACTGTGGCTCTCTGCCCCCTTCTCTTCCTTTTTTTTCTCTCTTTTTTGAATGATGGCACATGGGACTAGTGTTAAGAGCATGAAAAGCCCACGTAACAGCCTTGTGGGTGCTGTTTTATGAGAAAAGAGAGTGGGAGAGAAACTAGGTGTAGTTAAGACTTGGATCAAGTTTTAAAGAGTGGTTTGGGGTAGTGGCAGAGATAATAGGAGTGTTTTCCTATTTTTAATTATTTTCTCATTATTTTTGACCTATTCATTGGGTTGTGAGACCCATGCCAACTATCTCTAGTTATTTGAACGTAAAGAGATGTGCTTAAAGATCTTTTTAAAATTTTATAAGAATGATTTGGATTCTTTTCAAAACTTTTTGGGATTTATTCACCCATTTCTTATGTTTTTTCAATGAGAGAATGCTGAAAAAAGTAAAAAATGTATTTTTAAACCCAAAAATATTGAAATTTCAGGAAATGTTTAAAGGTCTTCAAGAAAAATATTGGGCATGAGAGAATATTTTTTAACCCAATATATGATTTTTTTAGAGAGAGAAGATAGCTTTTCTAAAAATTTTGAAATAAAATTCAAAAAAAATAAAATTTTTATAAAAAAAAATTGAAGATTTTTTTTTGAATTTTAAATGAGTTTTGGATGGTTGAATGGAATTAGAAAAAAACTCATTGAGATGAAATCCTGAATTTGGGATCAATCAAACATAGGGCTGTTCACTAAACGGTTCAAACCGTTGAACCGAACCAAACCAAGGCATTTGGTTCGGTTCGGTTCGGGTCAACTGGGGAGTTTGAATGGTTCAGGAACCAAACAGAACCAAAATAGGAAATTCGGTTTGGTTCGGTTTTAAAATGTCCCCAAACCAACCCAACCCGATAAACCCGAATCCCTCCCGGCCCTCCTATTTTCGGTCCTAAAACCCCTCCCGAGTCCGGAGTCCCGCGATTCCGCCGGCCCTCCTTTTTTGTTCCGAGTCCGGCTGTCCCGATTTGCTTGAAGTCGAAACCCTTTCGATTTCCCGAGTGGGCAGAGGCGGCGTCGCACAGGCGGAGGCGGCATCGGGCCATCGGCGTCGCACAGGCAGAGGCGGAGCGGCAAGCAGCCTCGGCATCTCAGGCTCGCAGACTGACAGGCTCGCATTGACGCACAGGTGGCAGCATCGACTCTCGCAGGCCACAGCTGCCCAGACATTCAGCATCACAGGCTCGCAGACTCGGAGGCGAAGTAGCAGGCGGCGTCGCCGCGTCGCAGGTTCGCCGGCAGCGGAGATCCGGATTGTCGGAGGCAAAATCGTGCTGACGCTTGCCCTCACGGCCCACGGGCATCACCTCACCGCGTTCTGTTCTTCACCTCGCGCCTGCGGTTCCACGAAGTAGTTGCCGGCCTGCCCTCCCTCACACTCAAGAAAACAGGCACTGGAGTAGGTGAGTAGATGTCCTGATCTCACCTCGCTCATCTCCCGGCCACGGCAGCATACGCCAAACAGCAAAGGCCCACACCAGAGTAGCTGCCCAGTGCCCTCACCTCGCTCATCTCCAGCCCTCACGGAAACAGGCACCGGCCATCGGCGGTCCGGCGATCGTCGCTCTCCCGCTCAACACCCCAAGAAGGCCGCAAGCTCGCAACCGAACCTCTCGGCTGAGCACAGAGGTTAGAGGGGGTAAACATTAAACCTCCTCCTCATTTTTATTGACGTACATAATAAACTGCAAGTATTGGAGCTCCAATTTGGAGCTCTCAAAATCTGATGACTTTTTTTTTTGCAATCATAGCCCAAAGATTAAGGAAGATTTGGATATTGTCAATTTCGGATGAGGTTATTTGACCATTTTGTTCTATCTTGTGGTTATGACTAATTTGTTCTATCATGTGCTGTTTTACATTTGTTTTAAAGATGTTATGTTTTTTAAAATTTAATTTTATTTATGTTAAAGTTGCCTTTTGGTAGAAAAATAAGAGGTAATCATTGTATGATTAAGTGATGGAAAAAATTTTTGATGATATAATGAGACCTATAAATAAAACCCACATAAAGGCCCAAACTGAAGACCAAACCGAACCAAACCGAAGTTTGGTTCGGTTTGGTTTGGTTTGAAAATTTTTTGGTTTGGTTTGGTTTGGTTTGGTTTGTGTCCTACGTTTGGTTTGGTTTAGATTGAAAAAAAATATACATAAACCAAACCAAACCAAACCATGAACAGCCCTAATCAAACGTAAACATGAAATATTTTTCAAAGGTGAAAAATTGAATTTGAATTTAACTGAAGTGTTTAATTGAGATAAAAATATCACAATTAAAATAGTGTAAATAATAAAATTCTTAGAAAAATGTTCTCTCAATTTTTGTGTAAATTGTGTCAACAGGGGGGAATATCAAAATTGTTGGGATAATCTCCATTTATGACAATGAAAAATGTTTAGTAACTTTAATATTATGAGCCCTTCATCCTCAACGTTTTTAGGGTTTCTAAGATTTAGATCATCTGTACAGAATTTGGGAGAGGCTACCGGCTGCCTAAATATTAAAATAGAGAATCAGCTCATGATATAAGGGTATGTATGGTTGAAGTTATTAAACGGAAGAAATTATGAAATAATTTTATCTCTATCCATTTTAAAAGCTCTAAATTCTGTAATAATTAATAATTTTTATAACCTATCCATTGATTGCTTTTAAAGGTGGAAGAGAAGATATATAAGAGATAACTGAAACTCTCTCATCTTTAAAATTTTAACCTCAATCACTGGAATTTAAGGTTGTATTTTATAAGAATGATACATAGAAGATTATGTAAAAATATTTCTCTCTCCACTTTTTCAAACGATATTGATTTTTTAATAATTTATATTTTTACGATCTATCTCTTGATAACTTTTGGAAGTTTAGAGAGAAGATATAAGAGATAAGTTTGTCTCTTAAAATCTATTGATCATGCATGATGGTTATAGTGTAACAAGTTGATCATGCATGACTAGCTCTTTTCCTTCTCCTTTGTGCTATCTTATGTCTTGTTTGGTTAAAATATCAAAAGTAATATTATAAATTTTTTGATATTGATATTTGTAAATTAATTTCAAATTTAATATAAGTGATATTTTTATATTACATATCATATTTTATTGACATTAAGAATTTTGATTTTAATACCGGTAACAAAACATCTATTTGATGATTTCTATAACTGTGAATTTCAAAATTGATCGTGATAGAGATTATAAATACTAAACATTACTTAAATCAATATATTTAAATATTTTTATAAAAATAAATCTTTTAATAGTTTTAAGATAATATTTTTTTTTCATTTTATATGCTGTGTTTGATGCAAATCAAATCGAACAAAATTGATCTAGTTTTGTTTGGTGTTGTTTGGTTATGTATGTGACTTTTGCCTTTTTCGATTTGAAGAAAAATTTCCAATAACCAATGGATCTTAATGGAGAATAGTTGAAATAAAGATGGTCTACTCTTCGTTCCTAGTGATCATCAAGTTTTCACATATACTAGTGTGTAGCCATGTTTGATCAATGACTACACTTAAAAGATGTTATAGGAAGTCTATAATTTCATTGTGACAATGGCATATTTATAAAAGTCCTCTATATATATAACCATAATAACTTACTATATCTAACACATGTTAGGAAGTATCCTTATCAAGATACGGATTATGATTTTGACCTCACAAGTAAAATAAGATCAAAATCTTGTCAAGACAACTGCACCTACACAACCAATAATTAAATAAAATCTGAGCCTTAGTAGGTGTAATCAAAATAACTCAATCCTATAACTTTTATGTAGGTGGATTCTTCATGGCTGGTTTGGCACCAAAAATATTTGAGATAAATCAAGTTATTTTGAGGATAAACTAGATTTATCACAAATTAATCTTGTACCAAACAACCCCTCATAGAATAAACATGTACATCATATTGCATTAAAAAGAGAAGCTTGATAGCTTTTTCTTCTGTCAATTTGATTCTCCCCAAGCGCATTACAACTGCGAAACATGGTGTTCTTGAAAGTATCTATGATTTGTTGAAAGCAGAAGTTCTAGAATCCCTAGAAAATGTCCTACCAAAATGTCATATGTGCCTTTTGCTCTAAGATGATTCACTGCTAACATTCAATTTTGTAATAGTTCTGAACACCTCAATCCCTATTAATTTTAAAATTGATATTGATGTAAATCATTATTAGATGTTTGATTATTAATATCAATTTTAAAATTTGAGATAAAAACAAGACATGAATTGTAATACAAGTGTTCACTTGTATTAATTTTATTATTGACCATCTATCCTATAGAAATATCATATAAAAATTGATATAATATTATTTTTAAAAATCTAGCCAAATAGGACAAACAAAAGTTCTAACTGCTACACCTAGTAGGCCCTATTTGCTCACACTACTAGACACTTCTATCACTATTAATTTTAAAATTGACATGATATAAAGTATGTATTTGACTAATAGTATCAAATTTGAAACTTGTAGTGGAAATAAAACATAATATGCAATATAAGTGTCCATCTATTTCACTTTTATTCTTGAAATTTCATTCTTTAAAAATATAAATATCAAAATTTTCTAATATCATTTTAATACTATAACAAAATTGGGTAGTAGAAAGTTGACCTAGTTTCGTTTGGTATTATTTGGTTATACATGTTACTTTAGCCTTTTCTAAGAAAATTATCTAATAACCAATGGAAACCAATCAATAAATATTGCTAGCGAGTAGTTGAAATAAGGACTATCTACTTTTCATTCCAAGTGAACATCAAGTTTCCACATATACTAGTGTGTAGCTGTGTTTGATTAATGACTACACTTAAAAGATATAATTGGAACTCTGTAATTTCACTGTGACAGTGACATATTTATAAAAGACATCGATATGTAACCATATTAACTTACTATATCTAGCACATGTTAAGAAGTATCCTTATCAATATTCAGATAATGATTTTGATCTCACAAGTAAAATAAGATCAAAACCTTGTCATGACAACTACACCTACACAACCAATAATTAAAGAAAATATGAGCCTTAGTAGGTGTAATCAAAAGAACTCAATCCTATAACTTATGTAGGGAGTAGGGGGATTCTTCATGGCTGGTTTGGCACCAAAAATATTTGAGATAAATCAGGTTATTTTAAGGATAAATCAAATTTATTGCAAATTAATCTTGTACAAAACAACTTCTCATAGAATAAATGAGTATATCATATTGCATTAAAAAGAGAAGCTTGATAGCTTTTTTTCTGTCAATTTGATTCTCCCAAAGCGCATTACAAGAGCATTGTGAAAACATGGTGTTCTTGAAATTATCTATGATTTGTTCAAAGCGGAAGGTCTGGTATCCCTAGAAAATGTCTTACCTAATTGTCATCTATGCCTTATGCTCTTAGATGACTTGCTACTAACATTCACTTTTGTAATAGTATTGAACACCTCAATCACTATTAATTTTAAAATTGATATTCATGTAAATCATTATTAGATGTTTGGTTATTAATATCAATTTTAAAAATTAAGATAAAAATAAGACATGAATTTTAATACAAGTATTCACTTGTATTAATTTTATTATTGACCATCTATTCTCTAGAAATATCATATAAAAATTGATATAATATTATTTTTAAAAATATAGCCAAATAGGACATAAACAAAAGTTCTAACTACTACATCTAGTAGGCCCTATTTGTTCACACTACTAGACACTTCTATCACTATTAATTTTAAAATTGACATGATATAAAGTATAAATATGTATTTGACTAATAGTATAGAATTTAAAACTTGTAGTGAAAATAAAACATAATATGTAATTTAAGTGTCCATGTATTTCGCTTTTGTTATTGATATTTCGTTCTCTACAAATGTAATTCTCAAAATTATCTAATATCATTTTTATACCATAACCAAATTGGGTAGTAGACTTAATGTTGGCTATGATAAGTAACAACCTATTTGGTAACAACAGTAAACATCCCTTTCAATATTAATTTTAAAATCGATATTGATATAAATCATCAAGTTTTCTTCTATCGATTTTAAAAATTGTACTATAAAAAGACATGAATTGTGTTATACAAGTTTCCACCAATATAAACTTTACCATTGGCATTTCACCCCTTGAAATATTATTATTATCAACAGTGATAATCACTCTTAATATTCTAATCTATCAAATAAGGCCCAACAAAGTTATAACATTAGGCCCCTACATCAATAGTACTTTTGATATTAGATAGTTTCAATTTTTGTGATTTATGATGTGTCTAATATCAATACCAATATTGATACTATATTGTTTCTAACATTCTAACAAACATATTATGGATATCAAAGAATGTTGGCTCTCTGATTATAGATAAGATTGTTGATTGTCCATTGTATCAATCAATGGATATCAAAAAAACATATTTTTAGAGAGTATGGTCATGATTTACCTTACCGCAAGGGACGAGTTGGTAAGAAAGTTGCTAATAAATCAGTCTTGAGTGATGAATGTTACTCTTTTGACTCTTTACACCAGTATATTGAGACAAATAATACTTCTAACCCAAGAATTATTATTGATTTACAAGTTTTGATGAAGGACATTTTAAGTGGTTCTTTATATGTTTTCATGCATGTCATGTGAGTTTTGAAAATAGATGTAGGCCAATGTTGTTTTTTGATGGTACATACTTAAATGTTAAATATAAAATTATTCTTTTAAGTTCAACTACTCTTAATGGACAAAATGAACTCTTTTGGGTAGCATATGTAGTATATGATATTAAAATTATCTTGTTTCGAAAAGATTATACCACTTACTTCTAAAATTATATTTATATATGACAATGCAAGAGATTAATTGAGGCTATCCCAAATTTATTTTTACAATCTTACAATATTCATTGTTCTTATCATTCTAAAGTAAACTTTGCAAAACATCTTGTGGGACGTACATGAGATTTGCAAAAGGTTAATTGTTATTATATTTGACAAAGATACATATGCTTATAATGTGGAGGAGCACATTATAGGATATGGTGCTATTTCACTTGAAGAACAAAGATTCTAATTACAATTTTTGGGTTAATGCATATTTTGCAAGTGAAACATCATCTTACATTTCATACAATAGATTGAATAAGTACCAATTTAATGAATATAAGTGCCTAAAACAGAGAAGAAAGTAATTTGAAGGAGATATTTCTTTGTCTATTTGTTGTAAAATTAAAAAAGTTGATGGATAATCTTTGTGGTTATGCAGTTAATTTGTCTAGTGGATTTATCTTTGAAGAAATGTCAAGGTCATCAATGGTCATGAATTTTTAGGATAAGACTCACGCATGCTGAGAATGGAAAAATTTGAAGTTGTTATGTAATCATGTTTATGTTGTAATTCACAAAATAAGAAAACATAAAGAATTATTATTCATTCTATTACACAAAATGTGTTTAGAAAATGTTATAATGTGTGTATTATTATCTCTCACATGAATAAACTTGCAATTGATTTTGAGAGTACCAAAATAAGACCTCTTATAACCAAAATAGATTAGGAAGAAGCAATAAAAAGAGGATCCATTCAATCACACACAAAGAATTAGACCGATTATTTTACACATGTTCCAAGTGCAAACAACCCATGCACAATCAACAATCATGTGAAAATCTAATAGCAAAATATGTATGTATTTAACTTTCTCTTTGTTCTTATTAGTTATGCAGATATATAAAAATGATGATATCTATTTTTATTATTTATTTTTATTGTACTAGATATGGTGAGTAGATCTCCTGTCCAAGTATAAGAAGCATTTTTTATATAGTTATTATGTAGTAAAGGTTAGTCAAATAGAAAGAAATCAAAGGAGAACATTTTAGGAATGTAAGATATGAGTTGCTAAAATATTCAAATAATATTTTATTTTTAACTTTTTTTTAAAAAAATCTCATCATGTTGTGATTGGTCAACTTGAAAGATACATAGTAGTACTAGAGATAGAGTTGAAGAGAAAAAAGAGAGTAAGTGTAAAATTAAAGTCATAGTAAAAACAATTGTTGAAATTTTTGACTTGTTAGAAGATGATCATGGTGGTGGTAGTGATAATTGTTCTAAGAAAGTATTGATTAGCTTTTTAGGATGATGGGGGTATCATGTATGTATCAATGACCTAATTGAGAACTATGTTTGTTTCTTATATACTTGTGATTTATTATTGTTGTTGTTAATTGAACTTTCATGTGGTGTGGATTCAAATGTATAAAGAATTCATGTTCATGTAAATTTGGTTGTATATCTTCAGTGTCACAATACATTATATCAACTCCTTATATGATTCAATGAATTTAAACTTTCACTTGAAATATAAAAGGAAGCTAACATAAAGTTTCATGACTTCTCAAGTTGGCTAATTTGGACATTATTCGAGGGCTTTCTCTTCCTACTAAATAGAAATTTTATTTAGTTCATTTAGTTGAATAAAGAATAATCATTATGATCAAAGGCTATTATGTAGTACTCTAAACTTCCTTCCAAGAGGCTAACGATATAAAATCTTCAAACACTCTACTAAGGAGAATGTAAAATCTACATCTGCATTTACCAAAGCATCTTTGATCTAGATGAGCATATAGACACAACAAGAAAAATGATGATTTGTAATGGCTAAGAGCTATTGCCACTATGTCACTAGCCATCAAAAATTTATTTAGTGACGGATGTTTAAGTTTCACAAGAACATCCAAAATAAGTGATCCCCAATGATATTTGAGACAATTTAAAGACAAGTCATCCATCTCTAATATGTTAGTAGCGACATCTTTAACCTGTTGCCACTAAATTATTGGTGACGATTCTGAAGCTATCACTTATAATTTAATAGTGGTAGTTGATAAAAATGTATGTCCTACAAGCCAATCATATATGATATGATTCAACATTTTTAGAAATATCTCATTCAATTAATTAGGCAAATCTTTATTACTAGATCTTATTAGATGCGAATATCATAATAAAGTCCTTGATCATATGTAATGATGATTAAATCATGATGAGATCATAATAATAAGATTGATCATCTAGAGGTATGTAATCTAAATGTTCATAGTCATAGGATCCTTGAGATGGGACATCAAGGATCCGGATAGACTAGTGTATGTGACGTATTCTCATGTGATGAGAATGACTGATCTCATTGGTCATTAGTGTGGAGATATTGAGATATACATATAGATGCTCATTAGTTGGATGAGTTCACTGAACTAATTGAATCATGCATCACAACCTCCTCCCTACCTCTTTATCTCTCTATAAGGCATTCAAGGGTGATAGAACTTCGTTCGGGAAAAGTTCTCAAGGCAAGTGCGAAAGAAGAACCTATTATGGATGAAGTTCGTGTGGATATTATTGAAGATCAGACACATGAATGGTTTGAAGAGCTTTATAACTTATTTTTCTTCTTCCTCATTGTAGACACACAAATTTTGCTTATTTGAGAAGCTTAAGATTCATGTTTTCTTAGAAGATACTCGAGTTTTTTGATTAACAAACCGGATTTCTGAGAAAACGGCCCAAAAACGAACTCTGGAGGAGAAGATGACCTATCTGCCGAGTCACCTAGGCGACCCCCCTGTTGGGTCACCTAGGCGACCCGTCTGCCGGGTCATTTCTCAATTCCCGCCAATTCGTTCGTTCTGAGAGTGGTAGGTGGGGGGTCAAGTCCGGTCAGGTACGAGAAGTGACCCGGTCAACGGGTCGCCTACCGGAACAGTGCACGGATTGAATGAAGTGACCCGCGAGTGGTGCACGCTTGTCTGGATGGTCGGGACCAATTGGACGTAAGCGACGGCGGCCGACCAGCTTTCGACGCACGCGCATTTAATGGCATTTATGGTTCCGCAGGTGACCCGCCAGACGGATCATCTTCTGTTACGGATGACACCGTTTATGCCTGAAATGCCCCTGTGGCCCTTTTGCCTATAAAAAGTGACTCCCTAACCACATTTTCAAGGGTTGGAAAGTGGTGGAAAGGTTGTGAACGTCCCAAACTCCCAAGAGAGAGCCCTAGAGAAATTAAAACTATCTCCATCCTCCAAACTTCACTGTCCAAGAGATTGAGAGCTTCTCACTTCCATCCACCTCCGTAAACCAACGTTCTTCATCCCGTTTCTTCATCGGCATCCATTTTGAAGCTTCTCAAGCTCCTACATCCAAGGGGAGATCATCATCTACGTCCTAGGAGCTTCTGGGAGTCATCATCAAGCTTTGAAGGCCATTTGGAGGCATCGTGGGAGCATCCAGGAGCGAACCGAGTCCTGGTGCAGGAGGTGACCCATCTGCCGGGTCGCCCAGGTGACCCCTTTACTGGGTCGCCTAGGTGACCCCCCTGCCGGGTCGCTAGGGGCTCCAGATCGACGTTTTTGGAGCCAAAACCCGTTTTTCTTCCCCTATCTCCTAGCATTACTTTGCTTCTATGTTTTCTATCATGGATCATCATGTTTACATGCATATTTAACTTAGTAATATCATATATCATCATCCAAAAACACATAAAAAAGGGGGTTGGGAGTTATTCTCAATCCGGTTAGTCCATCTACATTTGTGATTTTAGTTTATTCCTTTTGCAAGATGCTTCACTATCTTAGTTCTAATCCACTTTTACTTGTTTTCGTGGCTTACTTGTTTTTGTAAGAACAACTAAAGTGCTTCAAGCTCTTTCTTCTCGGCCGGCTGAAAAGGAAGAAGATGGAACCCATAATCTTTCAACACGATCTCTCTGCCTAGGTACGTTCAGTCATTTTCTTTAATACTTACACTGCTTCTTGTCTTTTACTCTCGGAGCCCGCGGTTCCTGGCGACCACAACCCTACAACACCGGCGAAACTGGAAGAGGAGTGGCGTTCGTCGTTCTAGCTCAGGAAGGAAGAACCGGCCGGAATTGGGCATCCACATCTTTTGGCGACCACGATGGGACCATCTCATGCTTGAAGCAACTTTAGTTATTCCTCCATTCCCAAGTAAGCCTCTTCTCACTTCCACTATCTTCATATTGTCTTTCATTTCTTTCACCTAATCGGTCCCCGTGTGGATCTCCTTCCGGTTTGGAGAAGCAAGTCGCCGGAAGTATCCTATCTCCGCAAATGACCCCTTGCCAAGTCATTTCCTATTTTTATGATTTAGAGCTTTTTGTTTCCTTAGGCCTCTACGTGGGTCCACTTGTATTTCCATTTATTGTTATTTCTAAGCATCTTTCCCTTAGTTTACTTTCAAATCCATGCTTTTTCTGTCCCCGCGGGACCCTGGTTATTAAGTGCTTTCCTTCGGTTCCGTTTTCTGTTTTTCGCGGGTGACCCCCCTGCCGGGTCGCCTGCCAGGTCAGTTGGTGACCCCTCTGCCATGTCATCTTCTCTTCTAGAAACTCTTTTCCTGCTGCAGTCTTTAGTTTTACTTGCATTTGATCATTTCTCTTGAATCAAGTTTGCAAAAATCAATACTTCTCAGCATTTTTGACTTGTTTGGCTATTGTTCTTGATAGTTTAATCATCATCTTAGTTATTATTTGTTGATCGTTGCATTTTTTTCCTTTCTTATTGTGTGCCATCTCATCCTTGCTCAATTCTTGCATTAGATTGCATTGAGTACCGGGTTCGCCCGATTCACTAGGTCATTCAAGACGGGAGGCTCACCCACGTCTCAAAAGATACCTCCATCCCACCCGCGTCTCTTGGTGGATTCCGATCTCTCTTACGGGGATTCCCTCTCGGTTGATTAGATTGGTTTTCACTAAGACCTACATAAGTCCCCAAAAGTGAAGGATTCCTTCTTCACCAATCGGGTTGATTGTACTTTTTACCCCAAAACCCGGTGTCACCTATCACTCAATAGTCATGAGGAAAGTGTTAATCCTAGATTGCTCAGCGTTGTGGGACATAGGGTCCGACCTATCATTGAGAGGACAATATTCTCTTAAAACCCACTAATCTAAAGATTAAACAAAAATTTTGTGTTTAATCATTTCAAGTCTTTGCTTTAACTTGTTTGCATAACAAAAGTGAAAAACAAAAAAAGGAGGGGCAACTCTCTCACAAATTTTTTTAAAATTCCTAAAAAAATTGTTGCTTGAGGTAATACTTATTTTCCTCACAAAAATCAAAACCAAAAAAATATCAAAACAAACATAACCAAAAAAGAAGTCTTTGCTTAAGGTAAATACTTATTTTTCCAACAAAAATTCAAAACATAAAAACTCCCTTACAAGAACAAAAAAATTTTCTTCTTTTGCATAACATCATGTCGGTGTCATCAAAGTCAAGCAGGATGATCGACACAGCAAGCTACTACACCGCCAATGGGTTCGAGATGCAACATGGAGGCACACAACATCATACATATGATATTAGCCATATCTTAGGACCCCATGCCTCTAGTGTCACTCTAGATCATCTTTTGACTGTCGTTCATGCCGTCATGGGTAGCAAGTCATCTACTGGCCATGTTCCTACCAGTCATGGCCAACCTATCTCTACTCCCTGATCAATGGCTCATCAACCCGGTGCATCCCAACTCGATCATTCCTGCACCGGGTATGCTACCACCTTTTCTCCTTCCTATTCGGGTACAAATCCAACCAGTCTAGACTCGACCCACTCTAGTCCTACAAGGCCATTGGCCTATACACCTACTATCCCTCACTCTCGCTCTTATTCAGGTACAAGCACACCGAGCTCAAACTCGGCTCATTCCAGTCCCTCTCAACCCTTGAGACATATCTCTAGTCCGACCCCTTTTGCCCAGCCTCCACTTTGCTCACGGTTGGATCCCACTCGCTTAGCCGCACTGGCTTACTTTAATCCTATTCCGGCACCTCCTACACATATCCCGATGCAACCACTCTAATGTTGTCTGGGAACCCTCAGTCAACCAAGCCATGACTAATGAGTTCAATCAACTAAAGAAAGAATACAAAGAACTCAAACGCTTGATAAATCCCCAGGCAACCCCTGAAATTTGTATTCCCTCTCTCCCCTACATCCCTCCTTCTCAAACACCGGTCTATCACTGCTATGACGGCATCGATAATCCATTTACTCATGTCCAAGATTTCATGTATGAATCATCTCAGTGGAAAAATGATCGGAAGGCCCTGGTCTTAGACGATCATTAGATGGGATGGCCCTAGCATGGTTTTATTCACTTGACCTGATGGAGGTGGGAGATTATGATATAGTTAAAGCAAAATTTTTACAAAAATATAAGGATCGTATTGAGCCGGCCTATTCACTTACTGATCTAATGGCCGAGAAAATGAGAGAGGATGAAGACTTCACACAATATGCTGATAGATGGAGGTTGATGGCCGAAAAGCTTGCATATACAATTTCTGAGCCAGAATTAGTCAAGATGATCATTGCTAATACCGTACCGACTTTGAAGAATATTTTGGCCTTGCATTATCCCACGAATATGCATGATTTGTATGAAAGGGCAAGATACATTCAAGCTCAACTTAAGGACACACCAATCATGGAGCTATTCAATCCAAAATATCAAGCCACTTTTGCGCACCTATAAAAGGAGACCCTTCTCCCACATTTAAGAGGTTCCGAAAAAGGGAGAGGTTCCAAGGTTCCAACCTTCCAAGCTCCCTAGAAAGAGAGAGTCTAAGGAGCAGAGAGAGGGATTCCCAGAGCCTTAACTCCCCAAGAGCTTTCTTGAGCCTTCCAACCTTCCAAGCCCCCATCTCACTCCCAAGCCTCTCCATCCTCCATTACACCCTTCCACTCCGCTCATTCAATACCACTAAAAAAAAACCATTCAAGACCCCTGCCACCATACCATTGAAGGCCATTACAAAGAGTACCAAGAAACCTCCAAAACCAACTAGGAATCCGATCCCTCGTCATTGGAACCGGGAGAAGATTGCATTGAAGACTGCCGCAGAAGGACTGGAGCGCTCCCCCGACGCGACGCCAGGCGACCTGTCATTGGAGCGCCTGCAATTTCCAGAAGCCAGAAGCATCGGGCTTCTCTACGATCTTCTTCCTTACCTTACTCTCTCCTTTATTGTTCATTTGGGTTTCATTATGCATGTCGCATTAGTATAGCATAACGCATCCTATTCTTAGGTCATTTAGATCTTCCCTTGAGAAGGGGTTAGGAGTTAGTCCTAATCCGGTTCGTTCAACCCCTTTTTGTCATTGCTCTTCTTTTTTTTTACGAATAGTTACTGCTCCATCTTTAGTCCTAATCGTTGTGCTTTCATTCATACTTTCTTTTCAGGCAAGCGAGTTTCTCCAAGGCTCTTCTTCCCCGGCCGGCCGAGGAAGGAGAAGATAGAACCCCCTGCAATCTCCCAGCTTATCGAGGTAACCGGTCACTCTCACTTCCTTTACTAGTTCATTTCTTTTATTTCTATCATCGGAGCCTCTCTGGCTCCTGGCGACCACACCATCCCTTTCTCTTTCGGTTTATAGGTTAAGTTAGTGTTGAAAATGCCACCGGCTATCTGATCTTATTTCCCTTCGATTCTCCTCACGACCCGGACCGGTCCTTCGATGCCCAAGTGACATCAAGGGTTGAGTAGTCCGGGGATCAAGGTGAGTGCGGAGAAGGAAAGAAGGAAGAAAAGCAGGCAATAGATCGGTCCGTCGGAATCATCCACGACCGTGTCTATGGCGTGATTAACACGAACCCACCCTATCAAGACCGTAAGAAAGGAAGCACACACACACACTTCGCGCGAGGACATATCTCTCCTCCGCGAGCTCCCCCCTCTCTTTCCCGGCGTCCACATTCTTTGGCGACCACGGTGGGACATCTAAAGCCAAGGGAAAGTCGCTTGCCATATTTCTTTGAATGAAAGCCCCTTCCATCAAGTAAGTCTTCTATTCACTCTCTTTATCTCCACGTTTATTTGTATTTCGTCCCCCTCCTTTAAAAAGTTAGAACCTCTCTTGCTCACCGCGTGGGCCACTACTCCTTGGCTCCCGCGTGAGCCACCCCCCATTTCCCCACTCACCGCGTGAGTGGTACATCATCGGCCCCGCGTGGCCCTCTCTTTCTGTTGATCCTGTCAAAGGGGCACCAGCTGCTACCCTTTGCTAGGACGTTTGCAAACCGAGCTCCGCGAGCTCGAAGCATCTACAAGCACCGACTCCCGCGCGAGTCAACTCTACTTTTAATACCTTTTCATTTAAAAAAAGCATTGTCGTTTATTGCTTTCTCAGCATCATATCACCTTTATGTCCCCGCGGGACCCTTGCTCTATAGCTTTCCTTAAAATTTGCTGATTCCCGTTAAAAGCGTCCTGATACCGCGACGCCTGGCGGCGCGATACCAGAGCGCCTGCAATTCCCCGAAACTGCTTTTAGTTCCTGCTTCTTGTTTCACTTCCAACCCTTATCACTCTTATTACCTTATAATTTTCAGCATGCAAACCTGCCTTAGTGTTTAAATTTCTTTGTGCACCATCATCTCTTAAGTTCCTTTGTACTTCTCTCACGTTGTGTTGCTTTTATTTTTATTTTGCTTGCTCCTTTATCCTTGCTCATTCTCTTGCATTAGCTTGCATCGAGGTACCGGTTCCATCCGGCCTCGTAGGTCATCCGAGAAGGGGGCTCACTCTCCTCCCAAAGCCATACACATCCAAAACACCATTCTTGGTGGATCTCGACTTCTCTTCCGGGATTCCCTCTCGGTTGACTAAGTTGGTTTCCGCCAAGGCCTCCGTAAGTCCCCAGACGTGAAGGATTCCCTCTTCACCGATCGGGCTGGTTGTACCATTTCCCCAAAACCCGAAGTTTACCCATTACCTATCCGTGTGAGAAATCGTTTTACCTTACGTTGCTCGGCGTTGTGTGAGCATAGGGTCCCACCCATTTATTGGAGTGGACAATACTTTGCTGAACAAGCCACTAATCTAAGGTTGGAACACAAAAAATTTGCGCTAAGCATTCCAAGTCTTTGCTTTAACTTGTTTGTGTAACCAAAAAAAAAAAAAAAAGGGGGGGGGGACTCTCTCCTACAAAAATCTAGAAAAAGTCACCAAAAGAAGTTGTTCCTTTGAGGTAAAAAACTTCTCTGATCACGACAATCAAAGAAAATAACCTATAAGAAGCAATCCAAAAAAAAAATCTTTGTCCAAAGAAAACTTTGCTTTCGGATAAAAACTTGTCTTAAACAACCCAAAAGAAAAATCTGCTCAAAAGAAAACACCCAAAAACAAGAAAAACTTCGTCTTTCTTTTGCTTTATGCCTGTGTCGCTCAGGTCCAGACGAGTCATCATGGATCAACACTACGAGCAAGCAGAGTATGAACAGGCCTACTTTGGGGCAGAAGGCGAGCCGTCACTCCTCCCCGACGCTGTCTATGCCGTTAACGAACCAGGAGCTCCCGCTGAGCCGGATCAAGTTTCTCCTCCACCCAACCCGGGTTCCCTTTGGGAGGCATTCTCTCACGCCGACCCCACCCAACTTCAAGCCATCGAGGCTATTCTCAAGGGCAAGTCGCCCACCAATCATGACCCCCTCACTGGTGGTTTACGTGTTTCTACCCCTCGCTCAGTAGCACGTCGACCCGATGCAACCGCCCATGGCCATTCCTATACCGGGCCATCACCCCCAAGTTCTCCTCATCCGGTGGCTATCCTAAACCACCCGGATCCAAATTTGGCCGCACCATCACGGCCACCAGTCTTCTCTTCTAATCATCTTAATCTTCCCCGTCAAACAGCATGTCCACCAACCCACATTCCATGTCCGGCCGCTTCGGCCTACTTAGCTCCCCCTCGGCGTATCAAACACCCCCTCCTCCCCCAATTGTTCGAGAGCCCTCTATTGACCAGGCCATGCTAAACCGCCTAAGTCAGATGGAGGAGCAGTACAAAGAAATTCGCCGTCTGGTTGGCACCAAAGTTGCCCCTGAAATATCTCTCCCCTCGCTCCCTACTTTTCATCTACCTCCCTCTGAGATGCCGGTATACCATCGCTACAATGGAACCGGTAATCCATTCATTCACATCAAGGACTTTCTTTATGAGTCGGTAATGTGGCAAAATGATCCAAGGGCCCTTGCTTTTCTATTTAGAAGATCATTGGAGGGCTCGGCGCTTGAGTGGTTCTATTCACTTGATTCAACGGAGGCCGGTAACTTTGATATTGTCAAAGCCAAATTTTTGCAGAGATATCAAGACCGAGTTGGAATAGCCTACTCCATCACCGACCTTGTAGCTGAGAAAATGAGAGAGAATGAGGACTTTACACAATATGCTGATAGATGGAGGTTGATGGCCGAGAAGCTTGCATATACAATTTCTGAGCCGGAATTAGTCGAGATGATCATTGCTAATACCGTACCAGCTTTGAAGAATATTTTGGCCTTGCATTATCCCACGAATATGCATGATTTGTATGAAAGGGCAAGATACATTCAAACTCAACTTAAGGATACACCAATCATGGAGCTATACAATCCAAAATATCAAGCCCTTAATGAAAGTGGGAGTGCTAATGTTGTAGGGAACCCAATAGAAAACCCTAGGCACCGACCTAGGAGCCCTACACAACATAGGGTTATTTCTCAACAACTCCATCAGACTCATCAAAATCCTCCTCCTCAATTGATTGCTCAACCCATGGCTCCTTTGCCTCGACCAGTTCCTCAGCCCCAACTGGTCGAACGATTCATGGATCATCCTCCTCAATCGGTTGCACAACAAACCTTGGCTCCTCAGCCTCGATTAATCATTCAACCACCAACTCTTCAACCAATTACATCTCAACCTCAGCCGGTTGCACGACCCATTATTTTTCAAAAATATTCACAACCGGCTAAGCATAATCAAACTCTTTCACAAGTTTGTGCCCCTACCCCAGAATTAGAGCTGGCTCCCCTTATTTGCCAATCGGTCATGACAATCTTGACCGAGTCTCAAGAGCCAACCAATAATGAACCAGATCAACTGGTGGGGGAATCTGAGCTTGAAATCAATGATTCTCTGATATCTGACTCTCAACCTACCACTTTATTGCCCCTTGAGCCTGATTTATCCTCCATTCTTGAACAAACTCAAGAAGAAGTCAAGCAAGAACAGGATCTACATGTAGAAGAATCTGAAATCAAAATCTATGATGATCCTCCTGAATCCAATGCTTTATCAATTATCTCCATCCCTCAGGAACCCTTAGAACAAGGCACACTCTCCATCATTGAACAACCTAGGGAGAAGCTGACACTTAACAACCTTGGGTGGAGAATTATGGAGATGCTTGGATATCAAGCTAGCAAGGGCCTAGGCAAAGAATTACAGGGGATAGCACGACCAGTGCAAACCCTATTTTCAGTCACAAGGCCAAGACTAGGATTTTATGAATCAGCTCCTAAGTCTCAAAAGGGCAAGGCAAGGTTAACCATCACAATTGGAAGTTTGAGTGATCATTTTACAAAGGAGGAACAATTTGAGGAAAAGGATTATAGCCCACGATCGATTCCTCGACCCTTGAGAATATCGGGGCCACCCGCGAGGCAACCCATAAAGAAGGTTGAAGAGAAGATAAAATCCAATCACAAGCTGGCTAAGGCTAGAAGCAAAGAAATTTCAGGACCCCCTCCAACTAAGCATTCATTTATATGGCAACCTGTTAGGGCCGAGTTAGTCAACAATCAATCAAGTAGAAGGATCTAGGGGAATAGATCATTAGGACCACCTCTAACTAGGCACTCCCCCGCCTCAACTTCTTTCTCAAGGTCATCTCAACCTTCTAAACTGAGCCCTAGAGCCCATTTAGGTCAATCGAGCCACAAAGCCCATTTTCAATGCTCGAGTTCACAAGCCCTCTCCCATTCTCCTAAACTGGATTTTCAAATCCTCAATCATTTTCAGAAATCGGGCCCAAGTGCTCAATGCTTATCTATATTGGGCCCATATGCCCATCATCCTTCCAAATCGGGCCCTTGTGCCCAACCCGCTTCTAAATTGGGCCAACGTGCCCATCATCCTTCCAAATCGGGCCCATGTGCCCATCATCTTTCTAAGTCGGGCCCGTGTGTCTATCCTTTAGAATCAAGTCTATGTGTCTACCCTTCTAAATTGGGCCCATGTGCCCATTCTTCCAAATTGGGCCAACATGCTTATCATCTTCCTAAATCGGGCCCATATGCCCATCCTCTAGAATCAAGCCCCTATGCCTTCCCTCCTAAATTGGGCCCTTGTGCCCAACCCCTTTCTAAATTAGGCCCAAGTGCCCATCATCCTCCCAAGTCAGGCCCTCGTGTGCATCATCTTTCTCAATCAAACCCACGTGCCTCTCCCTCAACACTCCCATCAATTCTTGGGCCATGGCCCTCACCCCACCTTTCCCAATCGGGCCCACGTTCCCACCAATTGGGCCCATGTGCCCATCCTTATGAATCGAGGCCCAAGTGCCGGACACTTCTCTACATTTGGCCCTCGCGCCCAACATTCTCTTGCATCGGGCTCACAAGCCCACACTCCCAAATTGGGTCCATGCACCCATCATCAATTTCGATCGGATTCATATACCCCTCTTTCTACCTCATCATCCATTCTCGGGCCACGGCCCCCACTTCATCTTTCTCAACCAGGCCCATGTGCCTCTCCCTCAACACTACCATCAATTCTCGGGCCATGGCCCTCACCTCACCTTTCTCAGTCAGGCCAACGTGCCTACCAATTGGGCCCATGTTCCCATCATTACAAATCGGGCCCTAGTGCCCGACACTTATCTACATTCGACCCTTTTCTTCTTACATCGAGCCCACATGCCCGTCATCCTTCCAAATCGGGCCCTCGTGACCGTCATCATTTTCAAACAGGCCCATGCATCCCTCCTTCAATTCTTGGGCCATGGCCCCCACTCTATCCATTTCAATTAGGCACATGCCCCGATCAACCCCACCGCTGGGCTCACGAGCCCATCGTCTTCCCAAGATAGGCCCACATGCCCACTCTTCCATATCAAGCCCACGAGCCCCTCCTCCCAAATCGGGCCCATGTGCCCATCCTCAATCACCAGGTCCAAGCGTCCATGTCTCTAAATTGGGCCCACGAGCCCAACTCCCTCTATTATGTACCCCATTCCTTCAACTAGGCACACAAACCCAATCAGTTCCTCTTTTGTCGATTTCACGTGCCTTGTTTCCTCCATCGAGCTCGCATGTCCGTTCTCATTCCTTCAATCGGGCCCATGTGCCCAACTCCACTACTAAATCAGGTCGTCATGCCCACATCTTCGATTAGGTTGACACCCCCATGTTTTAATTATTATTTTTTTTTCTCAATTCGGCCATTGTGTCCATTTTTCAAATTGGGTCATAGCACCCCTATTTTCAATTATGCTTTTTCAATCGGGCCTTCGCGTCCTTGGTTTATTCATGCATTTTCAATCGGGCCCTAGCGCCCATGTTTTCAATCAGGCCGTTGTGCCTTTATTTTAATTATGCATTTTCAATTGGGCCTTAGTGCTCCTATTTTCAATCAGGCCATTGTGCCTTTATTTTAATTATGCATTTTCAATTGGGCCCTAGCGCCCATGTTTTCAATTAGGTTGTTGTGCCTTTATTTTAATTATGCATTTTGTGCCTTTATTTTAATTATGTGCTTTCAATCGGGCCCTAGCGCCCATATTTTCAATCAGGCCGTTGCGCCTTTATTTTAATTATGCATTTTCAATCGGGCCCTAGCGCCCATGTTTTCAATTAGGCCATTGCACCTTTATTTTAATTATGCTTTTTAATCGGGCTGTAGTGCCCATGTTTTTAATCATGCATTTATGATCGGGCCATTGCGCCCCTATCTTCAATTATGCTTTTTCAATCGGGCCATTGTGCCCTTGTTTTAATCATGTTTTCAATCAGGCCGTTGTGCCTTTATTTTAATTATGCATTTTCAATCGGACCTTAGTGCCCCTATTTTCAATCAAGCCATTGCGCCTTTATTTTAATTATGCTTTTTCAATCGGGCCGTAGCGCCCATGTTTTTTAATCATGCATTGCCAATTGGGCTGTTGGGCCCTTGTTTTTAATCATGCTTTGTCAATCGGTCCATAGTGCCCATGTTCTTAATTATGCTTTTTCAATTGGGCCATCTCGCCCCTCATGTCTCCAGATCGGGCCATCATGCCCCTTATCTTTTAATCAAGTCATCGCGTCCCTCAACATTCTAAATCAACTCATCATCCCCCTTTTCATCTTTCAATTGGGTCATCATGCCCCTTTTCGTCCAAATTGAGTCATCATGCCCCGCCTCCTTTTGTCGGCCCCACGGGCTCACCCCTTTTATTAGGCTCCCAAGCCTATTTGTTGTCTCATTCCTTTCAATCTAGGCAACAACCCTTTATTCCAATAAAGTGAAAATGTTCCATGATGGTATCTCAAACCTTGCTCAACATCATCATCAAATGCCAACCCTTGCAAACTTTATAAATCTCCCCATCGTGTTACCGAATGGGAAAAAGTGGAAGTAGCAAGGCAGGTCAAGGCATGAACAAGCGCCAACTACACCGTCCTGGCAGCGCCGTTACCAACAACGAAGTTCATCCTCTCTCAGGTACTACATGCATGTATTCATCATTATCATGTTATCCTCGAGGCATTCATTTCAAAAGCATTTGCGAGTATAATCGTAACATGTCTTAAAAATACTTTGCGTAGAGAGGATAGCTGAGAGAATTTGATGATGTTCAAGTACGTTTTCAACCAGGATGAAAATATTGGAAAGATAATGAGTGATGCGAGGCATAGGGAATCACCCATGGAATCATTTCTTCTTGAAAATGTTTTTTTTAATTACAAAAAAATCATAAATTTCAAAATTGAGAGGATGGCTACCATAAGCCAAATTCCACTAGTTCTTGGGTGCCCTAACTGGTTCTTTAGGAATTAAGAGTAGGCACCATACTTCACACATCACTTGCCTAGATTCCGGAATCCTAATGACTAGACACTAGAAAGAAAGCTAGGCAAAGTCTGGAGAAGGAAGGCTTGCCCTATCCTATTCTCTTCTTATTTCGGTCTAAAGTGGATATAGGGGACTAGACGGAGGAGTATTGAAAGTGTCCACCGCCTTAGTAGGAGGTCGTCTCAGAAGGTCCAACTTCTCAAAAAGAAAATTGGTGCCAAAAGATGGGCAATGACCCCTCAGGTCAACAAAAGAAAAGACCTGTCTGAATGAGTACCACAAAAATAGCCCAGGAAAAGAAAATAAAAAGCTCCAAAAGATGGGCAATGAACCCCTCAGGTCAAATCAAAAAAAAAAAAAATATACAAGACCTGTCTGAATGTGGGCTACCAAAGAATATGGGCAAATCAATAAAAGAAGGAAGGACCCGAAGAAGCTGAACCCTAATGGGCAATTGGGCATTAGTAGAGAAACAAATTTGACATCCCTGAAGTCTACCGAAGACTTTCCCCAGTATTCTTCCTTCTTTAACCCCCATGGGTAAGGCAAACCAACCCGATCTAAGCATAACCTAGCTAATTAATGGTCGAAGGTCAAAAGGATTCCGAATGAAAGGCCCCCCCACTCATCACGTGGTGCATGCTCTTGCTCCTTGGAGAACAATTGGGGACACCCATTCCAAGTGGATCAAGGCAAATGACAACCATCCTCTCTATAAAAATTAGAAATCTAGAAAAGACAAACAAATTGAAAAGTCTCAAAACTCAAAAAATTCAAAAATTTTCAAAACTAAAACATTTTTCAAATACTTTTCACATTTAGTTTTGCATGCACCGAAATTTTAGAACTCAAACAAACTTGAAAATTTTTAAAACAAAATCATTTTAATTGCATGCCCTTTGCATTTAGTTTCAATCTGGCATTCATCAAGTTCTCAAAATTCAAACAAATCAAAACATTTTCAATCATACGCTTTCACATCCGCATTTAATTTTGGGCTTACAAAAAAAAATCTAAAACCCACAAAAATTGAAAAATCTTCAAACATTTTCAATTATGCATGCATATTTAATTCCAGTTGTGCATGTCTCTTTTATGTAATGCATACTTAATTTCTTCTTGTTATTACTTTTACCTTTTGAAGAGGCTTACATCCCTTGACAAAGGATCAAGGCAACTTCTGCTCTCCTCGTACAAGGGAACTAAGCCACAATAAAGTTCTAATCATCTTTGTTCAAGTCAATGCAGGAAATGAAGACCCCATACAAGGGAGCTCATGCATCAACTCTCTTTCTCAAGCACTTGAATTAGAGATGGCAAAACAACAAAAAAGTTAGAAAATAGAAAAATCAAGAAAGAGGGTTTCCCCAACCCCTATTAGGACTTGCATTTTAGTATTGCATCTATCAAAATAATAGTATTTGAAATGTTGAAGACCACAAGTTCTGAAAACACCGGGCCCGAGAACCCCTCCAACAAAATCAAGGACGGAACGGTTGTTCAATGAACTTGCGGATAAGCCAAAATCACGAGTAATGGGGACGACGGTTCCTGATCAGTATCCTGACCCACCACTCGTGATCTATATCTTCAACTATGTTTCTTAATATTAATTTTTATTTCTTTCTTTCACCCAGCATGCATCCGCATCCATCATCTGCATTTTATCATCATTATGGTTGTCTTCATGAAGATCATTCTCTCTGACAAAGCAAACGAGTGTTTATATTGAGATGAGAAGTTATTCCAATCCGAGCCAGATCATGTTCCCGCAAGGACCCGGATGAATCCCAAAGACTTAATTCCAATTGATTGGAGGTTCTTTTGATTTTTAAATCAACTTCTATTCAGCCCTTCTTGGTACAAGCACACCACAAAGCTGGGCCGCTAACCAAGATGAACTCACGAGCCGCGCTCGGAGGTTCCCCGCACGCAGGGAGCAGGCTTTTATTTTCTTCTCTCGTGCCCACGGCACATCTCGTCTCCAATCAACCACGAAAGCAGTCTAGAAGGCACAAAAGGCAATTGCGGAACTTGAGAAGGCTCAATTCACCTGGTCAGGTCATGAGTCGCGTATCTAAATCTACACCTTGACGCCAGTTTTTCAGTCCGCCATCACTTCACTCCGCTCCACCTCGCTACGGTCACTTCCGCTACACTCCGCGTCGCTCCCTTGCAAAACCGACGTCAAGGCGAGGCAAGCTGTAGATACGCGAATTCGGCCCGATTACAGAAAGAACAATCTCATTTCTAAAGGTAACACTTGTTTTCTCCCGATCGGAGAGGTCGGTTTAACATAAAGACGATCAAATTTCAGGAAATATGGAGGCGTCCCGACGCCGCAACGCCTGGCGTCGCAACGTCAGAGCGCCTGGCATCTCCCGCCTTTTCACCCTTTTGACCGGCCGGACGACCACCGTACCCAGAGATGTACAAAAGTACAAGCGCTCCTCTGCCGGAGCGCCTGCAATTCTGCCCGTGACAGACGGCTTTTCGGACGGTCAGCGATGCGTTGTCGAAATCGTACCGAGGGTCCAGGCGCTCCGCCGTCGGAGCACCTGGATTCCCGCCTGACAACTGTCACCGCAGGCTCCGCATGCGCCGTTTGCAGTCTGACAGCCGTAGGCCGTAGGTGCTCCCCTGTCAGAGCGCCAGGATTTCCGCTGACAACCGCCGCCGCGACACGCGGGGTGGTAGGTGGCGGCAGGTATGGTCGGACGTGCTGACCCGCCGACTTGTCGGCGGATTTTCAGGCGCTCCCATGCCGCGACGCCAGGCGTCCTCAGGGCGGAGCGCTAGGGTCACTTTTGCGCACCTATAAAAGGAGACCCTTCTCCCACATTTAAGAGGTTCCGAAAAAGGGAGAGGTTCCAAGGTTCCAACCTTCCAAGCTCCCAAGAAAGAGAGAGTCTAAGGAGCAGAGAGAGGGATTCCCAGAGCCTTAACTCCCCAAGAGCTTTCTTGAGCCTTCCAACCTTCCAAGCCCCCATCTCACTCCCAAGCCTCTCCATCCTCCATTACACCCTTCCACTCCGCTCATTCAATACCACTAAAAAAAAACCATTCAAGACCCCGCCACCATACCATTGAAGGCCATTACAAAGAGTACCAAGAAACCTCCAAAACCAACTAGGAATCCGATCCCTCGTCATTGGAACCGGGAGAAGATTGCATTGAAGACCGCCGCGAAGGACCGGAGCGCTCCCCGACGCGACGCCGGGCGACCCGTCATTGGAGCGCTCGCAATTTCCAGAAGCCAGAAGCATCGGGCTTCTCTACGATCTTCTTCCTTACCTTACTCTCTCCTTTATTGTTCATTTGGGTTTCATTATGCATGTCGCATTAGTATAGCATAACGCATCCTATTCTTAGGTCATTTAGATCTTCCCTTGAGAAGGGGTTAGGAGTTAGTCCTAATCCGGTTCGTTCAACCCCTTTTTGTCATTGCTCTTCTTTTTTTTACGAATAGTTACTGCTCCATCTTTAGTCCTAATCGTTGTGCTTTCATTCATACTTTCTTTTCAGGCAAGCGAGTTTCTCCAAGGCTCTTCTTCCCCGGCCGGCCGAGGAAGGAGAAGATAGAACCCCCTGCAATCTCCCAGCTTATCGAGGTAACCGGTCACTCTCACTTCCTTTACTAGTTCATTTCTTTTATTTCTATCATCGGAGCCTCTGCGGCTCCTGGCGACCACACCATCCCTTTCTCTTTCGGTTTATAGGTTAAGTTAGTGTTGAAAATGCCACCGGCTATCTGATCTTATTTCCCTTCGATTCTCCTCACGACCCGGACCGGTCCTTCGATGCCCAAGTGACATCAAGGGTTGAGTAGTCCGGGGATCAAGGTGAGTGCGGAGAAGGAAAGAAGGAAGAAAAGCAGGCAATAGATCGGTCCGTCGGAATCATCCACGACCGTGTCTATGGCGTGATTAACACGAACCCACCCTATCAAGACCGTAAGAAAGGAAGCACACACACACACTTCGCGCGAGGACATATCTCTCCTCCGCGAGCTCCCCCCTCTCTTTCCCGGCGTCCACAATCACAAGCCGGTTCCCGCGTGAACCTCCTTTTAGTTGCTAGTTGCTAGTTATTTGTTTTACTTTATCATTGCATGTCTTGCTTGCATTCACTTGTTTGATTTATTTAATAGCTTTCATTCATGTTTGCATATTGATTGCTTCTTCTCCTTCTACCCTCCATTTTTCATTTTTGCATTAGCTTTTGCATCGGGTACCGGACTCGTTCTGATCCGTAGGGCATTCGAGGCGGGGGCTCTCTCTCCCAACACACCCTCACCCTCCAAACACCTTCTTGGTGGATTCTTACCTCTCTTCTGGGATATTCCTTCCTAGTTGATTTGGTGGTTTCCATCAAGACCTCCGTAAGTCCCCATCCGTAGAGTATTCCTCTCTGCACGATTGGGCTGGTTGTACCACTTTCCCAAAACCCGAAGAACCCAAGTACCTACTCGTGGTGATTGAGTGACAACCTTAGGTCTTGAAGATTGAAGCAATAGGAACCATACCCATTTGAGTGAACAATTGCTAACAATCTATCTAATCTAAGGTTTCAACTCAAATATTGTTGAGTAGTCATTTTAAAACCTTGTTTGCATAACTTGGTTGCTCACCACAATTGAAAACAACAAAAAAATTCTTCTTTCAAAACACCTAAAAAAAAACTCTTTGATTTTGTGTTCAACTTGTTTTTCAACCAACCAAATTGAAACAAAAAAAATTTCTAACAAAACAAAACATAAAAAAAATCTTCAATTGTGTGCTTTGCTTGCTCTCCTTTTTAACCATCTTTGTAGAAAGATCGACATGATGCCCATGATGCTAAGGTCCGGAAGCCACGTTGGGAGGTCGGACTACTACAAGCTGCAACAACCCATGGTCCAACCAGAGGGCCATGTTAATGCCATCAGGGAACCTGAAATTCAAGATCCCCCCCATCCACCTGCTTCACTTAGTGTGGAACAAATCCTCCAGGATCTATCCCTCAATCTAGATCCTGAATCCTTTTCACTTGTGCAATCTTTAACAAAGGGCAAGATGCCCACCAATCAAGATCCAGTCAAGGGAAATCAAGCCCCCTCACCACCCCAATCGATAGTTAGGCCCCTCATCATCTCCTCTCCTAGGCAACCCTGTTGTGCCTCTGCTCACCCCATTGTAGGGCATTCTTATAATTCTATGCCAGTTCCTACTTTGAAGCCACCTCTTCCAACCCATTCATCTAAATACCTTGCACCGGTGGCTCAGGAACCCAGCCTCACTCAAGCATTCATGGACAAACTCAACCAAATGGATGAACACTTTGAAGAGCTGAGGCATCGTTTGGACTCGAAGGCCATTTCTAAAATATCTGCTCCATCTTTCCCAGTCCCACATATCCCTCCATCACAAACACCAGCCTACCATCGCTTCAATGGCTCAGGTGATCCCTTCACCCATGTCAATGATTAATGGTGCAACCCTAGAATGGTTCTTTTCACTAGGGGAAATAGAAATATGGGATTTTGAAATTGTTAAGGAAAAATTTTTGCGACGATATGGGCCAGGCTATTCAATAATTGGGGAAGTAAAAGAAGATGTGGAATTAATCCAATATTCTGATGAATTGAGTCCCAGGCTTTAAAGGAGCATTGATGCTATGCACCAACCTAGGAGCCCTCTCCAATCTCATCCAGATCATCATCTTCAACCGACTCCTCGATGCCAGTTGATTAGGCCACCCATGCCCCAACCTCAGCCGTCCATGCAACCCGTGCTAATGGTGAAACCAACTGTTCACAATCAAGTTCCTCTTGTCGCTTGTGCAAATACTTTGTTACCTAAACCAGTTCCCCAACCTTTGACTCCACCAACATTTCCAAAGGCCCCTCGGCCAATCATTCGGTCCTTAGCTTCTCAGTCTACTTCACCAATAACTCCTCGACCAACAACATAAGCCTTGGCCCCTCAACCAATTTCACCAATAGCTCCCCAGCCTGAACCGACTTCTATACCAGCACCACTTCAATCAATCCCTCAACATAGGGTTCCCCCTCAGTCAGTCAAACCAGTTGTTTCTTCCGTTGCTCCTGCCATGGCAGATGATTCAGTCACTTTGACCCTTCATGCTCCTGCCCTGGCAGAGGAATCAACTCCTCAACATATCCTTGCTCTCTTTCAAGATCAAAGTCAGCTAGTAGGTGAGGTCGAACCAAACTCTTCTATCATTTTAGAATCCCCTAAACTAGGCATGCCCTTTTCCCCAGAACAACCTGAAGAGAAGCCTACTGAAGGAAGCTTAGATGAGGGGATCACAAATTCAGTTGATTGTCAAGGACTAGGCAAGGATTCACCAGGTATAGATCAACCATTACAATCATTGGAATTAATGCCTCATGTTGGTCAGATTGAATTGACCCCTGAACTGGGAAGTAAGGAGACCGAATTGGTCATTGAAATAGGAAGTGAATTGACAAGCCTCCGGAAGGGCATAGACAAAGGGATATTGGGACCTTCTCCAGATAGGCAGGCAAATCCCTTAGCATCAATCTTAGGGCCACGACCCTTACCCCATTCTTCTCCTAAGCAACAATCCGGCCCATGGGCCCACGATCAATCAATCTTAGGGCCACAACCCTTTCTCTACCCTCATCCCAATCAAAAATCAGGCCCATGGGCCCACAATTCCTCAATCTTAGGGCCACCGCCCTTTCTTAATCCTTCTTACAACCATCAATCAGGCCCATGGGTCCAAAATCTGTCAATCTTAGGGCCATGGCCCACACCCCATCCCACTCAATTGGGCCCTTATGCCCCATTTTCGGGCCCTTATGCCCCATTTTCGGGCACTTATGCCCCTTTTAATCAATCGGGCTTGCATGCCCCTTTCCTTCAACTGGGCCCATATGCCCATTTTCCCCAACTGGGCCTACGTGCCCCTTTCCTTCCATCGGTCCCACGTGCCCATAATTCTCCCCGATCGGGCCCATGTGCCATTAATTTTTCTCAATCGGGCCCACGTGCCCGCAATTCACCTCAACCGGGCTCACATGCCCATGTTTTTCTACAACCGGGCCCATGTGCCCAAATTTCTTCTAAATCGGGCCCATGTGCCCACCTTCCAACAAACTCGGGCACACATGCCCACACTCCTTCAACTTCGGGCCTGTATGCCCCCATTTCTTCACCATCAAGCCCGCATGCCCAAACTTCTTTGAAATCGGGCCCCCGTGCCCCCACTTCTTCAACTTTGAGATTACGCACCCATACTCTTCAATGGCGCCAGCAAGTCCATCACAAATCACAATCTTGCTCCCAACCATTTAAATTGGGTCCATGTGCCCACTCTTTTTATTGGGTCCCTCGGGCTCAACCTCCAATCGGGCCCTCATGCCCATCAACATCAACCGGGCCCTCTATCCCACATTCAAATCTTGGGCTCACGTGCCTCTTGATTCCGACTACTCCTGGGCCTTAAAGCCCACTTTCAACTCACGGGCCCAAGGGCCCACTTTAACTCACTTTTGTTTCCAAGCATGTTTCTCTCCTTTTTGAATTCTCTTTCTTTTCCCAAGTTTTACTTTCAATAAAAATCAAGGTAGATAAATTTCCTGGGTGATACCACAATCTTTGCCTTTTACATCATCAATCCTAGCTCTGCTATGCTAAATCAGATCCTCCACATCTTTCACTTCACGATATGACTTTGAATCTTGAATCCAATGCAATATGGTGCATATCAAAAGTGGAAGCAGTTGGGCAAGGCATGGCAGGCAAGGCAAGGCAAGCACAAGCAAAGCCATCATCTACAATGAACTTCTCCTTCTCTCAGGTATTACATGAAATTGCATTCATCATCATTATGTCATCCGCAAGGCAATATTTTTTTAAATGATTTTTAAATTCACATGACAGTCTTACTTGAGAGAAAGTTTTGATTGATGATAACTACTTTTTGTCTTATCCTAATAAATTCTTTACAATGCAAGGCATGTTTTCAATTGATTCGCCCATGGAATGTAATCTACCTCAAAAATGGAAAGAACTACCAGTATGACTTAAGTCAACATGTTCTAGGTTGTTGTCTAGGAGTCGAGGGTAGATACCATTCTACACACACAACACGTCCCCATCCCAGAATCCGGATGACCCAACACCCGAGACAAGCTAGTTAAGGTTCAGAGGTGGAAGGAAAACCTTCACCCTACTCTCTTCTATTCGGTCCAAGATAGACAAAGGGGACTAGAGGGGGAGCGTATCGAAAGCATCCACCGCCCTAGTAGGAGGCCGTCTCAGAAGGTCCAACTTCTCAAATAAAAAAAAGGGTGCCAAAAGATGGGCAATGAACCCCACAGGTTTAAACAAATATGAGCCTGTCTGAATGAGTACCCAAAAATGCAGAAAAGGAAAAAAAGGCACGTAAAGATGGGCAATGACCCCACATGTCAAAGCACCTGTCCGAATGTGTGCCATAAAAATAGGTTTGTCAATAAAGAAGAAAAGACTCGAAGAGGCCGAACCCCAACGGGCAATTGGGTGTGAGTAGAGAAATCCCTCTCGACATCTCCAAAGCCTATCAAGGACTTTCCCTCAATTCTTCATTCTTACCCCCAAGGTGTGGGTGAACCAACCAAATCAAAGCTAAACTCTAGCCGATCAAAGGTTGAAGGACGGAAAGATTCTGGGCAAGGAACCCCATTTTGCATATGATGTCTACCAACGAACCTAGAAAAAAACAACCAAGTAATGAGAACTTGTGTCAATACTGATTTTTCTCTCCAAAAAAATATTTTCAAAAAAAATATAAAAAAAAGGTTGAACATTTCAAAAACTCCAAAAAAAAAGTTGAATATTTTCAAAAAAAAAACTACAAAAAAAGTTGAATATCTTCGAAAACTCAAAAAAAAAAAAATTCAAAAACTCAAAATAAAATAAAATATCATTTTCAAAAATCCCAAAAAAATTGAATCTTTTCAACAAAAAAGAAAACTTCTTTTTCAAATTCAACAAAAATTTTCAAACTTTTTAAAATATTTTATCACTATGCATGGTTTGAATTTTCGTCTTTACATTCATATTTACTTTTCAATCTCTCATGTTTCAAATTCTTCATTGCATATTTGCTACTTGATTTTTACACTCCTAAGAAGGCTGATACCCCTTGACAAAGGTCAAGGCATACTGCAACTTGCAAGGGGGATAAGCCGCATTGTTGTTCTAATCTCTTCCTTCTAAGTGTTTCAGGCACAAGAAAAACTTTACCCCCCTTGACAAAGGTCAAGGCATACTGCAACTTGCAAGGGGGATAAACCGGATTGTTGTTCTAATCTCTTCCTTCTAAGTGTTTCAGGCACGAAGAACAAATAAGGAGAAATTCACCACAAGGCGAAGCTCGCCACTTCCCTCCCCAAGGATTCTTAGGAGGAGGTGCCACCATGACCTCGACCTCAACTTCGTCGAGGAGCATTTTCAAGATTTCAATAAGGCGATGCTCGCCACTTCGCTCCCCCAAGGATTCTTAGGAGGAGGTGTCACCATGACCTCGGCCCCAACTTTGTCGAGGAGGCTTTTTTTCAAAATTTCAAAAAGTCAATGCTCACCACTTCCCTCCCCTGAGGATTCTCAGGAGGAGGTGTCATCATAACCTCAGCCTCAACTTTGCCGAGAAGCTTTTACTCTGTGTCCTCATTAGGACACATGAGCTCTTTTGTGAGAATGCATGTCATCCCACTGCAAACTCACCATTATCATTTCCTTTCTTAGCATATATTAGGTGCATTACTATTTATTTTATGCATTGTTGTTGAAGACCATGAGTACGGAGAAGACTTGACCCGAGATCCCCTTCATCAAAATCTACGACGGTCGGGTCATCTCTAATGCTCATGGATAAGCCAAAGTTGTGCTGTGAGGGACGATGGTTCCCGAATGGGTATCTTGACCTCATAGACAATCTATATCTTCAACTATTTGTTATACAAGTTTTGTCTTGTTTTATTGAGCCCAACATGCATAATGTAGCATTAGTTGCATTACATTTTATTTTGTTATCGCATACATCCATTCATGATCTTTACCTTCTAACCCTTATCTTTATCCTAATTCTGATCATTCTGAATCCCATCGTGTTTTCTAATCCCACCGTACTTTCTAGTCCCACCAACCTCTCTAATATCTCACCGTGTCTGTTAATCCCACCGTGTTCGGTAATCACCTTATACCTCCAAATCCTCCATCACCACTGTGGCCATTGCAACACTTCTTTGCTATTCAACCCACCATGGCAGCCAATTCTTCCCGCCAAGGGCCTTCTATTTGATCAGAACTTGCACCGTCATTATCTTCACGGTCTGTACTTCAACGTTTGCCTTTCGGAATCTGAGATCATTCCATTCCGAATAAAATCTTGTCTCTTGGAAGACTTAAATGAATCTAAGAGCCTAAATGTGCTCGATTGGTATTCTTTTACTTTTTCAAAAAAATCTCTTTTTTAACTTTAGCCCGTCACAGTACAGGAACACCGCAAAGATCAGGTTACCGGCTGATGATGAACCTACGAACCCATGTTTCGGGGACTCCCCACCGCGTTGGGGGTTGGCTATTCTTCTCTCGTGCCAATGGCACATCTCTTACCAATCGAACATAGGAAGACTTGATGAAACATGGCGGTTAACCAGGAGACTTGACGAGATTCGTCTTGCCGAATCTGGTCGTTGAGCGTGTCTATATCTACACCTTGATGCCACCTTTTCAGTCCATCGCCATTTCACTCCACTACATTCCACTACGATCCATCTCGTTTCACTACGCTTTCTCTTCGTTTCACTCCGTTTCGCTACATGCCATTCCCTTGCAAAGCCGACATCAAGGCGAGGCAAGCTGTAGACACGCCAAATTGGCTTGATTCGGAGCCCTAGACTCTTATTCCATAGGCGATATCTTTTATTTGACCTTTATCTGATCCGTATTACCTTATGGAGATGAGCTAAGGACATTGGTGAAGCCCCTTGTAAGTTGAGAATGGACCAATGATTTCCGGAATATTGCCGTAACCTTCAAGCAAGAGCCGCGCGTGAACTGTAAAAACACAAAGCCTGCTCGATGACTGACCTTGAATGGTCCATAATTGAAGGTCTCGAGAATCCCGCATGTGTTCCGTAACATTCAGGGTTTCCGAGAAGTCATTTCGGTAGGCATCGGTCAATGACGGCTTTCGTTACAACTTTTTCGATCTGTGCTGACACGGCTATCCCGGACCACATGTTAGGCCTTTCCGGTCATCACCGGGTCTTTTCAAGTCATCCGGGTCGATTCTAGCCGAATATTTTCATCAACCGGGGCCATATGGCCATTTCGGTCAATTTTAGGGTTTCCCGGCTTTTCCGAGTTTCGGTTCACGTTTACCGGGTTAATATCAATTTTTTCAATGACTTCGGGTTTTCCGGTCGTACCGGACTTGTTCGGTCATCATTTTAAGTCATCCCAAGTTGACCCGAGATTTATCGACTGGAACCGTGCTCTTTTGGATCTTCGCCCCGGGTTTCGGCATTCCGCGAGAGGGTAAACCGGTAGAAAGCCCGGTGCGAACGTCTCGGGAGTCATGCCAGCTGATTTACTAACTTGAGGAGGTGCGGTTGAAGGCCCTCTTTCCAACGCGACAAACGGGAGCCGAATCGGACATCCCGTTTGCAAGATACGGCTCGCGGAACACGTGCGCAGGAGAGAGAGTGTACTGCGCCCCCGCTCCCTTTGAAAGAGGAGGGTGCGCCCTGCGCGCCCACAACCCGGGGGCGCGCCCTGCGTGCCCTCAAACCGGGGGCGCGCCCTGCGCACCCCCGGTTCCTTTGAAAGGCGGGGGCGCGGTCAGTTTTTTTAAATCGCAAATTACCCCGATTAGCACCTTCTAAACCGACTTTTTGGAAGGTTGCCGCGGCGGATTTTCGATCATTTGTACCGCGCCCCCGGTTCGGGGGCGCGTTACGTATGTCAAGTTGATTTTTAGCAATTTCCGTAAGTTTCCGTCGATTTTTAGCAGTGAGACGCGTAACGCGCCCCCGCTTCCTTTGAAATAGGGGGGCGCGCAGACCGTGCCCCCGAACTGGGGGCACGCCCTGCGCGCCCTCGTCTCCTTTGAAACGTTGGGGCGCGGTCGGTCCAGTTTCCAAATTTTGCACCGGCTCCCTTCCCCTATAAATTGAGGGCTATTCTCAATGACCCAAGGTTAACCCCCGGTGCCTAGCTCATCCTGAGGTCGTCCAAGCTCTCTCCCAAGGCTGTCCCGATGTTCAAAGTCGATCCGACGTCGAGAGATCGATCCCGAGGCAAAGGAGATGCCTGATCCGTGCATTCTACATTAACCAACTTCATCGGCTTCTTCCGAAAATACGGGGCTTCTTCTGCAAAAGTATTAAACATATAAGTTGTTCCTCTCTTCGTCCTCTTTCATCTCCAACTGATGTCACTCAATTCAGACTTGCCGTTTGTTCGTGACGATTGCTGCACTGAGGGCGCGCATCCAGGTTCTGTTTTCTACATCCGCCCAATTTCAAAAATTTTACAGACTTTTACAGGAGAATTTCGGAAAAGTCATCAACATAAGAACTCTTCCTCTCCAAGTCTTATATCTACTGCAACAAACGGAACTCAAATCCGACATCGGGACTTCCCGTGACGAGCTCTGCACCGAAGTCACGCCAGACAGTGCAACGCGCCCCCGAACCAAGGGCGCGCAGACCGCGCCCTCATACCAAGGGCGCGCCCACCGCGCCCCCAAACCTAGGGCACGTTCAGTCCAGTGCGCTGTCCGGCCATATTGGTGATATCTTCTCCGTTTTAGCTCCGATTTGAGTCATTCAAGTTTCTATGTCTTCTTAATTCATCCAGGATCATTTTAGCATCATTTTTATTTAGTTTTTTGCATAATTTTATATCACAAAAAAATACACAAAAAAGGGGTTAAGGCTCACCCCAATCCGGTGAGTTCGATTCCGTTTGCTTCTTTCTCATCTTCTCTCTACAGTTACTACACTTCCCATAGTTCTAATCAATCTCTTCACTTGGTTTATTATTCTAGTTGCACAGGTCTATCAAGCTAGCATCGGTTGGAGACTCTTCTTCATCGGCCGGCCGAAGAAGAAGAAGGTTGAACCCATATCCCGATCTCCCACACTAAGGTACACGGTCAAATCAACTCAATCTTATTTTCATTCCATAAAGCGGAGCCCGCGGCTCCTGGCGACCACACTCTTTCATGTTTTAATTTCATCTCCTCCTCACTCTCCTCCCACATGACCCGAACCATCTCTGGTGCTCGAGCGACGCCGTGAGATGAAAGTTCGGGGATCAATGTGAGTGTGGGACCGAGGTGAGGAGTCTTTACCGCTTTCTGAGTGTCTTTTGATTCACTCCCTTTTTACCCCATTCTATCTTTCACCTTCTCTTGAGGTGCCGATCCGGAACCCGTTTCTGGAGTCGACACCGAAGACTTGCCTCCAATATTCTTCCTTCTTTAACCCCCATGGGTAAGGCAAACCAACCATATCTAGGCATAACCTAGTTGATTAATGGTCAAAGGTCAAAAGGATTCCGAATGAAAGGCCTCCTGCTCATCACGTGGTGTGTGCTCTTACTCTTCATAGAATAATTAGGGACACCCATTCCAATTGGACAAAGGCAAATGACAATCATCCTCTCTAAAAAAATAATAAAAAAAGAGAAAAACAAATTGAAAAATCTCAAAACTTTAAAAAAAATTAAAAAATTCAAAAAATTTCAAAACTAAAATATTTTTCAAATATTTTTTACATTTAGTCTTACATGCACCAAAACTTAAAACTTAAACATGAAAATTTTCAAAACAAAAACATTTTAATCGCATGCCCTTTAGTTTCAATCTTGCATTCATCAAATTTCAAAATACAAACAAATTTAAAAATCTTGAAAACCAAGAAACATTTTTGATTATGCATGCACATTTAATTCCAGTCTTGCATGTTTATTTTATGCAATGCATATTTAATTTCTTCTTGTTATCACTTTTGTCTTTCATAAAGGCTTACATCCCTTGATCAAGAATCAAGGCAACTGCAGCCCTCCTCACGCAAGGGAACTAAGCCACAATAAAGTTCTAATCTTCACTTTTCAAGTCAATGCAGGAAATGAAAACTCCATACAAGGGAGCACACGTATCAACTATCTTCCTCAAGCACTTGAATTAGAGATGGCAAAACAACAACAACAAAATTAAAAATAGAAAAATCAAGAAAGAGGGTTTCCCCGACACCTATTAGGACTTGCTTTTAGTATTGCATCTATCAAAATAATAGTATTTGAAATGTTGAAGACCTCAAGTCTAGAGGGGGCTGAGCCTGAGAACCCCCTTAACAAAATCTGTGATGGCTCAGTCACACACTAGGCTTGCAGATAAGCCAAAGTTGTATGTACGGAGACGATGGTTCCTTTTGAGATATCTTGACCCGTCACATGTAACCTATATCTTCAACTATTTTATTATGCTAATTTGCATTTCTTTAAATCCTGCATGTATTATTTCATGCATCATTTTCATGCATCTCATGACATATTGTGTTCTAAACCATCATAAAGCCTGTCAAACCTTCTAGGTGTCACACCATCTTGGGCTTGGCATCCCATCATAAAGTCTTGTCATGTCATCATCCCATTATAGTCACATTCTTTATCCACTACGATATTATTCCACATCTCACTATGTTTTACCCCACCATATTACTTTTTCACTTCTGATTCCCACATGTACCATCACGTTTTAGTTCCCATCATGGCACTCTCCACTCCCGGTCCCCATGCAAACCATCTACATTTCCATCTAGGCATATCCCCTATGCAGACCCCATCATCTTCAGTCTCCTGTACGGTCCACCTTTATAACCCTCAGATACAATTATGGATTTTCCGAACAATCAGTTTCTTAGCGCGCTTTAATGATGATTCTCCATGACATATAAGGTTATTCCACTCTGAGCTAAGCCAGTGCTCTTGAGAAAACCCTAATGAACCTGAAGACCCAACCCTGGTCGATTGGAGTTTTTGCTTAAGCACACCACACAGTTCGGGTGCTAGCCAATGGCGATTTCCCCACCATGTGGGATGCCATTTATTCTCCCATCACATGGGGTGTGTCTTTTAGTTTACTACTGTTTGTGCCCATGGCACATCCTTCTTAACCAATCGACCAAGGAGAAGGTTCGCAAGGAATAAGAGGGTGATCTCAGAATACGGCAATACTCAATTTGCTCAACTAGGTCTTTGTGAGTGTGTCTAGATTAACATCTCGGCATCATTCTACTACACCTCATTTTACTAGACTCCAAGCTTGCCTAGTTGAGAGCTTAAAACTCATGTTTTCATAAATAACATTCTAGACCATCCGGGACTGATTTGTGCTAGTATGCTTAATGTGACCTTGGAGAATGACCTTCATTTGTTAAATGAAATCCAATTGAAGGAACTTCTTCCCTGGCCAAATATCTTCCATTTGCGACAAACGAGAAGTTAATCCGATTTTTCATTTGATCGTATCAAGCATCGGAAGAAAATTGCACTTTACAACACTTTCTTGTATTTATAAGCTTATGGAGGGTATTCTACTTGTCTTTTGTTACAATATAACTATTGTATGATCTTCCTTGGCTTGTTAGCTTTCATACGCAACAAACGGAAGTGAAATCCGAGCTCCCATTTGTCTGTAGCAGCCTCGGAAAGGAAGTTGCGCAGTTGAAGGACCCAGGCGTCCCCCCACCCGGGTCGCCTAGGTGACCCGATGCCAGGTTTCCTAGGTGACCCGATGTCGGGTCACTTCCAACACTAGTTGATGACCCCTCAGGCAGGTCACTACCCCTGGTGACCTGATGCCAGGTCATTTCCTCCACTGATGACCTGATGCCGAGTCACTTCCTCCACTAGCTGATCACCCCCCAGGTGGGTCATCTAGTGACCGAGGATAGGCCATTATCCCTTATGACCCGGTGATGGTTCATTACCCCTACTGTCTCGACACCGGGAAGCCCTGTCTTCAATTCACTATAATTTCTATTGGTAAAACTAAACTATATATATATACATGTGCTGCATTTTAGCTTGTAATTGCATGATAATATTGTTGAAGACCTCGAGTTCAGGGACAGTTGAGCTTGAGAACCCCCTCAATAAAAGCAATGATGGATCAACTATTTCCAGACTCGCGGATAAGCCAAAGTCTTATGTACGGGGACGACGGTTCTCTCCAAGAGTATCCTGACCTGCTAAACATAGACCTATATCTTCAGCTATTTGCCTATTTTGAGTTTGTTTTTTATTTTACCCCCAACAAAAAAATTATAAATCATGCATCACCACACTCATGCATCGCACACTCTCTGGACACTTCAAACGAGCTGTGTTTCGATTTTCCGAAAAGTTTCTCGTTAGATTCAGTAAATTCTAGAAGAACATGGAGTCATTCCACTCTGAACAGAATTGGTACCCTTACAAGGACCAAATAAACCCGGAAGATCTGACCCCGAAGTGAATGGATGTTCACCTTATGTTTTCATTAGTTTAGTTAGCCCTTCTCGGTACAAGCACACCACAGAGCTGGGCCGCTAACCAAGATGAACTCACTAGCCACGACTCGGGGGGCGCCACGATGGGGGGCAGGTTTCTCCTTCTATTTTCGTGCCCATGGCACTGTATCCATCCAATCAATAATGGAAATGATCTGAGGGGAACAAATGGGAATGGCAAAGGACCGGTAATGTCCGAACCTTGCCCAATTAGGTAGTAGTTTGCGTGTCTAATCTACACCTTGGTGCCACCTTTTTAGTCCGCACCATTACACGCCGCTATGCCTCATTACATTTTATTTCATTCATATATTCATCTACGCTTCATTCCATACTGCTCCCCTACATATATTACTAATAGTTATTATATACTCAATATTTTGTAGGGCATCCACTATAGGAGGCATATCAGTGCATGTCTTCATAAATTAAACCGCATCAATGGTGTCACATGTGTTACTTATGATAGAATTGTATGTCTTATAAACCAAGCATATGTGATATGATTTGACATTCATAGAAATATCTAATTCAATTAATTAGGCAAATCTTCATTATTATCTTTTAGTAGATATGTACATCGTAATGAAGTCCTTGATTATATACAATGATGATTTAATTATGATGAGATCATAATAATGAGATCGATCATCTAAAGGTATGTGATCTAAAGATTTCTAGTTATACGATCTTTTAAATGGGATATTAATGATCTAGATAGACCAGTGTGTGTTGTCTTATCATATAATGAGGATGACCAATCTCATTGGTTCATTAGTTGAATGAGTTCATTGAACTGACTGAATTAGAAATCCAAAATAATATCTTACCAAACTATCAATCACTAACATCATGATTGCATGGTTGAAACTTTGACCTAAGTCACCAAAGATATCTTGTTAGGTGGAACTTGTGCTTTGACCATTGACTTATGGATCACCATTTAGATAGTCTAGTATAACGATAGATAGAGTACAAGAAAAACTCAATAGAGGTAATCGAGTAAACAACAAGGGATCGTCCACTCTCTATAAGTGAATGTGAATGTCCTATGAGATAGTACTCAAAATTCTTGGCTAAGGTAGAGAAGATAATTGAAGAAAAGTAAATTTTCAATTGATTTAATTTTGAGTACTGGATCTTATAAAGTCAATATATTAAGGAGTCAACAATTGATGACATACTCCTTTCCAACCAAGACATTTAATGAATGAGGATTTATATCCATGTGAAAACTGATGATAAATGAAGATAGGATTATTGCCATAACCATTTGGGATCATGGGATGTGGCTAGTACCCTTCAATGATCAATAGGTCGATTAATCTGTTATTAGATAACGAAACTATTTAAATTAAATAGAATTTTTCTATTTTATTTAGACTTTAACTAAATAGGTTATTAGGCCAAGTGAGTTACACACATAAGGACTTATCCATTAGTACAGAGTTAAAGGCATAATTTTTAGAGATTTTAGGTTTTTATGAATATTTTCAAATTCTCTATAAATACTAATAGTTTCAGCCAAAATCTATCAAGTCAAGGGTCAAAACCACTTCCACAACCTCCTCCCTACCTCCTTATCTCTCTATAAGGCGTTCAAGGGTGATAGAACTTCGTTCAGGAAGAGTTCTCAAGGCTAGTGCGAAAGGAGAACCTATTATGGATGAAGTTCGTGTGGATATTATTGAAGATCAGACACAAGAATGGTTTGAAGAGCTTTATAACTTATTTTTCTTCTTCCCCATTGTAGACACACAAATTTTTCTTATTTGAGGAGCTTAAGATTCATGTTTTCTTAGAAGATACTCAAGTTTTTTGATAAACAAACTGGATTTCTGAGGAAACGGCCCAAAAACGAACTCTGGAGGAGAAGATGACCCGTCTGCCGGGTCACCTAGGTGACCCGTCTGCTGGGTCATTTCCCAATTTCTGCCAATTCGTCCGTTCTGACAGTGGTAGGTGGGGGGTCAAGTCCCGCAGGTACGGGAAGTGACCCGGTCAATGGGTCACCTGCCGGAATAGTGCACGGACTTAACGAAATGACCCGCGAGCGACGCACGCTCGTCCGGACAGTCGGGACCAATTGGACGTAGGCGACCCGACTGACGGGTCGCTTATCATTGTAGCAGGCCCCGGACGGTGGCTGACCAGCTTTCAGTGCACGCGCATTTAATGGCATTTATGGTTCCGTAGGTGACCCGGCAGACGAGTCGCCTAGGCGACCCGGCAGACGGGTCATCTTCTGTTACGGATGACACCGTTTATGCCTGAAATGCCCATGTGGTCCTTTTGCCTATAAAAAGGGACTCCTTAACCACATTTTCAAGGGTTGGGAACTGGTGGAAAGATTGTGAATGTTCCAAACTCCCAAGAGAGAGCCCTAGAGAGATTCAAACCATCTCCAACCTCCATACTTCATTGTCCAAGAGATTTAGAGCTTCTCACTTCCATCCACCTCCGTAAACTGATGTTCTTCATCCCATTTCTTCATCGGCATCCATTTTGAAGCTTCTCAAGCTCCTACATCAAAGGGTAAATCATCATCTACGTCTTAGGAGCTTCCGGGAGTCATCATCAAGCTTTGAAGGCCATCTTGAGGCATCGTAGGATCATCCGGGAGCAAACCGAGTCCTGGTGCAGGAGGTGACCCATCTACCGGGTCGCCCAGGTGACCCCTTTACCGGGTCGCCCAGGTGACCACCCTGTCAAGTTGCCCAGGTGACCCATCTGCCGGGTCGCCTAGGTGACACCCTGCCGGGTCACCAGGGGCTCCAGATCGCCGTTTTTAGAGCCAAAACCCGTTTTTCTTCCTCTATCTCCTAGCATTACTTTGCTTCTATGTTTTCCATCATGGATCATCATGTTTACATGCATATTTAACTTAGTAATATCATATATCATCATCCAAAAACACATAAAAAGGGGGGTTGGGAGTTATTCTCAATCCGGTTAGTCCATCTACATTTGTGGTTTTAGTTTATTCATTTTGCAAGATGCTTCACTATCTTAGTTCTAATCCACTTTTACTTGTTTTCGTGGCTTACTTGTTTTTGTAGGAACAACTAAAGTGCTTCAAGCTCTTTCTTCTCGGCCCGCCGAAAAGGAAGAAGATGGAACCCATAATCTCCCAACATAATCTCTCCGCCTAGGTACGTTCGGTCATTTTCTTTAATACTTACACTGCTTCTTGTCTTTTACTCTCGGAGCTCGCGGTTCCTGGAGACCACAACCCTACAACATCGGCGAAACCGGAAGAGGAGTGGCGTTCGTCGTTCTAGCTCGGGAAGGAAGAACCGGCTCGGATCGGGCGTCCACTCTGAACAGAATCAGTACCTTCGCAAGGACCAAATGAACCCAAAAGATCTGACTCGAAATGATTGGATGTTCACTTTATGCTTTCATTAGTTTAGTTTGCCCTTCTCGGTACAAGCACACCACAGAGCTGGGCCGCTAACCGAGATGAACTCATGAGTCACGACTCAGAGGTCCCCCACACAGGGGGCAAGCTTCTTCTTCTATTTTCATGCCCGTGGCACTGTATTCATTCAATCAATGATGGGAATGATCTGAAGGGAGCAAATGGGAATGGTAAAAGACCGATAATGTCCGACCCTTGCCCAATTAGGCAGCAGTCTGCGTGTCTAATCTATACCTTGGTCCCACCTTTTCACTCCGCGCCATTGCATGCCGCTACGCCTCGTTATATTTCATTTCATTCATCTACGCTTCATTCCATACCGCTCCCCTACAAAGCCGACACCAAGGCGAGGCAAGCTGTAGACATGCAAATTTTGCCTATTTGAGGAGCTTAAGATTCATGTTTTTTATAAGATACTTGAGTTTTCCGATAAACGAACCAAATCACCGAGAAAACGGCCCAAAAACAAATTCTGGAGGGGAAGATGACCCCCAGATGGGTCACCTAGGCGACCCCTCTGCCGGGTCACCTAGGCGACCCCCCTACCGGGTCACCTGGGCGACCCGTCTGCCGGGTCATTTCCCAATTCCAGCCAATTTGTCCGTTTTGACGACGGTAGGTGGGGGGGTCAAATTCGGTCAGGTACGGGAAGCAACCCGGTCAACGGGTCGCCTACTAGAACAGTGCACGAACTGAATGAAGTGACCCGCGAGCGGCACACGCTCGTCTGAACGGTCGGGACCAATTGGACACAGGCAGCCCGTCAGACGGGTCGCTTGCCACTGTAGCAGGCCCTGGACGATGCCCGACCAGCTTTCGGCACACGCACATTTAATGTCATTTATAGTTTTGCAGGTGACCCGCCAGACGGGTCGCCCAGGTGACCCAGTAGACGGGGTCGTTTGCTGTTCTGGAAAACACTTTTCATGCCTGAAATGCCCCTGTGGCCTTTTTGCCTATAAAAAGGGAGCCCCTAACCACATTTTAAAGGGTTGGAAGAGGGTGGAAAGATTGTGAACGTCCCAAACTCCCAAAAGAGAGCCCTAGAGAGCATCAAGCCATCTCCATCCTCCAAGTTTCATTGTCCAAGAGATTGAGAGCTTCCCACTTCCATCCACCTCCGTAAACCGACGTTCTTCATCCCGTTTCTTCATCAACATCCATTTTGAAGCTTCTCAAGCTCTTACATCCAAGGGAAGATCATCATCCACGTCCTAGGAGCTTCCGAGAGTCATCATCAAGCTTTGAAGGCCATCCAGAGGCATCGTGGGAGCATCCGGGAGCGAACCGAGTCCTGGTGTAGGAGGTGACCCATCTGCCGGGTCGCCCAGGTGACAGACCCCCCTGCCAGGTCGCCCAGGTGACCCCCCTGCCGCGTCGCCAGGGGCTCCAGATCGCCGTTTTTGGAGCCAAAACCCATTTTTCTTCCCCTATCTCCTAGCATTACTTTGTTTCTATGTTTTCTATCATGGATCATCATGTTTATATGCATATTTAACTTAGTAATATCATATATCATCATCCAAAGACACATAAAAATGGGGGTTGTGAGCTATTCCCAATCCGGTTAGTCCATTTCCATTTGTGGTTTTAGTTCATTCTGTTTGCAAGATGCTTCACTATCTTAGTTCTAATCCACTTTCACTTGTTTTCGTGACTTACTTATTTTTGTAGGAACAACTAAGGTGCTTCAAGCTCTTTCTTCTCGTCCGGCCGAAAAGGAAGAAGATGGAACCCATAATCTCCCAACACGATCTCTCCACTTAGGTACGTTCGGTCATTTTCTTTAATACTTACATTGTCTCTTTACTTTTACTCTTAGAACCCGCGGTTCTTGGCAACCACACATCAACATCCACCGGAGCCGAAAGAAAGAAAGAAAGAAGAGGAGTGGCGCTCGCCATTCTAGCCCGGGAAGAAAAGAACCAGGTCCGGATCGGGAGTTCCACACCCATGAGATTAGATGAATCCCTATCAGTATATCTAAATCTATTTCCATCAATTTTTCTAGTTTTTGTTGTTCGGTTCTGATTGAGGCAAGTTCAACATGAACCCATAGGAATCATTGTTTCTGGTGCACAAAAATTTTAGGACAATTTCTTACAATAGTATCAGAGTCAGGCTCAAGTCTTGGTTGAAACCAACATTTAATCGATGTTATTTATTTATATTATGTGTTCTTGAATATGTGCAAAGGTTTGTTTTATCAAGGCAGTCATAATCTGTATATGATTCAGATTAGAGACTGATTATCACTAATAAAATGTAGTGATATAGATCTTTCTAATGTCACATACCATTTGAATTTATGGCCTTTTTAGAGTTCAGGAGAAATCCTGAAATTTGGTATTTCTATCATGCCTGAACAGTCATCTGAATTTAGGGATTTTGTGAAATCACCATCCATGGAAGAAATTGAACCTTGATATGATTTTATAAGATCTGTAACACAATTACCTGATGTTTCCTCAAGATCTCATGTTTCTAAAAGTGGTGGAGGAAGAAAATTTTTAATTTTTTTGACGTTCTAGGATTTTGCTAGCTTTGGCAGTACTAGACTATTTCTCCCTAATTCACATCAATAAAATTTTTTATAAAAAATATATATACATATTTGAAAACTTAATTTGATGAGAATTCCATATTATATTTTTGATGAATTTTTGGCTATTGGGATAAGGAGTTATCTAAGTTGAAAATTGGTAATTTCTATTTAGAAATTGAGTCGACTACCTCCTCTTCATCCTTTTTTTTTTCTATTACAACTTTTTCTAAAAATAAAGTCAATTTTTTCAAATCCTCATTCTGTGAGGATTCCATCTTATACTTTTTTAGATTTTTTGGAGCTCTTGATAAGGAGATATACACCCCAAAATCGGGCGATTATCTTTTCCATTTGATGGCTACTAGAGGGTGTTACTGAGCGAAGAAGAAGATAGACTGGATTTGATTCGGACCTGTTTACTACAGTAGCTAGAAGGTCGCGCATAGGTAGGCACGAGGGTGGCATAGGAGTGGCTAGGAGCTGATGCAGCAAGGGCACACGCGGGTGCATGCCAGAGTGGTGCTGGCGCAATGTGCCCTTCCTATGTTTAACTGATTTTAAATAATTTAAACTCATAGAAAATAATAAAAATAACCATAAAATTCAAAAAAGATTCTAAAAGATTCTAGATATTATTTTATAGGTTTTAAAGTGTTTAATGACCTTTAAAATATATTGAGTCTTATTGACATAGATTTGTTCATTATTAAACTTTAAAATTGTTTTAAAGTTTTGACTTAATTAAATAATGTCTTAATTAATTCTGCAAAATAAAATTTTACATAATAGAAATTAAGACTTTTTTTACTTTACACAATATTGGGAATGCATAAATGTTCTAAATTGTTAGATATGCTTATATAATTGATATAAATTGATAAATGTTGTTTTCATGCTATTTATTTCATGAAAATTTGACATGCATGATATTGGGAATTTAAATTTTATAATTGATAATTTTATGCTGGTCTATATGATATATCTCATATAATTATCACGTATATGCTCTATGTTCATGTGATGAATGATAGTGTGTATGGAGGTGATCATGGTCTTAAATGTGCTTGGCATATGATTGCTCATTTAATTGTGTTGGTTTTGTTATTTAACAGGACGGTGTGTGTATCTTCTCTCTCTATACATTCTGATTGTACATTCTACCTCCGTCAATTAATGTACTCCTCTTGGTTAAAACCAATTTTTTTAATTAAGTTATATACATTTGTGGATCTACATACCCTTAAGCCAATTGTAATAGCTAGAAGTCGGTTTATGAGAGATTGGAGAGTAGGACCACTTGAAGAAGGACCCTTCTAAAGTGGGAGCATACCAACTCAAGTTTATACAATAAGAATTTGGACTTTTAGGGGTGCCTTAGGTGCATGCTTAGGGTTAAGTCTATAATCACCTATTTTATGCATATTTGATATGTGGATGTGTGCTACAGGTTATTCCGTAAATATATGATATTACAAAGGTAATATATATATACTTATCACATATTATTGATCAGATAATAAAACCCCTCCTCGTTTAAATTAGGTTGATAAACATGAGACATTGAGAATAACTCATGTAGTCTTCCATTGTTATGGTCTTGATGAACCAATCTTGGATTGTATGAGACATTGAGAATAACTCATGTAGCCTTCCATTGTTATGGTCTTGATGAGCCAATCTTAGAATGTATGGGTTTATTATATTTCCCACAAAACTCATTTAGCAATGAATTAGTGATCATGGCCAAGGCACTAGCCGAATTGTGGGGTGGATTATTGGCGTGGCCTTGTTGTGTTTCCCATAATGATTATGTTAAGAATCCATTTTCATAAGGTAACAAGTGGATTTGACCTAACCAAAGTGTATAACTTATTGTGTTTCCCACAAAGTTATAACTCTAGAGGTTGAATGATTAAGAATTGCATAGGTTACAATTGGTAACATTTACCTACCTATTAAGTATGGGGTGGCATGTTGTGTTTTTCACAAGGTCATCATCATAAAGTTAATAAGGTCTTATATCTCAATTGTAGAATATGATGATAAAACACCATTAGTATGATGTACTAGATGTCAAATAACTTAATGGCTCACACTTCTTAGACATGTTTAGAACTAAGAGAATTGTTCTCATAGTTAACTACTTAACTACCCTACTTGAGAAATAGGTGTCTCCTAGACTATCTAATGGTATGAGAGAAAATAAGATCTTATCTCATTGAGAAGATACAATGTTTACCTTTTACTAGATGTTAACCTTTATGAGATAAAAATTATATAGGTATTATGAATAGATGGATATAGGATCCAGCATGGCTCATGGTGACAAGTTAATTAAAGACAAATTAGAACAACAATACATCTTAAACACTTCTTGTTGGTAAGACCAATAAAATGAAGTAAAACCATTAGATATAAATAGAAGGAGATAGTTAAAAGTAAAAAAGGTGGTCAAAATAATAAAAACCCAAATAAGACATAGAATTTGTCCATTATCATGATGATGGTAAGTGGAAGAGGAAGTGCAAAGTGTGTTTCACCTAATGCAAAGGTGGAGCTTAAGAATCTTCATGCATCTAAGTTATTGAAATTTACTTGTCTTAAATATACACTTAATAGTATTAGATACTATATGTGTATATCATAGTATTAGATACTAGGGATGCATCTAATGGTATGAAATACCATATATGCATCTTATATCTACAAGGAGTTGTAGATAGTGACAAGTAAATGAAGGCTTAATAAAGAAGTTGTTGACCTACGTATGAAATGTTGCAAAAGGTGCATCATTTTAGTGAGAGTTACATATATTTAATAGCCTTATAAAGATGTTCTAATATTTAATATTGTTATTATATCCTTCTATAAGAACATTATCTATATTTCCTACTTGAATATATGATGATTTATTCTGAGCTATGAAAATGATAGATATTCTAAGTATTGAATAGAAAAGTGTTTGCTTGTTGAAGCTTAATAAATTGTTTAATTATATTAGATATGTTAGCTCTCATGTTATGTGTGAAAAACTCCTCTTAAGAGTAAATGATTTGATTAAGATCAATCTACTATTTAGCTTAAGATAGAAATATAGCATGAGTTAATGAGTTATTAGAACTCATATATCTAGATGTATGTTAGCCTATATCTATTAAGGCAAAAAAAAGAATATTTTTACTTCATTATTTCAAAGATGATGTCTCTAGGTTTGGACATATGTATTTAATGAAGTACAAATCTGAGAACTTTGAGAAGTTATTTGAAATTAAAAATGTAGTAGACATTTTAGTGAAAAGAGTATCAGAACTCTTTTATAAGATCAAGGATCAATGAGGGTAATACTTAAGTACATAATTTACACATAATTAAAAGATAATAGAATCTAATTTTAAAGGACCCATCTTTACACATTTTTGCTTAATTGAGTAACTAAAATGAGAAGCTATATTACATATGACATAATACGAAACAATGATAACCTTTGAAAAATTTCTCATTATCTATTTTTGGCTAAGTACTTGATACAACCACTTTATCTTAATTGGTACCTTTTAAGTCTATTCCAATTATTTCATATTACATATGGGAAGGGGTTAAAGCTTGACCTTAAGCAAGTTATGATTTTGGAATGTCCAGCCAAGAAAAGAAGTATGACTCTAGCTAGTTAGAATATAAGATTATGAAGTGCTGGCTTGTAGGATGTCCTAAATAAACTTTGGATATTAAATATATCACCCTTATTAAGAAAGATAATGGGAGACAGGTATATATAGAAGTTGTTCTAGTCCCACAACCCAAGACCACTTCTATTAAGATACTAGTTAACAATTACACATGGGCAATTCATAGGTCTTTACTTGTGCCCATTCAACCTAAGAGATATGCGGGACATATCTTTGATGAAAGAAATGAGGCATAAGATAGAAAGGATATTGATCCTAAGATCTATATAGAAGCAATATAAGATATTGATTCCAAAATGGAAGACGATAAAATTCGATATAAACAATATCTATTCTAATCAAGTTTAGAACTTGATAGATCCACCTGAGAATATAATATTCATAAGGCATAAATAGATCACTAAAGAATAGATTGGAGTGGATTAGAAGGTAGAGACCTTCAAGGTGAGAATAGTTAAAAAAGATATCATCTAAGTCAAATGGTTGACTATGATGAGACCTTTTACCTATGCCATGGATTAAGCCATTCAGATTTTAATTATCACATACTATGACCCTAAGATATATCAAATATATGTTAAGATAGTGCTCATCTAATGTAATTTGAGGAATAAGTGTATATAATACAACATTTAGGAATCAAGTCCGAATAACATCCAAATTGAGTATGTATAAAGTCTATTTATAAACTAAAATAAAATGTTCCATAAATAAGATAAAAATATTTAATGAGATTAAATCTTATAACTTCGTTAAGAACTAAGAGGAGCTTTGTGTAATCAAGTGAATAAGTTGGAGTGTTGTTA